>CM056719.1:145494046-145888112 GCA_029844215.1 Przewalskia tangutica
ATATATACATGAGTTAGATATTCTACATACACCATCCACACATCAAAAGATATTAAGCATTTGAAAAACAGTTGCTAGAGGGTAAACAATCCCCTTTGCTAACCATTGAATGTCTAAGCTTGAGTGCCTATTAAGATGAGAATGTGTACAGTTTTAATCTAAATTGGACGAAAACGAGATCCAGAAGTAACATTTGATTTGCTGGATTTAAAATAAAGAAAAGTAGGATTAAGAAGTAAAAAGGAATCTCATCTCAAGTACTTGTGTTGTATAACATTATTTACAACTTCCAATATCAAAGCATAAGAAAGGACACTATTTCAGAATGGATGGAAAAAGGAAATCAACAACATACCCAGTGGATCTGGGGAGGGTAGAGTGTACGCAGACCTTATCCTACCTTGGGAGGTAGAGAGGTTGTTTCAGATCTGAGTTCAAGATAGCCAAGGACTAAGCTTATGGTGAAAATATACCCCGCCGTAATGAAATACACATTATGATGATTCACTTATTCAAACTCAATTTAAGTCAAATAAAGATAAAGGATAAACGGCTTCCTGATATATCAATGGCTAATCAAATTTATTCATCAAGCACTTAGTTCAAGGTAAAATACAGAGTAAAAGAAAAGACAGATGACAAGGCCCATTTAATTTCCATAATTAGTATCCACCCATATAATAAATACGGAAAAGGCCAAATACACTCCTCTACTTTGTTTTATTGTTGAACTTTGTCCTCGTTATACTTCTTTTAACTAAATATACTTTACTTTGACAGAAACGCCACGCGGACGCATTGAGATCGCATGACCCAGCTTAAATTAAAAACTCAGCCCCATTAACTTGACCCATAACCCGATCCGACCCATCCTACAAATTAATCTCACCCTCCCCGCATTATACCCATTAGTTTAAACCTGAAAGAAGAATCACCGCCTTCATCTTCAAGAAAATATAGTTGGGTTACATCATGCCATAACTTTTGGACATTGAAGTAAAATATAGTCACAATTTTGCCATTCTCATCATTACCAGAAGAAACCATATGCACAGGAGAACCACCAACACCAACTTTCGATGATTTTCTTTGAGACCAATTTCACAATCCTTTATTACCAACTTCATTTTTCCACACAAGACCCAGAAGAACAACTACTAAAGAGTCATTCATCAAAATCTCTTTCAAATTACTTTCAAAATCTCCTTCATTGTCGGCGCCACAAATCTCCCATCACTGACAGAAATGGAATTGCCGGCAAAATTTTTGGATCAAACTTGGTGTTTGTCTAATTTGATTTTGAATGTGCATGAAATTTTAAGGTGTTTCTAAAATGACGAAAGAAGAATAGAAGAAAAGGAGACAGAGGGTCGGAGGTCGGTGTGTAGGATAGCCGGAAAATAAATTTCCAATAAGCTCGATGTTTTTCCGGTGTTCTGCTGGTCGGATTTATTTTATTCAATGTTCTAAAAACGCCAGGCGGACTAGGCTGGGAGTGGGCACCTAGAGCCTAGGGCGGGACGACTGCATGGGCGCTAGAGTCTAGGGCGGCCGCCAGGCCGCTTTTTAGAACACTGATTTTATTGTTGCTCACTCACTATTGTTGGTTCTCTCATTACAATAGCTCTTTATAATGAGTTTTTAAAATCAAAAGATGAGAAATGGAGGAGAATGATGGTGGCAGTGATTCTACGTGGAGAGTTATGGTGGTTTGACAACAATGTCTTTTCTTCTAAAATGAGATAATTAGGTTTAGGTTTAATTGGGTGGGTATTTGTTGGGTCGTGGGTTAAACCCAATCTGCTGCCTTAATTTTGTTGGGTCAAACGATTTCAAGTCTCCCATGTGTCTAGCCGCTTAAAATAGGGGCATATTTAGAACTTTGCTTAACGGTAAAGGTATATTTAGCCAAAAGTATAACGGGGGACAAAGTTCAACAATAAAACAAAGTAGAGGGGTATATTTGGCCCTTTTCCGTAATAAAAATATTATGGCAGGATTGAGGCATCCTTCGAAGGGTATGGACATATCGCTTATGATTTGCTCATGAAGATTGATCAAAAAGAAAACATTACAACATCAAAGGTACAATCTCCAAGGAGGTTAGGAATTTGGCTGTTGACATCAAATTTAAGGATGGTGAACCTAGAAACAGAGGGAGGATCTTATCCCAGAAAAGCTTATGAAGACAAAAAAATTATCTTGGAATGTGAGGGGGTTGAACAATGAAAACAAAAGGAGATCGGTTAGGAATTTAATACAACAATGAGGTGCTGATATAAATGTCCTTGTAGAAACTAAACTGGGGAGTTCTTTTTCAAATCTTATGCCACAACTATGGCACAACAGATGGTTGGGGGAATTTCACATGGATGCCATAGGTAGAAGTGGAGGCATAGTGGTGATGTGGGATAAAAGGTACTGGAAGGAAACTATTAGTGTGCAGACTGATATCACCTGCAAATTTGTAGGGATCACCCAAGACTTGACATGGTTCTTGAGTGCAGTATATGCTGAATGCGACAAAGTAAAAAGAAGGGAGTTATGGTGGGAACTTTCTGCTGTAAGGAGATTATGTGAGGGGCCATGGGTAATATGTGGAGATTTTAATATCACCAACATCTCTCTGAAAGATCTAACGGGTACAGAATCATGGGGGCTATGTCTGAATTCTCAGAATGGATAGAAGATTTAGAACTCTGTGATCCTCCTTTATTTGGAGGATCATTCACTTGGAGAAGGGGGGTAAATCACATGACTGCCTCCAGAATTGACAGGTTCCTCTTCTCTTCCCAATGGGAGGACCTTCAGATCAAGCAGTCTCTCCTTCCAAAGATAGGGTCAGATCACTGCCCTATTATTCTTTCTTGTGTGATTGGGAGTTCAGAAAGTCATATTTCAAATTTGAGCAATGGTGGCTAGGAGTGAGGGTTTCAAATACAGTTCAATTATGGTGGCTCTCTTTGTTGTGACCGACACCTGCTTTTGTTCTAGCATCTAAACTGAAACTGCTTAGAGAAAAGTTGAAGGAATGGTCTAAGGATCACAGAAATAACTGGAATCAAAGAAGAGAGGATATCCTGAGTCAAATCTCCACTTTGGATAACATTCAGGAGCATAGAACCCTCACTGAGGATGAAGTACTCCAAAAAATGCATCTCGAAATGGACTTTGACGAGGTAATCAGAAATGAGGAAGTTGCTTGGAGACAGAGATCTAGGGTTCAATGGCTGAAAAGTGGTGACAAGAACACTAAATACTTCCACAGAATTGCAACATCCCATAGGAGATTCAACACACTGACTCTCTTGAGGTCGCAGGGCTCTACCATTACTGAACCAGACTGTATCAAAGAAGCTATTCAGAATTTTTACCAGAAACTCTACAAAGAAACTGAGTGAGACCTGCCTTCCATACATCAATGGAGAGCAAGAATGGTTACAGAGAAAGTTTGAAGAGGAGATGATTAATTGCATCAGACCTATGTAGCACGGACACGGAGAGGTGTCCGATAGGACACGGACACGGACACGCGGAAACGGCAATTTTGAAAAATAGGGAACACGACACGGCAGGGACACGGCTGTAAAAATAAATTAAAAAAAAAATATATAATATATAATATATAATATATAATATAATATAATATATAATATAATATATAAAATACTAAAATTAATATTATTAAAGATTCACATTCATAAATAAATTATAAATTTAATTCAAATTTGTTATATACCAAATAACCAAAATATCAAATTCAAAATAAATAATAATTTTGCTAAGTATTAGAATTTATCAATCTCAAATTAAAATAAAAGTGCATAAGTAATTTATAGTTTAGTAATTTTTACACCACAACTATCATTTATTAATCAACTAAAAGGCTAAAACTCTACCCAAACCATTTAATTTCTAGCCCAAAACCCGCAAGGCCCAACTTCCCTTTTAATTCTTCCAACCTTCCTAAGCCCAAATACCTCTAGCCCAATCAGATTTCCTAACAAAACAAACCTAAAACCTAAAACCTAAAATCAAAAGCAAAAGAAAATACAAGCGCCACGGAAGGGACATGCTCGACGTGGAAGGGAGTCGCCGAAGGCATCAAAGAAGCAGAAGCTCGCAGCGCACTGCAGCCTGAAAGACCAACAATGATTTTGTGAATTTCTAGGTTTTTTTTTTTAGGCTTTATACACTTTTTTGTACTTGCCGTGTCCCGCATATGTCCGAGCCGTACGAGCCGCGGTCCGAGCAAATTTTTTTTTGGCTGGCCCACTCGACACGCGTGTCCGCCGCGTGTCCGCCGCGCTTCGTCCCTCAGTACACGGACACTTCACCCTAAATGAGGTGTCCGTGCTTCATAGCATCAGACTATGTGTCAGTGACAAGGCACCTGCCCCTGATGGTTTTCCTATGAGCTTCTATTAATCCTTTTGGATCTGATCAAAGCAGACATCATGAATACTTTGCAGCATTTTCACTCCTATCAGATCATTGAAAGGAGCCTAATGCTACTTATATTGCCCTCATACCAAAGAAGTTAGAGCTCGAGCTCAGGGATTTCAGACCTATTAGCCTCATAAGTGGAATCTACAAGATCATAGCAAAGATAATCGACAGAAAGACTGAAAGGTTGTGAACAAGCTGGTCAACAAACATCAGATGGCTTTCATAAAAGGAAGGCAGATCATGGATGCTGCTCTTATAGCCAGTGAATGTGTGGACTCAAGACTTAGAAGCAATGACCCTGGTGTGTGTAAACTAGACATAGAGAAGGCTTCTGACTGTTCAGGTAGGAAACTCGCAAAAAGTGGTACTTCAGGTGTGTTTTGATAAATAGTGAGTGATAGTTCAGGTAGGAAACACAAATACTTGATAGTTCAGGTACGAAACTCACAAAAAGTTGATACTTCAGGCGTGTTTTTGACCATTATCTCTTAATGATTTTTAAAAATTTCAATGAATTCCTTTAATTATACGGGTGGAGTGTACACCACACACTATAAGATACTAGTCGAGGTGTGTTTTAATAAATAGTTGTTCCATTATAGTTCAGGTAGAAAACTCACAAAAAAATGATACTTGAGGGTGTTTTTAACCATTATCTCTAAGAATAATAACTACTTAATAGACATGTACAACTAGTTAGTGTCAAATAGACAACATTCTCCTCCATACAAAAAGCAGAGAACAATATTAACACGACAATCAGTATACTCAAGTAATATCGAAACAATGCAAGTACAAAAACTGAAAACAATTAATTTTCTTTAATCACATACCAAGGTTTTGCGGAACTCATGTTCAGCAGCTTCGTTCCTCGCCTTCGCCTTCTTCTCAGCAGCCTTAGCAGCTTTCCTTTCTTCATTAGCAATCCTTTGTGCTTCCTTTTAGCTTCATCTTTTCTCATCTTATCAATCCTTTGAAGCTCCATTTCATGTATGTACTCTTTCCTCACTTCCTTCACTTTCTTCGCATATTCACGCCGTAATCGAGCGAGTTTAGCTTCCGCTTCCTTAGGATCCTTAGGTGTTGTCCATGAATTCAAGTAATTGCTTGGTGGAAGGAACTCGTGGTTGCTCTGATGCGATTTTATGGCGGCGGTGGTGGTGGAATTGGATCGAGATAGGGTTTTAGGGTTTTGCGGAGGAGCTGCCGGGAAAGCAACATTTTGTGCTCTATAGTGTTACACAAAGACATACTGGATTTGGCTTTGGGTTAAAAAAATAACTCGCAAGCAAAATATGAGAATTAATGGTCAGTAAATAAAATTATTGTAAATGTTACGGATAATATGATGTCTATAAAAAAATTAATGTCAATAACTTTTGTAAGCTCAATTCTCTCCTATAAATAGACATGCTTTCTCTCAAGTTATATTTCATCACTCCTCAAGAAGAATAAAGAACTCTCATCCATTTCTTCCCAATATTCTTGTTCTAATTTTGTTCTAGTTTTATTATTTTATAACACGTTATCGCACGTAAATTCTACCATACGAGTTGAGTTCTTCAAACTTGACGAGTTGTTTTTCTGATTAAAGTATGCTATTAATTGTCAGGTCCAAAGACTCGCAGTAATGTCTAGTCTTGTGAACGTAAGATACTGAAGGACGCCTGCAAGACTACGATAGAGGGTCGGATCCTCATACGGAGAGCCACCGCAAAGACTCCAATTTGAATTTAGTATCAATCGAGTAAGGACTTACATGATGACATTTCAAATTTCTCTCACCATCTCTATCGCATACTTTATGTTAAGAACAATTCGCCTGTAATTCCCAAAAAATAGCTCAAGGGGCCCAAGTCTTTCATGGCAAACTCAGAACTGAACATTGTCATAATAGACTTTTTCAAAGCATCAGAAGAGGCAGTCAAGATAATATCATCAACATATAACAATATATAAGCCATGAAAGAACCCCGATGATATATGAACAATGAATTATCAGACCTGCTGTGAGAAAAAATCATAGTCGAAACAAAATCAGCAAACCTCTTATACAAAGCCCGTGGAGACTGCTTAAGGACTTCTTTCATAGACAAACATGATTAGGATATCTAGTATCCCTGAACCTCAACGGCTGATGCATATACACTGTCTCTTGAAGATCACCATGTAGAAAAAGCATTCTTCACATCTAGTCACGAACGAGCTGCCGAGCACGCATAACGGTAGCCGGCTTGACCACCGAGCTAATGTCTCACCACAATCCACACCAACCTGCTGAATCTTACCATCACCTACAAGTCTAGCCTTATGCCTTGCAAATGAACCATCAGAATTTTCCTTATGAACAAAAATCCACATAGATCAATAATATTAACACTGTATTTAACGGTACCAACTCCCACGCCTTATTATCAATAGAACATTATATTCCTGGCCATGTCAATTTTCCAATTAGTATTAAGAAGACACAAGATTACGGTAAAGGGATTTCAAAACATTAGAATTCAAATTGAAATGTCTTTTCGTTTAAAAATACCACGCTGATCGCGAGGAGCGATCGACCAAGACTCTAGGCTCGATTGGGTGAATTTTGGGAATTTCCGAATTAACGCCGAACGCGCCGCGCGCCAGGGCGAGGGTCGCGCGCCGTAAGAGCCGCAGAGCTCATCGTTTTAGCGCCGCGCGCCTGCAGGGCCGCGCGCTGCCTCGCAGAGTTAGCGACGCGCGCTTTGTGCGGTCACTACACGACGGCGCTTCAAAAATATGAAAAATGACGAGAACATGTGGGAGATATCCTCATCCAAAAATCATAAGAACTAGGCACGGGTTTTTCTATTTTAGAAAAGGAAAATCGGATTCATCAAAGAGAATACGACGACTAACGACGATTCGCTTGTAGGACAAATCAAAGCATTTATAACCACGATGATTTGACGAAAACCCAAAAACACACGCGAGTAGAACGTACCTCAAGTTTGTCGATCAGAAGTGGATGGAAACAATGGATAACATAAGCATCTCAAGACCCTAAAATGATAATATGACGAGACTTATTATATAAGACTTCGAGAGTGGATTTAATATGTCAAACCTTGTATGAAGAATATCGAGTAGATCGATAGCCATTTGTAGCGCATTTACGCCAGGAACTAAGAATGAACCAATAAAGTGAGGACAATATTATTAATGGTACAAATTTTTCGCTCAGCTTTTCCATTTTGTGAAGATGTATAAGGACAAGAAAAACGAAAATTTATCCCATTTTGAGCACAAAACTCCCTAAATTTTCCATTGTCATACTCTTTGCCATTATCACATTGAATGTTTTTTATTCTCATTCAAATTGTGTTCTTATGAAAGCTCTAACTTTTATGAAAATAGAAAAAACTTGAAAAAATTTCGCAATTGAAAACGTCCATAAATATTTAGAATAGTCATCTAAGAATAAAACATAATAACGATGACTCATAGAATCAAATTCGAGAGGTCCACAAATCACTACAATATCAAAATGTATCAGTAGTAGAATTCGACGCTAACTTAATAATTTTTCCCAAAGCACTAAAAGGAGCTGGTCGCTGGGTCGCTACCTAATGTAACGATCTAGCGGTCGGTTGCAACCTGCAGAGACGCCATATCTTTTTGATGAATGTGGTATCGAGGTTCGGTTTATTTGGAAAAGAGGTAAATCTTAGGGGAGACCATTCGAATGGTTGAATTGATGACTTCGCAAGATTGACAAAGCGGATTACTACGCGTACCCTTATAAGAAATAAACCTATGTCTATCTAAAGAAGATAAAATAGACGACCCTGGATGACCTAGACGAACATGCCACAAAGAAGGAACAAGAGATGTAAAAGTGGATGGCATAGCTTGACGCGAGACGAGACTGGAGTGATTGAATAAAGATCTCCCTCAAGCTACACCTCACTTAATGACTCCGCCTTGAAATCCTTCACAAAAAATCCAAACGGATCAAAATTAATAGAAACCTAATTATCAGTGGTGAATTTACGGACATACACCAAATTCTTAATCAATTTCGGCACGGGCGGTATGTTTCACGACTGCGCGCGAACGAGAAGTGGACAAAGTTTACGACCATAACCCTAATCGAATAGAATTGTCATTACCAACGCTTATACCACGATTAATGCTCAAATCAAATAAGACGGCAGTACTCGATCGGATGTCACGCGGTAGTGGCGTGTCCACGTACCAATTGGGCTGCCGAGTCAAGTCAAACGATGATCGCTTCTTCAATGTCGGCTCGGGTGGGTCCCATCGCACGCTGGCCCACTGGGGCGACCTAAGCATACCGGATCGCCGCCGCCATGTTCGGTTCGAATCGGGAAGAAGCCGGGCCACGATCGGCGTGGTGCCAGCCGGTCAGCCGCGGCCAGAATCGCCGCCGCGCGCTACGAGGCGCTGGGACCCATCGCCATCGCCCGTGGTTCTCGTGACTCTGTGATCGCTGATGCCGACGGCTGCTCTGGTTGCCGCCGCCATTATTCTTCCGATTCGCCCTTCTTACCACCCCGCTGTTGTGATTTTCGAGTCACGTTAGCCGGATCGGAAGGAGTAAAATTGAAAGTAATCACCACGAACGTGGCCGCCCCAATCGCCACTTTCTTAGTCAATCCGCCTTCCTCCAAAGTAAGCATAACGGACTTGATAAAACCCCCGATGCGGGTTACTCGATTTAATCACCGGCTAACACCGCTTATAGGCCTCGACAGCCTCGCAACCATCCAAGAACTAGACAACTTTGAGAAACCGAGAATCCACGCGGCCGAGCCGTCCGCCAAGTCCTCGAGGCGCTTGGTAAGAAGAACGCTGGGAAAACTCGCATAGCCACCCAGAGAATTCTCGCCAAGGATAACACCGAGAACGATCATATCTTGGAATATGTCGCGCAATCGATCCCACGCCGCCATAGCCGTGGAATTTGGTTCCATAATCGTCCCGTAAAAGCGTCCACGAGATAGTGTCATAAATCCATCGAAGAACATCGCATCAAGCATTTACCCATAATTCGATTCGCTTTAGCCGGGCACAATCGTCGTAGAAGTAGACGTTGTATCACCCCCATATGTGTCAAAACATGAATCTTAAATAATTCTGCCCACGTCTCATATTGAACGTTTTCTAGGTCAAGAACGATAGGAAGAACACTCTTGATATTAGAAACTGTGAGGGCAGGGTGAAAAATGTTCTTATTAGCCATAGGGAATAGAACAACAAGATTCAGAGAAGGAAATTTGTGAGATTTTTGGAAGAGAAGATACTCGGTTTTTGTGAAAGAGGAAGAACACAAAAAATCGAGAATATAGAGCAAAATTTCGACAGACCATGCATAAATCACGTCTATACCACTATATTATCCTAATACCGTGTTCCAATCATTCATATGCCCTCGTGCAAGTCCCCCACTCATCAAAATTTTCTTTATTATTCGTTTTAAATTCAAATTAACTACAAATATTTACAGGGCTTTACATGAACCAATGAGAGTTTGTTTGCAAGTGCTGTCATTAAAAAAGTAGCAATTTATAACTTTTTAATTATTAAATATATAATAAAATTTTCTGACGATCCACCATATATGTCCACTCATGATGAAAAGAATGAGCTCGTTAAAATAATTACTAATTATTTAGCTAATTCAATAAAGAGAGAATAATTATAAACTAGAAAAGAAAAAATAATTAGGCCAAATGAGAATCTTATATACCATAAAGATTGAGGTGTCGATTTCATTACATTTGAGACGAACCATCAGATGGTAGCTCATATATATAATCATTTGCTTGATCTAATTTGGTATTTAATATGCTTCATTTTTTCTTCCATTTGGTCATAATATAAATCTCATAGAGCCCTGCTGGAATGTGGTAATTATCACGTCGTCAAATTTTCAATTTTTACAAAAGAATACTATTATTGTGGCATAGAAATGTTATGAATTAATCGTATTTATATGTCAAAAGTATATCTCAAAATTATCTACAGATTACAAAAGTCAAGTTTAAGGAAAAGAGGACACAATATTTAAAGTTAATTTTACTACTACAGTTGTGCTTTTTTATTTTTGTTATCTCTACTATTTTGTTTTCAATATTTTTCTCTTCTTCATTTATTTTATCATAGCTTTTTAATTTTGCATTTTTCAAAACTGTTTTGGAAACACTTTCCTCGAGCTGAGAGTCTTATCGAAAACTGTCTCTCTACCTTACTTAAGGTAGATGTAAAATCTGCGTACATCCACCCTTCCGAAACCTCACTTATATATGAGATCACACTGGCGTTGTTGAATTGTCGCGCCCGTTTTTGACCTCGGAGTCTGAACGGTATCCGCAACGTTGCTCTTTGGCGCGGTTCCCTGGATGGAGCAATAATGCTGATATTGAAGAGTCGCCACCTAATTAGTTAGGTGAATTAGAACACTTAATTTATTGCAATAAAAATACTTCAATTAATCTTCATTTAATGGTTCATGAAATTAATGAGATTCAATCAAGGTTCTTTATTATCCTAAAGGAAGGGTTAGACATCCTTTAAGATCCGCTTAACTTGCTGCTATCCGCTCAAACATAGGTTAATTATTTGTTGCCCTTTTTATTCTACATATTCTAAGTAATTTTCATAATTTACAATTACAATGGAATGCAATACGTAATAATAAAGCTAAAATCGAATAAAAACTCCGACATCTTTAGCCCTTTTTAGGCCTTCTCGCACAAGATGATCTCCTGCACTGTGCATAAACACTTAGTAAAAGTGTTAGTAATGTAATAAATAATTTTAAAGCAATGACAAGAATTAATAAGTAAAGCCAAAAATAACTCCGTCTTTTGTACAGGGGAGGCCTTGGAAATCAGACGGCGATTTTTTCATCGGCCAACATTGTTAGAAACAATAAAATAAATAAAACCTTCTAACTGCCAAAACAAGAATAGTTTTAAACACTGAGGGCTCAGATATATATATAAAAATAAAGTGGGACATACTAAACATGCAAGTCAAGAGAATTGGCCCCGCCAGCACGTTGTTATCCTGTAAGTGGAAGAAATCTTCATCGCCTAAAGCTTCATTTATTTTATTTTTCGTCTTTGCAAATCATGAGGCCTCAAAATCGCTTGATAACTTTTCATCGCTACCAAGCGTAGTATCAATTCAAATCAAGAAACCAAAGAAATATGTGTCAAAATCAGCATGTGACATAGCAGAAAATACCCAAAATCCTTAGCGTAAAAATAGCCAAAAATCAATGGCAAAGATAGCAAAAATCAAGAATAACACAACAACCCAAATGGTCCGCAGACAAGAGAAACAATAGATAGTGACCAACGCCGAGCGACATCTGTAACTATCACAAATTAGCAATGTTAAAATAGTCCGTAATCACCAAGAATATTCAAATGACACAACAACAAAAAATGCACGATACGAGTCCAAAACCAGAGATAATGACTGAGTCCCGCCGGAGTCAGGACTCCGGCGAACATAACAACAAATAGATATAAGGGTCACCGGAAAATAGCCACAGTAAACAATAGAGAAAATAGCCAACTAGAGAGAAAAATGTAAGAAAAAGATAGCTGCTGAGTTCAAAACTCCCAGATCCAAACCGCGAGAATCGATCCTACCAAACCCAAAAATATAGCAATAAGGATGAAGAACCAACCATAGTGTCACCGAATGCGACTGCATTCGTGAGTCGATGGGACGGGACGGAGGCGCCACTTCGACGGTAAGAATATCGGAGCGACGCCACCGCAGCATGGTGTACAACGACGGCAGAGTTCGACGAACGGAGTTCGCGCAAGATAACAATGGGAACGCGCGCTGGTTGGCCGCGGGTATGGTTGTTCGTGCGGTTCGCCGTGTGCCCACGGCCATCACCTCCGCGACATTGCGTGGAAGCTGATGGCGCTGCGCGCGCGAGCAATGAGGAGATAGAGAAGATAACAAAATCAAAATGGGGCTCGGGCGCGCACATCGTCAAAATCGTGGGTATCGGTGAGGTTCACGAGATGGAACTCCGACGGCGGCCGCGACGGAACGAGGACTCCAAAATAAAAGAGAGTTCTAAAATATAAGAGGTATGTTATTGACTTGTGGGGTAAGGTTTTTATTTATGTGGTATTTAGGTTTAGGGTTTTGGGTATCGGGTATTGGAGGAAAATATGAAAGGTGATCGAGCTTCATTTTTGGGTCTCACCGGGCTTGCCATACGGACTTCATCGATCCTGGGATTGCGCTCTGACCGATTGGTTTGACAAAATGCAAAACGAATTAATTATTTAAAAGAAAAATTATTTAAAGGTACAAAATTATCAAAATAAAAATGCCAACGCTATAATAATAAAATGCAATATTTAAGAAATGTTTAATGTCTAATTAAAAGTAAAAACGTGGTGTCAATTGATTATTTAAAGAGATGCAAACATTATTAAAATAAAATGACAGTGTAATGATAATAGAAACAGAATATTAACAAATACATCATGCTTAATTTAAAATAAAAAGATGCAATGCCATTTTGCGAAGAAATAAACATAGAATATTATGTAAAAAATGCAAAAAATGATGATTAAAATGCGGTGTCCTAAAATGCTTAAAATTGCAAGAAATGACTAAAAGATGGGTCAAAATTAGGTGTCAACAGCTTGTCCCTCTTTGACCGAAGACGATGAAAGAGTTTTCGGACAAAGACGTTGACTTGTAGCCAATTTTGTCTCCATCGTCAGAATTAAAACAAAGATCAAGAAAAAGAATGGGCAAAAGCTGATGCAAATTTAAAATTTTATCCCAGTGTCGAATTATGATGACACTGGGTCGTCGTGATGTCAAAATAAAAGACAAAATCGACGCGATTTAAAATTTGTCCCAAAGATCAAATTACGAGGACATCGTCACGCGATGCTAGAAAATTAAAGCAGTAGACGCCATTCAAAATTGTTCCAAGTCAATCACGATGACATCGTCCGCTGCGGATGTCGCAAAATTAAAGACAACGCCGACGCAAATTAAATTTGTCCCGTTGTCAATTATGATCGACACCGGGTCAGAAAGTGATGTGGTACCGAAAAGACACGGTGTTTGTAGATGCCACGGGCGCTATTGCACGGACGTGACGTAGATGTTCGCCGTTGCACAGACGAAATATACGGCCGCTGCACGGTCTTACGAAATGGCGCCGCTGCACGGACGCGACGCAGATGTTCGCCGCTCAGACAGCAAACATAGACGGCCGCTGCATCGCCATGAAACGACGCCGTTGCGCAGACGCGACGCAGATGCTCGCTGTCATATACGAAATACGTATGAAGTCGTTGCAGATAGGCTTATGAAACGACGCCGTTGCATGACGCTGATGAAGATACTCATCGCTGCGAGACGAAACACGACGGCTTGCATAGGCTTACATGAAATGACGTCGCCAGATAGACGCCGACGCAGATGCTCGCCGCGTACAGACGTAAACACGATGAAGTCGCAGACAGGCTTAGAAGATATGGCGCCATCAGATTGCACGGACGCGACGCAGACGCTCGTTGCATAGACGAAACATAGACGGCCGTTGGATAGGCTTATATGAAATGGCGCCGTTGCCAGACGCTGATGCAGATGTTCGCCGTTGCAGACGAAACATGGACGGTCGCTGCATAAGCTTACATGAAATGGCGCCATTGCATGACGCTGACGCAGACGCCGTCGTTGCAGACGTATCGAAACACGACGTAAGTTGCCAGATAGACTTACATAAGACGGCATCGCCGTAGATGACGCTGACGCAGATGTTCGCCGCCGTAGACGAAGATAGACGGCCGCTGTATAGACTTACATGAAATGACGTCGCTGCATAGACATCGACGCAGATGTTCTTCGCTGCAGACGAAACATGTACGGTTGCTGCATAGGTTTACTTCGAGATATGGCGCCGCTTACGGACGACCGCTTCGTGACTCGTGACGAGCCGAGATAACGCCATTGCATAGACGCCAGGCGCTTGTAACCGCGCACGGGCTTATTGTTGTGCTCGCCTTTGCCGATATGTAAGATCCCGCACTCAAAGAAACTTAGTGAGTTTTAGAAAAGTAGCGTTGATTAGCGCGACTTTGTAGCTTTGGCTCGACGCCATTCTTGGTCTGGATCAAGACCTAGTTGGCTCGCTTTTTCCCGCCTATTGTCATTTCGCAGAATCCTTAAAATGTCTCGCCGTAAATGAAGACGAACTTTCAACTGGTAAGGTTGAGTCTTGACGCTATCAGGGCGATCAGGTAAGCAATTTTTTTTTATCATGAATGAAAAGCTAATGCGAGAATATGGACAATGTACAATTGAGTAGATGAGAATGCAACCCTCAACATATGCCCTAGTCATGGATGCAAAATATATGAGGATGTTAAACTCTCCAATGGACAAAATCGAGTCCTGTGCAAAACAAGGAAGAAATATTTCTAATGGCGCGACTGCCGAGCATGGCCGCCTACATATCCCGCCGAGGGAATCAGGTCAAGACGTAGTTCGTGATGCAAAAAATGATTGTACAATTTTCAAAAAATGAGACCGAAGCTAATGTGGCCGCCTACGTATCCCGCTGAGGAAAATAAGGTCAAGACGTAGTTCGTGATGAAAAAAATAAGAATTTTTATATATGTATATTTTTTTTCCTGAAAAGTGGAAAGACAACATCACGTTCTGACTTCAGTTGATACCAACAATTAGTATTGTGCTTAGGAATTTCGTTTATTGCTTTCAGTCTAACCGAGATTGACTCCGGTGTAATTCACACAACTTCATATAGTACCTCAGACATACCTGAGTGTCGACACACTTGCTTGCAGCCAAGGTTTCGAACTACACGTAATCTCACGTTTCAAATGCACTCACTGAAAGAAAGTCCCATCCACACATATATTCCAAAGATTTTAAATTGGGGCGCTAGAGAAACACACTCACTCGTAAAGATGTTCAACGACAATCGTGATACCAGGCTCGCCGCCTTGTAAGTATCCACTAATGTAAGAACCTCGATAAGATCACGTAGGTCACACTGCTCAGAATGAGGGTTTGGGGAAAGTGGATGAATATCATTCGGGTAAAAGTGATTAATCCTTCCTCGAGCCGACTACGTCCGTGCTTGATATTTGTGTGCTTTAATGCCGACCGCTTTTTGTCCCGCTTTTCAGCATCGACTTCTTTTGAATCTTTCGTTTGAGCCACTCTTTCCAAAGTTATTCTCATTTTTATTCATTTTTTATAACATCGAGGCTTTAGATTTCTCTTCTTTTCGTCCCTTTTTCTTTTTTTCTTTTTGAGACTTTGACAATTTTTGTCTTTGCAAACTTCAACGCAGAATTTTGTCAGTCACTTGCACATTTCTAAAGCACTCAAGGAGGTCGGACTAAGAGAGGGATAGTGCGTACGCACTCGTAGCGGTATACGGTAATATGCGGTTGTCGAAAAAATAAGTTTTAGGCTCAAAAGGGTGTACTACTGATAATGTTATTTGGTAGGTCAAAGGCTCAAACGGTCAAAGAAAGCCTACGGCCATTTCCTACACCGAAAGCATTCGTGATTTCGCCTCAACAAACATTCAGGCCAAGTTCTAGATCACAATGCAATGCAATTGAACTTATTCTAAAACTCACCACACAATGCATATGAAACGATGAAGTTGGTTTCATTCTTATCTTGAAAAACATGCAAGACAATGTCATTTACGAGTGTGAATAAGAGGTACCAAAAGAACCTATGATTTACCACAGAGTCAACTCATACTGATTATTAATTCTTTTTGTTTTTTTCTATGCACACTCCTAACTGTGTTGGTATCAACAAAGTCAAACAATAATACTTAAAAAATGTTTTTGTATTTTTGAATAACATTTTTTTGTATTTTTGAATTTTTATTTTATTTTATTTTTTTATATTTTTTTGAATAAATAGTACCGAACCCGAATGTGGTCGCCACGTATCCATTGAGGAATCAAAGGTAGTTCATTCAAATATGTTATAAAATGTATTCTTGAAAAAGAATTCATTCATGAAAGAAATGCAAAAGTAAAAGTTGTGCAAAACAAATGATTGTTCAATATAAGACTAATGCAAAGTAAAATGAATGTAAAAAAATGAATGGCTGTGATAGAATGAATGAAATGCATGAACGAACGATGTGATGTAACGATTGAAATGCAATAATGAATGTCCGTGATTGGATAAATGCAATGAATGGGTGAACCAAATATGCCCCCCTTTTTTTTTATGTGGTGTCGAACCCTAGATGGGTTGCCTACGTATCACACCGTATGGTGAGAATCAGACACGCGTAATTCGGGATGATTATGTTGTAAAATGCATGATAATAATTATGTAATCGACACTAGACATATCAATTGAATTTGCAAATATGTATAAAGATACAAAATATAGGACCCAGAGCGATGCTTCGTTGAATCTGATATAAACTGACTTCTTTCCGTCAACATAACTCCAACTCATTCTTGTGATGATTTTTTTTCTCTTTCTTCCTCTTTTTTTTTCCGGCCGCCTTCGACTATTTGCGAGAACGGGCTTCCTGCAAAAAATATGACAAATGGGTGAGAGTGGCAAGCCACAAAAATAATAAAATGTAATGGCGTGACAATATAGTCAAAGACTCCCCTGCTTGGTTCGACCGGACTGGTGGTTAATGCTTCCCAAAGTTCAAATCGCGCTGTTCCAGAGCGATTTACGCAGTAGAAGTCCTGATTGCAATTTGACAACAAAAGTGCAAAAATGCAAACGCTCGTGGCCAGAGTTATAAGCACATAGCATGATATGTACAGGGGTTAAAAGGGTAATTATTGCATTAAATAATATGTACATAATTGCTAGCGACAACAATAGTAAACAAAAACATGCAAATCAAGCGCACGCCTAATATGCATGGGACCTCTCTTATGTCGTAGGCCTAAACGCCAAATACGCGAGATTATGATAACAGGTCCAAGCCGTTAAACCGCAATATTTTGTCGAAATGGCAACCAAACGACGGCACTTTTTCAATTTCGGTGTGTCATGACCAAACTTGGATCCGTCTATCATTGTCACGCTACACATATATGCTTATGGGTCGTTGGGTTGTGAAACTCGTCGACAAGTTTGGTGGATTTCTAATTGTGGCGTTAATACCAAGGATTAACCCACCTAAGGTTTATGCATGCATGACTTAATATAAAATGGTGATATAGCTCTATCTTAAGCTTTCTAAGATTTGGCTTACTAGACACAAAGTTCCCGAGCGGACAATTCGAGTGAGAAGGCTACGTGGTTGATCAGACGAACGGATCTAACTCCACGCAGGCGCCAACTCTCCTAAATTTTGGGTGTCTTGAAAGAAATTTGCGAGTGCGCGAAGCACATCAGCGCGTGTAGTGTGTGACAATGTGAATTTTCCAGAGTGGAGAAAATATGAGCGGAATGTCAGTTTAAGGAAAACAGTAAAAGCAAATAACAATTAAAACAGTTAAACATACAAAATTAAAGCAAGCAATTTTAAGGTATTTAAAACAAATAAAAGCAAATAAAGCCAAGCAATAATAAACCTAGATTTGCTATGGTCAAGAACCTGACATCCCCGCTGGAGTCGCCATGCCGCTACTCGCTTTTTGACCTCTGGTCCGAACGGTATCCGCAACGCCGCTCTTTGACGCGATTCCTGGATGGAGCAATAATGTCGATATCGGCGAGTCGCCACCTAATTAGTTAAGTGAATTAGGACACTTAATTTATTGCAATAAAATATCGCAATTAATCTCCATTTAATGATCTCATAAATTAACGAGATTCAATCAAGGTTCTTTATTATTCTAAAGTAAGGGTTAGACATCATTTAAGATCCGCTTAACTTGCTATCCGCTCAAACCTAGGTTAATTATTTGTTGCCCTTTTTATTCTACATATTCTAAGCAGCTATAATTTACAATTACAATGGAATGCAATACAGAATAATAAAGCTAAAATCGAATAAAAACTCCGGGACATCTTTTAACCATTTTTAGGCCTTCTGCACAAGATGATCTCCGGGTACCTGCATAAACACTTAGTAAAAGTGTTAGTAATAGAATAAATAACTTTAAAGCAATGACAAGAATTAATAAGCAAAGCCAAAAAATAACTCCGCCTTTTGTACAGGGGAGACCTTGAAAATCAGACGGAGATTCCTTCAATGGCCAATATTGTTAAAAATAATAAAATAAATAAAACCTTCAGATCCGCGCCAAAGCAGTAATAGTTTTAAACACGGAGGGCTCAGATATATATAAAAATAAAGTGGGACATCCTAAACAAGTCATGGCCATGAATTCGCCCGCATGCACGTTGGTTATCCGGTGTAAGTGGAAGAAATCTCCATTGCCCTGAAAGCTTCATTTATTTTATTTTTCGTCTTTGCAACTGTGGAGGCCTCAAAAATCGACAAATAACTTTTCATTAGCCAGTCAAGCGTAATATCAATTCAAATCAATAAACCAGCAAAATATGTGTCAAAATCAGCATGCGACATAGCAGGAAAACCAGTCCAAAATCCTTAGCAGAAAATAGCCAAAAATCAATGGCAGCATAGTCAAAAATCAAGAATAACACAATTAACCCAAATGGTCCATGACAAGAGAAACAATAGATAGTGACTAACGCCTGAGCGATGCCGTAACTATCACAAATTAGCAATGTTAAAATAGTCCAGAATCACCAAGAATATTCAAATGACAACAACAAAAATGCACGATCTGAGTCGAACTGGAGATAATGACGAGTCGCCGGAGTCAGGACTCCGGCGAACATAACAAAAAATAGATATAAGGGTCACCGAAAAATAGCCACAGTAAACAATAGCGAAAATAGCCAACTAGAGAGAAAAATGTAAGAAAAAGATAGCGTCGTCGGAGTTCAAAACTCCGGCCAGATCCAAACTGCGAGAATCGATCCTACCAAACCCAAAAATATAGCAATAAGGATGAAGAACCAACTATAGTGTCACCGGAAATGCGACTGCATTCGAGAGTCGGATGGGACGGAGGCGCCACTTCGACGGTAAGAATATCGGAGCGACGCCATCGCAGCCGTGTCTGCCGACGCGCAGGTTCGACGGAAACGGAGTTCGTCAAGATAACATGGGAATAGTGGTGTTGTACGCGGTACGGTTGTTCGCGTGGTTCGTTGGTGCTCGACGCTCATCACCTCCCGACAATGCGTGAAATCGATGAGTGTGAGCGTGCGCGCAGCGATGAGGAGATGGGGAAGATAACAAAATCAAACGAGGCCTGCCGGGCGCGCCATCGATCAAAATCGCTGGGTAATGGCGAGGTTCGCCAGAGATGGAACTCCGACGAAGGGCGGCGACGGAACGAGGACTCCAAAATAAAAGAGAGAGAGAGTTCTAAAATATAAGAGGATGCACCGACTTGCAGTGGGTAAGGTTTTTATTTATAGGTATTTGGGTTTAGGGTTTTGGGTATTGGGTATCGGAGGAAAATATGAAAGGTGACTGGCTTCATTTTTGGGTCTCACCGGCTTCGTTTATGATCGACTGATCCGGATTGTGCTCTGATCGAATTGGTTTGACAAATGCAAAACGGATTAATTATTTAAAAGAAAAATTATTTAATGGTACAAAATTATCAAAATAAAAATGTCGACGCTATAATAATAAAATGCAATATTTAAGAAATGTTTAATGCCTAATTAAAAGTAAAAACGCGGTGCCAATTGATTATTTAAAGAGATGCAAACATTATTAAAATAAAACGACGGTGTAATGATAATAGAAACATAATATTAACAAATACATCATGCTTAATTTAAAATAAAAAGATGCAATGTCATTTTGCGAAGAAATAAACATAGAATATTATGTAAAAAATGCAAAAATGATGATTAAAATGTGGTGTCCTAAAATGCTTAAAATTGCAAGAAATGACTAAAAGATGGGTCAAAATTGGGTGTCAACATGAATTATATTGTTTTGAGTTCTTTCGTATAGGCATTCTAGGCTCACTTTTGTTGCAAGTAATATTAGTTTTGTTAAAGATATTGGGTCCAACCCAATTCTTTAATATAGTGCACGTCCAACCCATTCACTGTGCACGTCCAAAACAGTCCCTTAACTTGTATATTTGGTAAATATTAGACTTAGTATTGTACATTAATTAGTAGAGTAATATTACCACAATTGTAAAGTTAATCTTCAAATAGAATAGGGATTTATAGGTAGAATAGGAAAAGATTTTTCCTATGTAACTTGTATATATATGTCATTCATCAATAAGAATAATCAAGGAATTATTTCTTTCATGGTATCAAGAGTCCAGGTTCTCTTTACCTTGCTTCCGCTCCTCCAAATTTTCTTCTCTCTCTCAGATTTTTGCCCGAAAGCCGCAACCCTCTCCCTCTCGGCTACTGCCCAAAGTCGCGTCCCTCTCTTCTCCAAAGTCCTTTCTCACAAATTCCCTTCTCCGAATCTTCGTATTTTATTCATCATGACTGATAAAAACATTTTTCATCCTGTCTTCACAGTTTCTAACATCAAGAGTGTTCTTCCTATTGTTTCGACGGTAGAACGCCCAATATGGACGCGCATGAATTATTCAAGATTCATTCAATGACACATAAAGTTCTTCACCACATCATCCTTCCCACTACTCCTACGGGGTGATACGACGCTCACGCCTACAACGGCCAGGCCCACTAAAGCAAAGCAGATCCCGACTTATGTGGTACGCTGATGTCAAGGTTCTCCAAAGGATTTATGTCACTATCTCCTCGGATCTTTACGATGATTACATGGCGTGAAATCGATTGTGACATCTTCCAAGATACCAATCATTCTCGCATCATATCCTCGAGCAGAATTTTCTGTTTTCTATGGCGAATTTTCCAAACGCTTCTTCTTATTTCAAACGCCTCGCGACTTGGGCACAACTTCGCAACGCTGGTTCTCCTGCTTCTAATAGTCGTCTAGTTCTTCGGGACGGTCATCGCCTATCCGAGGCTCATATACGGGTCGCTTGCTATTCGTCAAAGTAACCTCCTACCAGAGTTTTATCAAGCCCGCTCCATTCTCACTTTGGAAGAAGCGGGTTGGTCTAAAAGGGAATCGATCGGAGCAAATTATGTCGCCATGATGACTGCTTCCAATTTTTCCCCTTCCAATCCAACCAACGTGACCCAAAATCACAACAACGGAAGAATAATGGCAAGAATTGCGCGCAAGAACAACGGGGCAACCACAAGACCAAAGATCAGCTTCCGGGCCCACAGGCCCCCGGACAGTATGGTCCCAACGCCTCACAGCCGCGTGATCGCTTTACATCGCCGCGATTTCACTTACAGCGCTGCCCAGCCTTTCTTTCAGTCGACTCTGGTTCAGATCGGGTCAGACGGCAAATTTCAAAGCTCAAAGATACTGGGCCTCGCCCCCATCAGGACAACCACGCAATGGGCCCCACTGCATCGACATCAAGAAATATGCACACGTTTGACTTGACTCAACCGGACCCTAATTGATACATGGACACCGGCGCCACTACCCACATGACATCCGACTAAGGTACTCTCTCATCTTATTCTAATTTGAGCACTAATCGTGGTATAACTGTTGGTAATGACAATTCTATTCCAATTAAGGGTTATGATAATAAAATCGTGTCCCCTCCTCATCCACCACTTGTCCTGAAAAATACCCTTAATGCCCCAAAATTGATTAAAAATTTGGTATATGTCCGTGAATTCACCACTGATAATTGGGTTTCTATTAATTTTGATCTGTTTGGGTTTTATGTGAAGGATTTCAAGATGGGGAGTCATCTCATAAGGTGTGACAATAGGGGGAATATTTATCTAATCACACCGAGTCTCAGCATCTCGCGTCAAGCTATGCTATCCACTTTTGTAGCTCTTGCTCCTTCCTTGTGGCATGTTCGTCTAGGTCATCCGGGGTCGTCTATTTTATCTTCTTTAGATAGACATAAGTTTATTTTTTGTAAGGGTACGAGTATTACTCCACTTTGTCAATCATGTGCTTTGGGAAAAATTATTAAGTTACCATTTGTAGCTTCAAATTCTAATACTTCAATGTCATTTGACATTATTCATAGTGATTTATGGACATCTCCGGTTCTATGAGTCATCTTTATTATGTTTATTCTTAGATGACTAATCTAAATATTTATGGACGTTTTCAATTGCGAAAAAATCTCAAGTTTTTTTCATTTTCATAAAATTTAGAGTTTTCATAAGAACACAATTTGAACGGGAAATCAAAAACATTCAATGTGATAATGGCAAAGAGTATGACAATGGGAAATTTAGGGAGTTTTGTGCTCAAAATGGGATAAATTTTTATTTTTCTTGTCCTCATACGTCTCACAAAATGGAAAAGCTGAGCGAAAATTTTGTACCATTAATAACATTGTCCGCACTTTATTGGTTCATTCTTCTATTCCTCCATTGTTTTGGCATCATGCGCTACAAATGGCTACCGATCTACTCAATATTCTTCCCTCTAAAGGTTTGACATATTCATCCCCTCTCAAAGTGTTATACAATAAGACTCCGTCGTATTCTCATCTTAGGATCTTCGGATGCTTATGTTATCCACTGTTTCCATCCACTACAATCAACAAACTTCAGGCACGTTCTACTCCTTGTGTGTTTTTGGGTTTTCCGTCAAATCACTGTGGTTATAAATGCTTTGATTTGTCCTCTAAACGACTCATCATTAGTCGTCATGTTCTCTTTGATGAATCCCAAATTCCTTTTTTAAAGTAGAAATATTCGTGCCTATTTCATATGATTTTTTGGATGATGATATATCCCCATATGTTCAACATCATCTTTCAGATTTTTCACAAAAATCGTCAGCGCCGCGGCCCTTAGGGAAGGCGCCGCGACGCCTGCCATCCAGTTTGCCTAAAATGAAATCCCGTCGACAGCACCGCGACCCCTCGTTTCACCGCCGCGGAGGCAAAACTTCAGAGAGCTCTGCAACTCATCTGGCACCGTGGCGCCTTCGACGGCCATTCCCGAAATTTCTCAAACTTCCCCAATCCAAATTTCGTAGTCACGGTCCACCACTGCAATAACGAGGTATTTTTAAACCAAAAAGACATTTTAATTTAATTCTAATGTTCTTAAATCTCCCTTATCCCGTAATCCTGTGTCTGCCTTAAATGACCCTAATTGGAAAATTATCATGACCGGAGAATATAATGCTCCTATTGATAATAAGACGTGAGAGTTGGTACCTTGTCTATCTGGTGTTAATATTATTCTGGCCAGGATTTTTGTTCATAAGAAAAATTCACGGTTCATTTGCAGGCATAAGGCCAGACTTCAGAGCGATGGTAAGACTTAGCAGGTTGATGTAGATTGTGGTGAGACATTTAGCCCGGTGGTCAAGTCGGCTATCATTCGCACTATGCTCAGCTTGACTCTTTCAAAATCATGGCTCATTCATCAGCTAGATGTAAAGAATGTTTTCTTACATGGTGATCTTCAGGAGACAATGTATATGCATCAGCCTTTGGGGTTTAGGGATACTAGATATCATAATCGTTCGCCTATCAAGAAGTCATCAGTATGAGTTTAAGCGCCTCCGGGCTCGTATAAGAGGTTTGTTGATTTTGTTTCGACTATGGGATTTTCTCACAGTCCGATAATTCATTATTCATATATCGTCAGTTCTTCCATTGCTTATATATTGTTATACGTGTAATGATATTATCTTGACTGTCTCTTCTGATGCTTTAAGAAAGTCTATTATGACAATGCTTAGTTCTGAAGAAAGACTTGGGGGCCTTGAGCTATTTTTTGGGAATTGTTGTCACTCGTCATGCATGTGGATTGTTCTTAACACAGAGGAAGTATGCAACAGAGATCATTGAGAGGGCTGGAATGTCATCCTGTAAGTCCACTTCTACTCCAGTTGATACTAAACCCAAGTCAGCGCCGCTGCTCTCCAGATGAAGATCCGACCCGCTATCATAGTCTTGTAGGTCTCTTCAGTATCTTACGTTCACGCCGACTGCACATTACATACGCAAATTCAGCAGGTGTTTGTTTACGCATGATCTCATAGTCAACATACGAACGCGCCAAACGCATTCTTAGGTACATTCTGGGAACACTTGATTATGATTTGCATTTGTACTTCCATCGACGCCTACACTGCTCCCATACGATGTTGATCGGGGTGGTTGTCCGACACCGCACGCCACGTCGCCATTATATGTTGGGTAATAACTTGGTCTCATGATCCGCTGCCGCCAATCTACGCCACGCTCCGCGCAGAGGCCGAGTATCGAGGTAGACAATGTGGTTTCAGTCACGCTGGTTACGAAATCTACTTTTAGAGCTTCATTGTCCTATCGGTATGCCATCTTGATATATCGTGATAATATGTTGTCATCTACCTTTCGATAATCCTGCTCGCATCAATGACTAAACACATAGAGACGGATATTCACTTTGTTCGGTATAAGGTAGCAAAGGACAAGACGCCCCACATGCCCCTTTCAGATATCAAATTGCAGACATCTTTACAAAGGGTCTTCCCTCGGTTCTTTTTGAAGATTTTAGAGATACCATAGCGCAAGACGGCATCCGCTATGATCGAGGGTGTGTTAAAGATATCGGGTCCACCAATTCTTCAATATAGTGCACGACTCATTTCATTCATCAGGCACGTCCAAAATAGTCCCTTGACTTGTATATTTGATAAATATTAGACTTAGTATTGTACCTTAATTAGTAGTGTAATATTACCACAATTGTAAAGTTAACCTCCAAATAGAATATGAATTTATAGGTAGAATAGGCAAAGATTTTTCCTAGTATATATATGTCATTCATCAATAAGAATAATCAAGGATTATTTCTTTCAAGTTTTTTAGAAATAGCCGTTAGTTTTAACAAATTGTTAGCGAAATTGTTAAGTGCAGGGTTTTGGATTACTTTTATCATCTTTTAACGTACAAGGACTATATACATCAAGGACTAAAAAGGTCCAACCCCATACATTAAGGACCATTTTGGTCATTTTCTCTTACTTACATAAAATCTAATAGGGCGAAAAATTACGTAAAGTGGCCCAGGAGGTTACATATTGACATATTGTGACCAGGTTAGCAATGTGTTTAACTGGAGGTTGTTGAACTTGTCACACGAAATTATATTATATTAAGTAAACTGACAAAACAATACAAGGAGCATTGTGCTGGCTTGGTCCAGCATGGTTACAGTAGTTACTTTCATTAGGGGGCGACTCATTAGGGAGTCGTTACAAAAAAGAGCTGGGATAAGGGATCCTATAGTACAAAAAGATGCTTCTAAAGAGGAACTCGGGTGAGTTACAACTGACTTTATTACTGCATATGAACAAATAAATAAATTTTATGATTACAAATCTAACCCCCGTATATATTTTGAGAAGTGCAAAATTGAGTAAATATTCAAGATTTTATGTAGTGAAAACGACAACCCTGATATAGTGTCAGTTATTTACTTATGGTTTTATTGACAAAATAATAGTAGACGAAAGATGTTTTCCTCTAGCATACTAAGCATAAAAGGAGGTGGTGGTGCAAAAATAGTTGGAGTTGACGAGTACTTCATAGTGTGTCCAAAAACTACAAGCTTGTCAAACGCTCGATTCTACTCCCTGTACATATGTTAAGTTTGTAATAATTAGATTCCGGAGGTTGACATTGAAAATAGTCTCTCTATCTCTCCGCATACACTCTACCCTCTCCATACTCTACTTTGTAAAATTTCACTAGGTATGTTGTTGTTCTATACGTGCTAATCTTAGGAACGGTAGCAAGATGATTATATTAGTGCTTGTTGAAGAGCAGCAGTGAAAGATAGGTCGAGAGTTGTGCAATTGAAAACTTTCGAGAATTCAACACAGATTTTGCTCTATTTCCTTTGACATCATTATTATTGGAGTGCTACGAATATTCTTTAATCGATTAATTTTCTTCCCTTTTTTTAATTTTTTAAGTCTTTTTTTTCCTTATCTACTTATTCGGTAGACAAACTCCTCCATTAATAAGTTAATTTATCAGTTGTCAAACTAAATATGTAATTACAAATCATAATATGCATCTCATTAATATAACAGTAATTTAAACTCATTAATATAACATTAATTTAAACAAAAACTAAGGGTGTGTTTGGTTCGCTCAGGGTAAACGAAATGAATCCGAATGGAATCCAGTAAGGGAATGGAAAGGAATTACCTGATTGTCCCTACATGTTTGGTTCTGGGCGGTCCGGGATCCGGAATGGGGAAAGGGAATCCAAATACCTAGCGGGGTGGGGGAATCAAGGAAAGGGAATGAAACTGAAAAAGGGGTAAAGGGAATGAAAAAATAAGGTCAAATAAACAACAACAAAGGAAATTTCATTCCTCCATTCCCTTTCCCTTTCTTGTTTACCCCGAACCAAACGCACCCTAAGTGTTTAAGCAACTTTTGTGACGCACCTTGTGAATCGATAAATATGTGGAACTTATATGCATGTCATTTTTCATAATTTAACACTAAAAATTGCTTTCAAAATATTAGTCAAAAACAAATTACTACTCCCTCCGTCCCAAAAAGATTGTCCTAGTTTAACTCAACACGGAGTTTTAAAAAATAAAGAAAGACTTGAAATATGCGATCCAAAATAAACCTTACATATTTGTATGACTATAAATCATCTCATAAAATTAAATTGTTTCTAAATATAGAAATGTGTCAAATCTTTTTTAACAAATTAATAAGAAAAGTAGGACAATCTTTTTGGGACGGAAGGAGTAATAAATACACTTCTCAATTTATTTAGTCAAACACATTGGTCCTCTCTCACAGCACTGCTTGGCAGTGTAAAGCATAATTAAAGGGAATGCAACCACCAGTGTTGATCTAAACCTAAAATATCTAACTGCTTAACAAGGAAAATTTTGGGAAGCAAGTCAATATATATTCATTACTCACCCGTTCAATGTAATAGAAAGTAGCAATTCCTAGTTATAATAGCAATTTCCAGGTGGTTTTTTTTTTAGATGAAAGAGGTTGGTTGTACCTTCACTAGAAGTCCCATAATTTATGTCTTGGAATACATCTTCATCAGCTTGGACAACCTTTGTAATACCATCACACATCATTACAACTGGAAATTGTCCTAGAAAGAAAGGAGGCCCTAGTCTATAATCCTGATGAATACCCTCAGTTGGAAAATGGTAGAGGCAAGTACTGAAGAGGGATGAAAGGATCATCGCAGGGCCACAAAAAGTGGTCGATGAGGAATTATAAATCAATTCTCAAACTAGTAATGAAACAAGCTTACAAATGCTCTTGTAAAAAAATTCATGATGATATTTAAGGAACAAATTTCACCTGACAGATTGCTCAAGCTGCCTTTTCATCAATGAACGTTTCATAATTATCAAGAAGTCTTCTGCTTCACCTGTCTTTACCGCAACGAATTTTACATCAATGTCACCTGGCAAGAATCATTACTGGCAGAAAGTTTGATCTGTTCTTAACATCATAACGGGCTTTACTGTCAAGTCTTGTGGAGCTTGAAACCAAACACTCTGGGGATATAATTTTGTGTTGGTTTTTGCGGCTTGAGGTGTCCGCAAGTCATCAAGAAGAGATGAGGAAATGTTGTCCCAAAGTAAGCTCCATCAATATCTTGAACAGTTGAGGAAATCGTATCCAAAATAGAAATATGCTACTCAAGCAAGCAAACAAACACCAATATGCATTTTATGAACAGACCTAATCTCAAAATTGATATGCAATTTAGGTTTGTGTGTGTAGAGAGAGAGAGAACACCAAAAAGTGGCAGCAGAAAAGGATACTGCCTTGGTACTTCGATCGAGGATAATAAATGTCTTCACACTTTGGACAGTATATTTTTACAGTACTTCCGCGCGGAATATCCGATTGACCAACAGGAAGACAAGGTTGTCCACTGCAATAAACTTGCGGGCATCTTCCAAAGTCGTAGTTTTTGTACTTCTCCAACTGAAAGGTTTGGCATATTAGGTACTACCATTTCATGGACATGTTACATGATAAACTAGAGGAAAAAATGAAAGACCAAGAGGAAAATATTAAATTAAACTAGAGAAATATGGACAGGAAATTACCATTGCGGCTATTCCCTTGCTAGTCAAAATGTATCGAACATGAATCAAACCATACAACATCTCTGCCGCCGATTCAACCAATTCATTCTGCTCCTCTGTGAACATATCACCTATTCAAAGCAGGCAAAAATTGACAAACTGCTACTGTCTAAATAATGAAAGATGATGCTGCATTTTGGATATATGACAATATTCTTGGTCGCATAAAATAGAGACAGGGAAGCTTAGATTATAATGAAGGATGTGTTTCTAACATGAAAGTAAACTAAACAAATCATTGAGCTTAGTCTGCCCCATAAGTCCAAGGATGTACTGATAACGAAGTGATTCAAATCGGGATATTATCACTTATGAAAAAAATACCCAATTTTCCTACTCAGTCCCCTTGCATTACTTTTCTTTTCTAACATGTTCCTAAAGGAAAAATAAGTATAAAAACAAAAACACATTCCTAAGAAAAATCAATAAATGGTGGATTTTTAAAGGGACGAGTAAACTCATAGAAGCTAAAACGCCAAGTTGCACCTTTAACAATTGTTTGCATCATATGCAAAGCAAAGTCTACATCTATCAATGACATGAGCACTACAACCTCTCTCTGACTGTGTATATAAATCACACCTTAGTTACAATAAATTCTCCAATTAGGCCAGCCTTAAAATGCAGAAGATATTCACCAAAAGTATTAATTCAATAACTGGAATACCTGCTTCCTCAGCACAGATTCCTCAGCTTTCAACAAGGAAGTACCAATTCCTAATCTCCGTTGGCTCTCCTCCTATCCTCACAGTAGCCTCCATCTAGCCCTCACCTAATACATCTACCTCTTTTTCCTATCCCAATTTTTTTTGATGAAGTAAAAAGATATCATTAAAAGCATCAAGAAGATGCATAAATTTACAGAGCTGAGTACAATGACTCAGAAGCAAAAGTATAGCACAGTCAGTTCTATCAACTAGAGACTAAATCTAAGGAACTGACAAAATCCAAAAAGAGTTCAATGACACAGGAGTCAGCTTGAGCCAGCAAAAAAGTTGTATCAACCACGTTGACTTTAGGGAGATACTTGAAGTTGAGATTCCATGAAAACATCTTCTATTTCTCTCTGACCATATGCAACAAAATATAGCTCCAGGAACCATTAACCAAATGCTCTTGATGGTCTTTTCAACATTGAATGAACTCTAGCTGCTGCAGGCTTTTTTGATACTGCGAGGCATGGGCAAACTTAAGCCAAAGAGTGAGAAGAACATACTCCAGATCTCAGAAGCTACAGTAGGTGATTGACACTTTCTAGGTTGGAATGACACATGTAACATCTATTTGCCAATTGTATTTTCCTTCTCCTCAGGTTATCTTGAGTCAAACATGCTTCATGTAAGGCTGTCCAACTAAAGCAGATTACTTTAGGGGGGAGTTCATATTTTCCAGATAAACTTACTGGCCATGACTCAATTATTCCTAGAAATGAAGGGAGTGTAACCTGACTTGAATGAATACACTTTATCATTTGAGTTGCTCCAGGCTATAGAGTCCCTCACCTGAGGGTTCGGACTGCAATTTTCCAACCTTGATAATAGCTCCATGAAACTCTTTATTTCCTAGTCTTGGGGTTTTCTTCTTAGTTGTAGATTCCAGGCATTTCCTTCTCTGTTTTCAGCCACTGTTGAATTAGGATTTCTTGCGATTAGGGAGAGATGTGGGAACTCATTCTTTAGGGGATTGCCCAGCCAGTTGTTATGCTAGAAGTTTATGGCTGCATTCCCTACTTTGAAGTGAATGTTGGGGGCAAAATCCTTCCAAAGCTGAGAAATGTGTTTCCATGGGCGTGTACCATGAGGACTTCTAGGCTGCTTAGTACACCAGTGATTAAGCATGCCATGCTTAGCTATGATCACCTCTCTCCATATTCCAGGATTCACCATATTGAATCTCCAGTGCCACTTAAGCAACATGCACTTGTTGTGAATGGCGAGATCCCCTAAACCTCCTTGAAGTTTAGGGAGTATGACTTGGGCCATTTAATCAGGTGGAATTTATGATCCTTGCTATTGCCTTCCCAAAGAAAATTTCTTCTAATCTGATCCAGCTTTTCTTTGCCTATCCCAAAATTGTAGGCCAGCTATTTCAAATCCTAGGCCCCAACTAGCAATGTCACCACCCATACATACGCAGCATGACATGTTTGATACTTATTCGTGAGTTTTAAGATAAATACAGGACAGTTTTCTAATGCATTTATTGAGAACTGTAACGGAATTATGTTTACTGTGCCGCTTCAGGTGCTATTAGTCGATCACCAACTGGATTCCTTTAAACACATTGAGCTCCACACCGCCACTGAAGATAGATTTTTGAAAACAACCGAGAACACCACAAAATTGCCGAGTGTGATTGGAGCAAGTTGTTTGCTAGCAAATACCACTATTTTTGTTTTGGATAATCTAAATTAATTTGTTTCTGCTGATAGCTCCAATTGGATCATCAGAATACACAAAAAGGGGGTGTTGTAATCAACTTGTAGTTTTAGTTACTCTCCATTCCGTTTCACGTGATGGTATTTAACTGGACACATAGTTTAAGATACTAATATGATATAAATATTACATTGGAGTTAGTGAAAAGAAAATATTAATATAGATGTTGAGAAGTTAATTTGCAAAGGTAGCATCACATCAAATGTTAAAATGTGAACAATTTCATGAATGAGTTCTTGTATTTTATAACTGCGGTATTAAAATAGATAGGCGTCAAAACAATTTTGGATGTCTGAAAATTACAAGTCATGTACATTGGGAGCGGAAGGAGTATTGTTTTTCTAGTGCAAGTCATTAAGAACTGGAACTGATAAGCTAGAAAACTGACAGAGAAAATTAAATCTGTCCATCCACAGAAGAGACTAAACATAAATTATAACAAAGAAAAGGGATCCCCTTCAACTTTTGGCACCATCAAACAAGAAAATACACAAAAGAGAAGGGGGTAAAAAGAGAGCAGATAAAAAGTATATAACAAAATTTCATTGCAAAACATGCCATAATACCAGAGGAAAATTTGATTTCTTAAATGAAAAGAAGCAGCTCATTGCAAGGTTCTATTAGCAGTTAGCGAAGGTAAACAGGACCCCCCCCCCCCCCCATCATCTTCCCATCTTTTTTTTGGCGGGTGGGGGGGTGGTTTAACTTTCCAATGAGATGGGAGATAGAATACAAGACTTGCTGAGACATACGGCACGACTATTTCTATCTATCAAGTAAACGTTCACTGGCTTTAATTTAAAATTGCTGCATATGTGGCATGAATGTCACATCAAACATGGGCAATGACAAAAAAACATTCCTCCAAAACCTTACTAACTTAACAATTAAATTTATACAAATATCTATATATGAGCATTTCTGCATGTCATAATAAGATGGATATAGCCTACACCAGTTGGATGAACCTGGAATAGCGTGACTCAAAAATTTATTTATCTATTTATTTTTTTCAGAATGGGACCGTGACTCAATTTTAACTCACTTATTTCTGTCAGCCTTTATATAAAGTTGTCCCAATCAACCTAAAGCATATCAAGTAAACCTGAGTAGTTCTCCACATTTCACTTAACTATAGATACTAATTTGATAGTCCAAAGGAAACAAAAAAAATGAACCCAATAGATTCAGAAAACCAAAAAGATTTATCCCTCAATTGAAAAGATAAGACCCAAAATCATTTCTCTGGAAATTCATAATAAAATATGAAGTAATATAAACAAGAGAGAAAATACGTACCATGGGAGGATTCAACATCAAGGATGAGGTCAAGTGCATAGTCGTAGTAGGGAACTTGACTGCTTAATCCACAGAGGTTAAAATCATCTTGAATGTAATCATCATCAACTTCACAGAAGAACTCATTACCACGCAGGTTACAAAACCAAGAAATCCATGAAGTATCATCCCCATCAGAACCAATAACACCAGACTCTTCACTGTCCGTTTCAGATTCCTCTACAAAGTAGATAAACATGAGAATGTACTCCCATCGCTTTTTAAATGCAATGATAGTGTCCTAGTGAGTTAGGGGTCTGCATAGTATGTCATACTACACAAAAAAAAGGAGTGCGTCTCGACAAACTTAAATATGTATTTTGTTCAGGAAAATGTTTGCTACAAGCTTTCCACAACTCAACATCAAGAACGAACTATAAGTAAAAGACAAATATTTCTACTTAAAAGGCTGAAGTTTTTTTAATCCAAACATAAAAGGCCAAGGTTAAACAGGATAAATAATTCAAGACAGAAAAATTATACATAATCTTATAGTAATAAGTTATGGAAATACACCAGATGAAGTATCAACATTACAATTGATTGATACTGAAGCTATTTATGTTCACTAATACTAGCATAAAAATACCATAGAAGTCTAGCCTAAACTTATGAATGCATATCACAACACAAAGTCACAAAAGATCTTTAGAAAATAACTTAAATTTATAAGCCATCATTAAGGATCGACTTTGTGCAACCAGAAAATTACATATGTAACCACGAGGATAATCTTTCTATCGTCATGTGTAGAATCTAATAACATCGGAAATACGATTCGGAAACATCGACAAAGAACCACAACCAAAGTAGATTTTTGGGTAACACTCACTTCATCCATGTTCAGTGTTCACCCTTTGTCACTTGATAAATCTTTATCTGAATTCATTCCATGATGCTTTTTGGATAAAAGGAATACATCTATTACTTCCAAACAAGTACTATATTATTTCAAGGAAAGGGGAACGAAAGCAATTTTTCTACAAGAACGACTAAAACGCACCAAAGATGCCCCTATACATATCTATGCAAAAAGTGGATCTAGATCAGTTCTATTACTAATTTCATATCAATGCAAAGGTAAAAACGGATTAAGCTCCCAAAAAAACACTTAACAGCCAAAGCCGCAATAAAAAAGAAAATGGTATATCTTTCCTGCTTCTAAGCATGACCAACAACAGGCAAAATCATTATTTAAAGAAAAAAAGAGAGAAGGAACTAGTTAAAAACATGGTATTAAATCATAACGAAAGCCTAAAAAGCTCATTCCCAGCAATTACTCCCAAAATCACACATGTTAAAGCAAAACAGCTGGATCATCTAGGCTCTAATCTTTCAGCAGAGATGATATGAATATTTAAGCACTAAATACTACAGCTTTTACCCAAAAAGAAACAAAATCCAATGGTCTCTAAATATGTAAAATGTTTGATCGCAGAAAAGGAATTTTTTTCCAATAAATAGATCCTAACCATCGGAGCACTTGCTTTTAGTGGTATTGCAATGAACGAAATGCGATTTTCCAGCACATTTGCTGCTTAGGAAATGAATTATTCATGTATTAAAATCCGCATAACTAGTAGTATCATGTTTGGTAGCATTTTAGTTGCTATGTATAAAATCCATCACATAAAATACGGTGTTTTGGTTACCAACTTATAATTCTGCATAACTCTAACCAATAACCAAACGTCCCCTAAAGACAACAACTTTTACCCAAATTAAGCAGATAAAACTCATTAACTCTTATTCTATATAGGGAAAAGAGTCAAATTTGCCCTGAACTACGCGAAATGGAACAAATTTGCCCTTATTTTTAAACGGTGGAAGCTTAGCACCCGGTGATGCCACATGTCACGCAATTAAGGAATTGTTTTTTTAAATGGAGGGCAAATTTTACCCTTCTCCCTAGTTTTGAGTTCAAAGGTAAAAAACTCATTTACACCAATTACTCCCAAAATCACATGTCTATTAAAACATGCTAAAGCAAAACAGATGGAATCCTCTAATCCATCAACATAAAATGATATGAATAGTTAACCACTAAGGCTCGTTTGGTTGCTGATTATGAAATGAATTATCATGTATATTTAAGTTTTAAATACTACTCCCTGCGTCCCAATTTAAGTGACTTATTTTCCTTTTTTCCTTGTCCCAAAAAGAATGTCTCTTTCTATATTTAGTAAGTTTACATGAAAAGTTTAAAACCACAAAATCAAAAGGATATATTCTAATACTTTACACATCTTTAATTTAGAACCACAGGATTGAAAAGACTCTATATTTCTTAAACTCCGTGTCTAATCAAACTAAGATACTTAAATTAGGACGGACAGAGTAATCTTTTACCAAATAAAAGCAAAATGCAACGATTTCTAATAACGTAAAATGTTATAATAGCGGAAAAAGAAATCTGTTTCCCATAAATAGATCCTAAAATCAGCATAACTAGTACCATATTTGGTAGCATTTTAGTTGCTATGTATAAAATTCAGCACATGAAGTACGGTGTTTGTTTACCGGCTTACAATTTTGCATAACTCTAGCCAGCAACCGACACATAAAGACTACAACTTTTACCCAATAAAAGCAAATGCATTGCTTTCTAATAATATAAAATGAATTTTCTTTTTCCCATAAATAGATCCTAACTATTGAAGCACTTGCTTTTATTGGTATTTCGGTGATCAAAATACGATTTCACATTTGATGGTTAGGAAATAAAGTATTCATGTATTAAAATCAGCATAACTAGTACCATGTTTGTTAGCATTTTAATTGTTATAACTAATCCCTGCATACTCTAACCAACAACCAAACGACACCTAAAGACTACAACTTTTACCCAATATAAAAGTAAAATCCAATGCTTCTAAAAATGTAAAATGTTTAAATAGATCCTAACCATCGGAGCACTTGCTTTTATTAATGTTTCGATGATCGAAATGCAATTTTCCAGCACCACTACCACCAGCTGACGTGGAAGGAACAGCCTTATCCTTCAACGATCTAGATGTAGATGGTGATAACTTCTCTAAATGCTTATCCAACGCCTCGTTGATTCGTTTCCGATCGAACGGTCCACCTACCATCTCTAACTTCGATGAACCACCACCACGACCTCCTCGATCTCTATACATGTAAGTATATATTCATATATCGACGTTGCTACAATATCTATATGTGCATATAGGCTTGAAATTAGAAATATGTGGATTTAGAGAGAGAAGTGAAAGGAATATGTGCGGGTCGGATCGAGGAAGATAATTAGGGTTTCGGCGATTGAGAGAAAGGGGAAAGTGGTAGAAGAAGAGGACACAACGAGCTTTGTTTTGGTTTTGTTATTGTTAGATATTTTGATTTTTCCTTGGCTTAATTGTAGCGGACACGTGAAGCAATGTGGTGCAACTGCACCACAAGATTTTTGGAAATTTTAGATCAAAACGACGTCGTTTTAGATGAAACGGCGGTAAACAGTGCATTTAATTTTCTTCTGTCAAAAAAATAAATTTGAATGCACAAAAATATCTCTGCACAACTAAAATTTGCTTGTTGGCTCCGCCACTGGGCTTAATACACAAGAGCTTCTTGATTTTGGACAAACTTTTAAAACTTAGGGTCTGTTTGGCCAAGGTGTTTAGCCTATAATTATAGAAGTGTTTCTGAGAAACAGAAACAGTTTCTTGTTTGACCAACATTTATGCAAATTTACTAGAATATTCTTTTTAATAGATTTAAAACTATTTAAAATATTATTTTCTATCATATTTTTCTAAAAATTAGTATATCTTTACAATTTAATAATTTTAAAAAAAATTATTTAATTGCAACATTTAATCAAAAAATAATATTATATTGTACATAAGAAATGTAACTAAAATATGATAATAATGAAGTCAAATATGAAAAATTCTTACCCCGCCTACCCCCACCCCACCCTCATTGCCCTATCCCATCCTCAAATTTTTATTTCATATTTTTTATTAATTTTATAAAAATATAAATAAAAATATGAATTTTTTTCTTACCCGCCCTACCCCTACCCCCACCCCATTGCCCTACCCATCCTTAAATTTCTATTTCATATTTTTTGTTACTTTTATAAAAAAAAAATGAATTTTTTTCTTACCCGGCCCTATCCCCACCCCATTGCCCTACTCATCCTCAAATTTCTATTTCATATTTTTTGTTACTTTTATAAAAAAAATGAATTTTTTTCTTACCCCCGCCCTACCCCGACCCCCCCTCCACCCCACCTCATTGCCCTACCCATCCTCAAATTTCTATTTCATATTTTTTTGTTACTTTTATAAAAAAAAAATGAATTTTTTTCTTAATCCCCGCCCTACCTCTATTTTCAAATTTCTATTTTATATGGGAATATTATATGAGATTAAAAGAAATTTTGTGAAAAGAAAATGGTAAATGGATTCAAAAAAATTCAATAAATGAGCAAAAAGGGCTTCTCCAGAAACACTTCTCCAGAAACACCAAATTGGTGTCTCTGCTTCTCTTTCCATCTAGAAATATTTTTTGGCTTCTGGAAAAAGTGTTTTTACTTCTGGAAAGAATGTGTTTGACCAAAGAAGTGTTTCTGAGTGTTTCAGAAGCTTTGCCAAACACCACCTTAAATTTATTTGAAAAAAAAAAGTTAAGAAATGTTTTTCGGTAATAACATTTTATGTTTAGTTAATCAATTTGAAAAAATATTTTTGTTAATACTAAAGCAACAATTTATATTACATCAAGATTCTAAAAGTGTTTTCGAAAAAAGTTATTTATTTTCAGCTTATACTCAAGAACATTTATTTAATTCCTAAATTTTTTGGTCAAACACCTCAATTTTCTAAAATAAACACATTTTAAAAAGAAAAATATTAACACTTTCGACTTCTCAAAAGTTTAGCCAAACAAGTTACTTAATAGTTTACGTTATGAGCTTGTTATCAAATCCTTTTTATATATCCCTCATTTACGTGTCAGCTTTTACACTCCAACGTTTGTTAAAAACGTGTCAAAGGTACTCCTTTTTTGTATCTTGTGTGTTTACGGGAGCAAACGAGTGCTTAGTTCATCATGTTTTTACTCACTTGAGATTTAAAGCAAGAAAATAACATAAATATATGTGATATATATCGTCTTACGCAACTCGTGTGTTATTTGGCTTGGTTTTAAAAAATATATATGCTCATGTGCTTCACTGCTTGTTATGTGCAATTGCTTGTAATATTTATGCTCAGTTCATGTTCAACTACTAATGTGATCACATCCAGCTATAGAAGGGGGAGATATCACTGCTTGTTATGTGCAATTGCTTGTAATATTTATGCTCAATTCATGTTCAACTACTAGTGTGATCACATCCAGCCATAGAAGGGAGAGATATCACTGCTTGTTATGTGCAATTGCTTGTAATATTTATGCTCAGTTCATGTTCAACTACTAGTGTGATCACATCCAGCCATAGAAGGGAGAGATATCACTGCTTGTTATGTGCAATTGCTTGTAATATTTATGCGCAGTTCATGTTCAACTACTAGTGTGATCACATCCAGCCTTGGAAGGGAGAGAGAGTCGATCTCCCTTTACGTGTCATGAGGGTCAAGGTTAGCTACCTCACGCTTGTAGGGGCTATTTTTGTTGGGAAGATATATAGGACGACACTTCTCTGTATGTATCACTTGATCTCACGTATGCACGGTTACGGTTAATGTGTGTAATGTAGGGATTTTGTCGGGTTCGTATATGCAACGGAATTTGAAAATTTAGGTTTCAAATTCGACGTCGGTAGAACTGTAGGATGATTACAACGATGTAAAACACATAGTAATTGTAATGCTTCGATAAGAACACTTACAGTTAGAGCAACTTCCAAATCTTCTAATTAAATTTGTGTGTCCTGAGGGTGCGCACGCAAGAGTCCCTCAATTTGCAAGTCAGAGACTTTGATGTAATTCTCTTTCGGAAAGATAGGAAATCTGGCAGAGTTTCAGCAGAGTTTTAATCTTATAAAAGATGGTGTATGATTTGTGAGGCTAAACCCTGTATTTATAGTTGAATAAATCAGCTAGGATTTCCCGCGTGGGCTAGGCCTAAACCGATGCAATGTGTCAACTTCGGACCGTAGAGCCGCGGCTGAGGCACTACGCTCGCTCCATTTTGCTTCGTTTCTATTTTATCTTAATGTCTCGATCATCAACCGAACATTTATTAACTCTCTGATTACATCCTTGAATCGACGGAACAATTGACATAGTGTTACCCCACATGCCTTCACATACTGACACTAATATCATAAGGGTCTATTCGGAACTCCTAGACGGCGCCGGAAGACGAACTCAATATGTGAAGTCTAGTTACACGTAACCTGTGAACTGAACCTTTATTTGGGAAGATAAAATCATTTCATTCACGACACACTCAACCAAGCTTAGGATCTGTCAAGTGTCTATCCAAATAGCTTGATTATAACTCATCTATATTAGTTGACATCAAGACCATATCAATGACATGTCTACTGCGTTGGCCAACGACTTAGTCAACCTAATACCATATGAGAATCTGAGTATTCTCTCTCTAAGATATATTCGAGGACTGAATCCTTATCTTGGCTCAACTACCACCTTTAATCTACTTCGCAATGTACCCAAAACAAGCTGTATCTCAACCTACAAGGCATTTGAGCTTAGGACAGGATCAAAGTACATTACTCCGTAAACAAGTTGATATTGACCTCAAGTCTGAGGACTTCTATCTCCCACACGCCAATATAAATATAGACATGTGAAACAAACATTATATTAGCAGGGTGTACCAATACTTCAACAAGTATCCATGTGTCCATCTTGAGTCACCACAACTCGTAGCATGTGAGACATACTACATCCCTAAGGATATGATGCAGACCACATGTCGACGTATCGCATATCATCGAAATCTCATTCTCGATGATCATTAGCCGAGGTAATTTAAGACTTACGCTATTACATTAATATCTCACAGTATTAATAAACACGTAAGCTCTAGGGATGCATTTATAGAATATTGTAAACAATCAACTAATAATTCAAAAAATGCAAAATGCCATAATATTAATTATCATTAATATAAAACCGAATGTGTATAAAGTACATTTTGTCATATACAAATTATCTCTAGGACATACATATACTTTCAATATCTCACTTGGCCTAGAGCAAATCACCAACATATCTAATACACATGTTCTCAAAATGACCATTATGCTTAACCAAGCTCAATAGTTTAGTAAACGGGTCTGCTAGATTATTGTCTGTGGGAATATAATCTATCTTGATATCTTCAGCTTCCACCATCTCTCTCAGGATGTGGTACTTTCTTGGTACATGTTTGTTTCTGTTTGTTGATCTTGGTTCCTTTGCCTGTGCAATGGCACCAGTGTTGTCACAATAAATGGTTATCGGACAACTGACACTCGGAACAACCCCTAGTTCCTTCAGGAACTCAGAAATCGCGACAGCTTCTTTAGCAGCTTCCGATCCAGTAATGTACTCCACTTGATGGTCAGTCTGCGATGTAGCGCTTAAAACTCTTCCACTCGCTCCTCCGTTGAAAATGAACGTGTAAACAGATTGAGATTTGAAATCATCAACATCTGTCTGAAAACTAGCATCGGTATACCCAGCGGCAACCAACTCATCAACTCCACCATATACTAAGAAGTAATCTTTAGTACGCCTGAGGTACTTGAGAATACTCTTGACCGCTTTCCAGTGTTCTTCGTCAAGATTCTGTTGGAACTTGAAAGTCATGCTAAGTGCAAAGGCCACATCTAGCCTAGTACAGGTCATGACATACATGATTGATCTTATAGCCGAAGCATATGAGATCCTCTTCATGCGCTCAAGTTCAATAGCATTAGAAGGGCAACCGCTAACGATAACGATGCCTTGACCCATGGAAGACACCTTTCTTGGAATTCTCCATTGAAAAGCGCCTAAGCACTTTGTCTATGTGGTATCGTGACAGCCCAACAATCTATTAGGTCTATCTCTATAGATCCCGATTCCCGAGAATGTAGCAGACTTCACCTAAATCCTTCATCAAGGTCTTGGACAACGATCCTAGCGGCGCATGAGGGTCTTATTATCTCCCATTATCAATATGTCATCAACATATATAATAATAAAGACAATACCCTCATCCTTGCGTTTGGAATAAACACAAGGATCCTCTTTGCTTCTGACAAAATCAAAAGATTTGATAGTATTGTCAAAACAAATGTTCCAACTCCTAGAGGCTTACTTAAGCCTATAAATGGACTTCTGTAGCCTGCACACAGCATCTGGTCTGGACTCACATGAAAAACCCTCGGGTTGTTTCATATACACTTCCTCAATTAGATTACCATTGAGGAATGCAGTTTTTGACGCCCATCTGCCAAATGTCATAATCATAATGTGCAGCTATCGCAAGCAAAATCCGAATAGACTTTATCTTAGCCACCGGTGAAAAGGTTTCATCATAATCCACACCAGGACGCTGAGTAAAACCTTTAGCCACTAGTCTAGATTTATAAGTCTGAACCTTTCCAGATGTATCAATCTTCTTCTTGAAGACTCATTTGCATCCTATGGGTTTAACCTCATTTGGCAAATCAACCAAGTTCCACACTTGATTGATATATATAGATTTCATTTCGGATTTCATGGCTTATTGACATATCTTCAAATTAATGTCTAGCATTGTTTCGTTATAGGTTCTAGGCTCGTCATCATCTGAAATATCTAGCTCATTTTGTGTTTCCACAAGTAGATTTAGTCTTTCCGGAGGACGATGAGATCTAGTAGACCTACGGAGTTGATTGTCTTGCAGTTCAGTTACAGGTATGTTCTGATTGTGAGTAGGTTTTAGTGCGCTGGTTGATCCACCAACAGAGCTTTCAGGAATATCATTTTCATGTCTTTCCTGAATGGGAGGAAATGAAACTGGTGCACTTGTTCCCAAAGTCTGTGCCGGAAGATCTTGCATTTCTGCATTATTCCTCGTAGCACTCCCACTGGCCGAAGAGGGTACTCTAAATACCCAATCTTCGCCAGAAGCTCCCACCGAATTCTTGCCTTCATCATCGGGCAAGGATTCAACCTCTATGTTACCTTGTTCTTGAATTTCTTCAAGTTCTATCTATGTGCAACTCTCATCCTTGTAAACATATTCATCTTCAAGGAAATTTGCGTTCATGGAAACAAATATCTTATGTTCTCCAGAAAGATAAAAATGGTATCCTTAGTTTCCTTTGGATACCCAACAAAGTAACATTTCTCACTTTTAGATTCTCACTTTTAGATTCCAACTTCTTGACATATGCAGGACACCCCCAGGGCCTCATGTGTCTAAGTGATGGCTTCTTGCCACACCATACCTCATATGGTGTCTTTTCTACTGATTTGGATGGAACTCTGTTTAGAACATATATTGAGGTCAAAATAGTGTATCCCCAAAGGTATGTAGGAAGAGCTGAAAAGCTCATCATGGAACGAATCATGTCAAGCAAGGTTCGGTTTCTTCTCTCGGCAACACTATTCATCTGTGGTGTTCCAGAAGGTGTCCATTCGGAATGAACTCCATGAAGCTTTAAGTAGTCAAGAAATTCTTTGCTTAAGTATTCACCCCCACGATCAGATCAGAGAGTCTCGATACTCTTTGAGCTGCTTCTCAACTTCACACTTAAACTCCTTAAACTTCTCAAAAGCCTCGGATTTGTGTCTCATAAGATACACATATTCAAACCTTGATAAGTCGTCGGTAAAAGTGATGAAGTACGAGAAACCTTCTCTAGCTTGAGTCTGAAATGGTCCACATACGTCTGTATGTACCAACTCAAGCACCTCCTTGTCACAGATCCCCTTTCCAGAAAGAGGTTTAATGGTCATCTTACCCTTCAAACAGGATTCACAGTTACCATAAGATTGTAAGTCAAATGGTTCGAGGTAATTTAATTTCGTCAACCGTTTTATCCTTGTTTGATTGATATGACCAAGTTTGCAATGCCACAAGTAAGTAGAATTTCTTTCATTTAACTTAGCCCTCTTATTTTGTATAGTTCCCTGTGGCAGTTTAATGTATACAATCCATTCACAAGAGACGCAATTCCATACACAACATTATCTAAAGGCAAAATCATATTGCCATTAGATGTGTTTGAGGAAAAACCCGCTGAATCAAGTACATGAATGGAAATAATATTCCTTGTCAAAGAAGGAACATAAAAACAATTGTTCAACATTATAACTTTGCCAAAAGGTAAATCTATCCTATAAGTTCCCACGCGCTCAGCAACAACTCGTGTTCCATTTCCGATGCGCAGGTCCACCTCGCGAGGCCCAACCTTCCTGCTATTAGTTAGCCCCTGCACATTTGTACAAATGTGTGAGCCACAAGCGATATCAAGTACCCAGGAATGAGAATAATTTATAGATTGATTAATTTCAATTACAAACATACCTTGCACATTAGCCACTGGTGTCATTCCTCTGCCTGGAGCAGTGCAATCCTTTCTCCAATGCTGCCCCTTCCTGTTGCAATTCATGCAAACATCCGATACCGGCAGTTTCTTCTTCTTCTTCACCCCTCCCTTGGGCTACATTGCTGCTGCCGTAGCAACAACTTTGCCCTTCCCCTTCTGTTGTCCCTTACCTTTCGGTTTGGGGCGACTAGAGGAGCCAACCATCAGAATAGGCTTGGTCTTAGAGGTCGAAGGTTCAAAAGTTTTCAACATATTATGTAACTCTGGCAATGTCGCTTTAATCTCATTCATGTTATAATTAACAATGAAACTCTCAAATGACTTTGGAAGTGAGGCAAGGATGAGGGTGGTAGAGACTCTGTCATGAAACCTTATGTCAATAGAAGCTAACCTTTCAACCAGCTCAATCATCCTCAACACATGAGGTGAAACTTGGCCTCCTTCATTTAGCCTACACTTGAAAAGTTCTATGAGCAGGTCATACTCCATTGTCTGACTCTGCGAATCATAAAGACTCCTCAAATGGGCTAACATTTCATTGGGGCCCATAGATTCATGATGTCTTTGCAATGTAGGTGACATAGAATACAACATTAAGCATTAAGCTGCGGTGGCATCTTTATAATGTTTCTTGTAGACAACCTGATCAAAAGTTGCATACTCTTCAGAATCCTCCGCCGGAGCGGTTGGGAATACCTTGTCTAATGTATACTCAATTTCTTTCTGTCTAAGAACAATTCTAACATTTCTCAGCCAGTCAATGAAGTTGGGTCCGGTGAGTCTGTTTGACTCCATGAGCATTTTCAACGAAAAGTTTGACATTTCTGAAAATCTGAAGATAATAAATAGAATAGGAAAATGCAATCAATAATTCATTCTTCCTATAATTTATACACATTCATAATTTTCTAATTTCAACATGGCCTTTTGTTTTAATTAGCTCCCACTATTTTGCATACTTCTACGACCCCTAGGTAGAATACAGACCTAAATTAATATAAATGTCATAGTGGGCCAATATCCAAATATATGCTATATCCGCGTTTACTTTGGCTGATAACTTCAATAGCACACTTTGATAGGTCCCCAACCAATTGTAAAGCAACTCTACAACTCTTGGTTTGATTAAATATCTTTCATTTTAATCTTACGTCTTTAGACTAGTCCGACACTTTGCCGCCAAGATTCATCTAAACAAGCCAACCCCATTACACGACTGCGTTTAAATGCCTAAGTAAATTTAGCCTTTGCAAGCAAACACTTTGGTGTAAATACCTACAAAAGTTTATTATCTACTTTCATTTTAACATATCTATGAAAGAGTCTCGGTCCTCTTAGACTTAGAGCAAATGCTTTGACATAATTACCTTTATCGCCGAAAAGAACTTAGCACCCTAACAATTATAATGAACGACGCGTTATAATTTAGACTTGTATTTAATGTTTGGGGAACATTTTCAGTTTTCCGGGGATTCATTCAAGATCAACAATCAAGTCATCCATCATATGACATCCTATTATGTAATTTTCTAAACACAATTAGATAGGTAATCATCAAACTCAATAGGCATGATATCAAGATGATTTAATCAAGATCGACGCCGTCATCCGCATAGCTTATCGCGGTCATTTGAAAGTAAACAATTATTGGGCGCCGCCTACCCAGACAATAATTGCGGACGCTATGCTAATAATTTAAATGCATTACATTCAATCACTTAGCACATTTGTATATTATAATAATATACCATTAATGATAATCATGGGTCTAAACTCTAAAATTTATGTCTATGCCAAACAGTCTCTAAATAATTTTCGATTTTAAAATTCTGATTTTCTGACATTCTGTAAACTTTTCAAAATTTACAGTTAGTCCCTCAAGAATTAAAATTTCAATTTGAGCCCTATAAAATTCAGAAAATGCAATTTTAACTTTCAGAAAATATTTTCAGGTTTCAGGGATCTGTTTGCAATTTTCAGATTTCAAAATTTCAATTTTCAGATTTCAAAATTTCAATTTTCAGAAACTTTACGTAATTACAGAATTGCCCGAAATGACCAAATATGTCTAATTTAAAACTTTAATCTTCCAAATTCTGAATAATTATAATTTTAGGATCAGAATCTGAATACTCAAAACTTCCGGCGTCGGCGGTGAAAGTCTGGAGCGAAAAATAATTAGAGCGCGATCGTGCGTCAAACCTGGAAGGCGCCTCCGCGCTCCATCGTGGAGCCACGGCGCCTCGACCCGAATCCAGTATTTACGAAGCCACAAACTAGTTCGGTCGATTTTTGATTCACCGTTGTTCCCTTTTATTATCAAACAACACGTTTATCGACCATTATCTAATCCCTTCTCGTTCTTTGTTTCAGTACACCATGTTCGAAATCAAACCGGTTACGCACGTTGACTTAGAAGAGTTAGATTGGAATAACTTCCTCGACTACATCATTGTTCAATAAATTCAGAGACAAGGATTATGCGTTCTTGAGATTTTAAGGTTTTAAAGCTTTTAAAAGACAAAATTTAGATCTAGACAAATCCTAACCCATATTATCATTAATATTCATTTTTATAATAACTCAAAACAGCCCAGGCTCTGATACCACTATAGGGATTTTGTCGGGTTCGTACACGCAACGGAATTTGAAAATTTATGTTTCAAACCCGACGTCGGTAGAACTGTAGGATGATTACAACAATGTAAAACACATAGTAACTGTAATGCTTCGATAAGAACACTTACAGTTAGAGCATCTTTCAAATCTTCTATTTGAATTTGTGTGTCCTGAGGGTGCGCACGCAAGAGTCCCTAGATTTGCAAGTCAGAGACTTTGATGTAATTCCATTTCGGAAAGCTAGGAAATCCGGCAGAGTTTCAGCAGAGTTTTAATCTTATAAAAGATGGTGTATGATTTGTGAGGCTAAACCCTGTATTTATAGCTGAATAAATCAACTAGAGTTTCCCTCGTGGGCGGACCGAACCGATGCAGCATGTGTCAACTTGGACATTGGGCCGCGGCGCGACGCCGCTCCATTTTGCTTCGTTTCTATTTTATTTTAATGTCACGATCATCATCCGAACATTTATTAATTCTCTGATTACATCCTTGAATCGACGGAACAATTGACATAGTGTTACCCTACAAGCCTTCACATACTGACACTAATATCATTAGGGTTTACGCGAAACTCTTAGACGGCGCCGGAAGACGAACTCAATATGTGAAGTCTAGTTACACGTAACCTGTGAACTGAACCTTTATGTGGGAAGATAAAATCCTTTCATTCACGACACACTCAACCAAGCCTAGGATCTGTCAAGTGTCTATCCAAATAGCTTGATTATAACTCATCTATATTAGTTGACATCAAGACCATATCAATGACATGTCTACTGCGTTGGCCAACGACTTAGTCAAATCTAATACCATATGAGAATCTGAGTGTTCTCTCTCGAAGATATATTCGAGGAATGAATCTTTATCTTGGCTCAACTACCACCTTTAATCTATTTCGCAATGTACCCAAAACAAGTTGTATCTCAACCTACAAGACATTTGAGCTTAGGACAGGATCAAAGTACATTACTCAGTAAACAAGTTGATATTGACCTCAAGTCTGAGGACTTCTATCTCCCACACGCCAATATAAATATAGACATGTGAAACAAATATTATATTAGCAGGGTGTACCAATACTTCAACAAATATCCATGTGTCCATCTTGAGTCACCACAACTCGTAGCATGTGAGACATGCTACATCCCTAAGGATATGATGCAGACCACATGTCGACGTATCGCATATCATCGAAATCTCATTCTCGATGATCATTAGCTTAGGTAATTTAAGACTTACGCTATTACATTAATATCTCACAGTATTAATAAATATGTAAGCTCTCACGTATGCACGGTTACTGTGTGTAACTCTTTTTCAGAAAAGTTATATACTTTTTTAAGGTAACATAATCTCCAACTTCAACTATCAGCTTCTAGTCTTAGTTATCGGCTTACATCAATTTTCAAATATTGAATGATTTATATGCTTACTTGTGAATTGTGCATTCCTGTTTAATTATATTTTACCCAAGAAAGTGTTGCTTCACTTTTTAGGAGGTAGTCTACGAGACATATTGAATATCATATCAGTGGTATTTATCCCGTGAAGACTTGCTTACATATTCTTGGATGTATACATGGTTGATTACGTTACTGAAACAACTGGCTAGATTCAAACCTCATCTCAGTTTAGCTCCGCCATCTACTACAGTGTTCAATCTTTACTATTTATCTAAACACTTTTCAGTAACTTGGGAAATGTCGCGAGAATGATGATGTGTTTCATATTCTTATAAGCTCATGACTTAGCCTAGTGAGTATTATGGATTGCAGTCTCAATTTTAGTATTCAATTTCATGATTGATTAATTAGTTATCACTAATTACGTTGGCATTTCTCCTTAAATCAGATAGCGTTCGCTCAACGGTTAGTTAGTGTCGGATGACAATCACGCTCCACTCCAACTTTAGGGAACAAGCATTTAAGGAAGATCTTCACTTACCTTAAATTCGAACATGAAAAGTGCTACTGCAGTGCTTGACATAAATGTTTAGGCATACATGATACATTTTTCCTAAAGGTGGATCTCCCATCCCAGGAGCCCCCACACCCCGGTCCGACAGGATTGTGAAGGAGTTAATCATGGTAACTCAACTGATTTCAAAGGTTAGACCATTACCACTGCGCGCAGGGCCCCTCCTTTATTTCAGAAGTAACCTCACTCGCCACTGTGGGATTCTATCTTGGCCATTTTTCTAATTATCCTGAGAACTGGGTTGAGCTGCCCATGCGGAAATGTGTAAACCATTTGCCCTATTTATGGAAGTACACATATTTGAGATCCAAATCATCTCATGGAGATCAGGGACATTCATGCATTAGTTCAATTTGGGACATTCATTCATTAGTATTTAGTTCATAGGATGAATCCAAATTAGTCTAGGTGAAAAATGATAATTTGAGATTTATTCTCTTGGATCAATTTCAAAACAATAATTCAACAACATAAAATTGAACTTGGATGTAATTGTCGCATGAGGGAGACCTTATCCACGGAGAGGACTATCGACTATACATGGTCTCGTAGGAGTAATTAGATTACTCAAAAGGTATCTCAAAGAAAAAATGATTTTCTAGCACAATTTCTAAACAATTTTAGTTCTTGAAAATGGACATGCAATTTCAACTAGCTCAAAGTAACAGGAGATGTTAGCAGGAAATGTGATGGAGTTGTTAAAATCTCCATATATATATATAACTCATTTCTGCTAGTCGTGCATTATTTCATGTGTCAATGCTGTAAAAAAGAAGCATGTTTCAAATTACAGACCATAATGCCATCTGAATTTTATATTTTAGCATTTGGAATGATAAATTTCTCCGAAAAAGAAAAAACTATCTTGATTGCTTTTTAAAAACCAAATTTGTTACTAATAAAAACAACTTAAAAGATTTTAGTAAAAGAAACACACAAACCTTTATTAAAATTAATTTTTGAAGGGGGACTTAGGCAGGGAGATCCTACTGAACCATTTCCTGCAAAGAGGGGACTGTGAGTATGTCAACCGGTGTAAGAGGAATATTCAACTACTATTATGAGTGCTTTGAAAGGATAAACTACTATGAATTACAATAGCAATAAACTTTATGCCAACAACAATTGTGGCAACAATAATATTTTGTGGTCTTGATCTTTGTAATTGACTTCGTCTTCAGATCTTCCGTCTTAGATCTTTGTTGCAATTACAACAAGCTCCTTGATCTTGATAACCTAAAATCAAGAGACACTAAATCTCTACTTGTTACAACTGTGCTGAGTCGAGTGTTAGCATTATGTCCTTAAGATAATATTGCCTCGTATATATGTTTTTACGTTTAACGAATAATTTATCTCCCAAGATAAAACAACAAACTATCATTTGTGCAAAGCAAACACAAGTGATCTTATCGAAGAAAACAAACATGAAATGATTGCTGAAGAATGGAAAAGAAGAAGCTGTATTTTCTGCAGTGTTATTCCTCACTGTTTTTCTGTTATGTCTTGTGTTCTCAAATCAGAAAATAAGGTATGTTTAAATAGTGTTTTAAAGATGAGGAGAGGTGTTTAAGATGTTAATTAATAGGTATAATCATGCCAAGAAATGTTCTAAACATTAAGAGACAAGTCCAAAACATTCCAAGTCATTTAACCATCCAACCGTTGGCCTTCCCATTGCTTGGCGATATTAATGGACACGAAGCGTCGCGGCGCTGGTCATGAGGCGTCGCGACGCTGGACAACTTCAGCTTCCAGAAACTTCAGGGACCAAACTGTAAATATAATAAAGTTGGTCCAAAAAGAAACTATCAGAAGAAGCTCCGCAGCCTGCGACCCATGACCCGACCCGGGTGGGTGGTGGTGCGCGTGTGGGCCTAGTCTTGAACCCAAGCACACATAGGTACCCTCATTCAAACACATGAGTTACCCTTTGGGGTCCCAAACCCTTATCCAGTTATGAGGCTTATAAAATGAACAATTCTTCATTTTCCCACCGACGTGGTAGATTTGTCTCACACCACTCTTCCATGTCTCAAACACCTTACTTGACGGACCAATATCTCTTTCATTTCTTAACGAAATGTGACGATCCTTGACCATACGACCATCTACTCACTTAGTAGATTATGCACGTGTGAAGAACCAAGGTCTCCAACATGCGAAACCATGGTGTTAGTCATTTAAGATGTGTGGACTCAACCTCCACCAAAGATAGATTTCCAACAGGGACTTAGGCAGGTGGATCCTCTATCCCATTACATGTTTGTTCTTGCTATGAAATACCTCACTAGAGTGGTCAACAACTTGAGCCTCATCCCAGATTTTAATTACCTAACCAGATGTGAGAAATTGAAACTGGTCCAACTAGGATTTGCTGATGACCTTCATTTGTTCTGTATAAGTGATTTGGGATAAGTGAACCTACTATTTGCTTGTTTTCAGCATTTCTCTTATATCTCTAGTCTGGCATTAAACAAGCAAAAAAACACAATTTTTTTTGAGGTGTTCCTGTAGAGGAGCAGACCCTGACTTGATGTTACACCCCATAATTTCATATGTCAAGTATACCTTAAGGTAAAAGGCCAAAACTAAGGAAGAGGGTTCCCTTGGGAAGATTAAGGAAGGATTGGAAGATAAAGGAAGATTAAGGAAGGAGCCAACCCTGACTCCGCTCACTCTCACATGTCTTTTTCCCACTATAGTGAAAGATTTTTCACTTCACCATAGTAGGAACCTCACTGACTTTCTGGAGCAGTTACTCTAATCTAAGTTAGGGTAAAGCCCTTCGTACTTGCAATCCGTACATGGTGTACATCGTGTTGAACCGGGGTGAGATGAGAAGAGTTACATTGGTCGTAAAAGGTTAATAAAGGCCTTGGTCCAAGATTGGAAGGATAGTTAGAGGACTCCGAGTTACCCTCATTGTTTTGTGAACGTTTAAGCGTATGATTAATTGAATCGAGCTCCGATGACCCGAGCCCCATTCTGAAGATCATTTATGACATGAATGGATGCTTAAAAGGTGGATTGTTATATACCATTTTGTCCAAAGGAATAACATTTCGACAAAGTTTGGCGAAGATAAAGTGATACACTGATGTTTCACGTCACATATCCATTTTGCCTAGCAAAACTTGGCTGCATTTTGACCTGCTTCCACCGATGTGACATATGCAGCCTTATATGGTGGTTTGCATCCCAAAATTCACCGCATATCAGAGACGGTGGGAAACTTAATTAAATAGCCTTGAGTGGTGACTTCATTTGTTATTTCATTTCTCACTAGTGGTATCAACAGTTCATACTCCATTGTCTGAGACTGTGAGTCATATATATTCTTCAAATGTTCCAGCATCTCGTTGGGACCCATGTTCTCATGTCGCCTCTGTAACTCTTCAGTCATGGAGGATAACATTATACAATGTGCCAGGGTAGCATCGTCTAGATGTTTCTGATAAGCTGCCTTGTCAAACATGGCGTACTCAGCAGAATCTTTAGCAGAGACTGTGGGGAACACTGTGTCAAACACATCCTCAATTCTTTCTAATTTTAACACTAATCGTAGGTTTCCTAACCAGTTAGGGAAATTTGCTCCAGTCAGCTTGTTTGTTTCAACCAACATTTTAAGTGACAGATTCGGCATTATATACTGTAGAAAAGATAGACTTGAAATTAACATCCTAATATAATTTCTATTGAACACATTCACTAACTAATTAACATGACCTTTAGTTTAATTAGCTCCCACTATTTTAACATACTATTTTCCCCATGAAAGAATACAGACTTATATCAAATATGGTCATAGTGGGCCAAGATCCAGGTTCATGTTATCTCCGCATTTGCTGAGGCTAATAACTTCAACAACACAACCTGGTAGTTCTCTAAACCAATTGCAAACAATTTATAACTCTTGATTGACCGAATGTTCTAAACAAACGATCTGCGTCCCTCGGCTTGTCCAACACTATAGCGCCAAGACAACCTAGTAAGTCAAACCTGTTATGCGATTACAATTATGTATGAGTTTTGCCTTCATAGAGCAAACAATGGGGTGTAAATACTCATGACGGTTTATCACCCACTTTTACATTAACATGCATCTATGAAAGAGATTGAGTCCTCGTAGACTTAGAGCAAATGCTGGGGCATAAATATTCATCTCGCCGAAAAGGATTTTGCACTACAATCAATTATAACAGATGACACATTCATTTTAAATGAGACTTGTATTAAAGTTTTGGGGAACATTTTAATTCAGGGTTTTAATCAAGATCAACTCTAACATACTTCAAACATTACTTAAATCTGTTTAAGCACATATTGGGTACCGCCCCCAAATATGATATTAAGCGGTTAAACATGTACTGGGCGCCGCCTACCCAAACATTATTTGCGGACGCTAAACATCTTTTTGGCGTCGCCTACCCAAACATTATTTGCGGACATTATTCTAGTTTAATAAATGACGATCATTTAACACACAAAACAATATACTATATATACTGTATAATAATAATAATAATGGGTTAACTTTCTGAAACTGTTTTATTTTTTGCTTTCTGGACAAGTGGCGTCGCGGCGCTTACGGGGATGAAACTTTTGGTTTCTGTTTTTGCGAATTAGAGTCGCAGCTCTCCACCATGGGGCCGCGGCGCTTCATGTCCAGTAAGTTCCGAATTTTTAAAAACGAGGCTTTTAATCACGATTTCGGATTAGAGCCGCGGCCCCTGCTTGTTGTCGTGACCGACGCCGCGATGCTCCACTATGGAGCCGCGACACCTCCCTGAAACCCTAGCAAACGTCGCGGTGCCCTGCAACAGGGTCGCGACGCTGCGTCCCGTTAGAACGTTTTCGTGTCGATTTTCAAAAATAGTCCAAACCCGAAATCTAATTTAGGGATTAGATCACGAGTCCTTTATTATCACCCACCAATATCAATAACACACATTTCGACCATCATCCATTCATATCCATTCTTCGCCGTTCACCTTGTTCGCAATGAACCGATTTCTGCACAAGGCTCAGTTCGAGTTAGAACGGAATGACTTCCTCAATTTAGTGTAGTTGATATTTTGGGGTGATTACAAAAGGTCAACGTCCAGTCAAGGTGTGTGAGATTTCAAACAACCATGTTTTAATTCAGTTGTAAAATTAATTTCATGTTTTAACCCATATTATTCCCTTTCAATTGTTACGTAACCATTGAACTAACATGGTCTTTGATACTATTGTAGAGCTTTGTTGGGTCTAAAACACGTAAGTAAGACACAACGGAAGTTTAAAATTTGTTTTAACTTACTTACCCCAACAATTATGTCTGGTATGATTATGTTACAATTGAAACATGTAAAGACATGAACATATAACTATAGTTGATATTCTCTGGAGTCTTTACTATAAGGAGTGCACGTGATTATCTTTTCGACCGCAAGCCTTGTTGTGGTATACTCCTCTGTCAGAAAAGCCAAGAAATCTTGGCAGAGGTTTGAGAAGATTTTATTCTCTGAACTCTGAGTTCAGAAAGTAAGAATTGAGTAACATTCAGTAACCTCAATTATGGAAAGTGTTGAATATATAGCAGAGATTATGTTAATTTTTGGATTAGGGTTGAGCTCCAAGCCTGACCCAAATCCCGAAATGTAGTGGGCCAGTCGAACTCACTGCCTTACGGGCGCCGCGACGCTCCCTTTAAATATTCAGCACATTTTCATTTTAAGTCCGACAATCCAATTTTGACTTAATTAAATAATTTCCATCAAATAGAAATTATCCCATAATTTATTATTGGTATAAATATCTCGATTCTAAATCGAATATTGTATACTCTGTCAATATACCCTTAGATCGAAAAGACAATCGGCTTAGTGTGACCCTTTAGGCCTTCACACATCGACATTAATCAAATTAAGATTCATACGGAACTCCTAGACTGCGTCATATGACCAACTCAATATGTGAAGTACGTTTACATGACTCCTGCAAAAACACAACCTTTATGTGAGATGATAAATTCATTTCATTCGCGACACACTCGATCAAGCTTAAGATTTGTCATGTGTCTATCCAAATGGCTCGATCACTTTATCTCATCTATATTAGTCGACAACCAGACCATATCCTAAATATGTCTCTTGCATTGACCAATGACTTGGTCGACCTAATATTACTGAGAATCTGAGTGTTCTTTCTCGAATATCCAATCGAGGAATGAACATATTTTTGGCTCAACTACCACCTTAGTTTACATTGCAATGTACCCAACACAAGTCATGTCTTAACCTATAAGTAATTTAAGCTTAGGACATGGTCAAAGTACATTACTCTGTAAATTTGGTGCGTATTGACCTCAAGTCAAAGGACCTCTATCCCATATGCTGATAATACTCTAGACATGTATAACAAATAGTTTATCAGCAGGGTATGTCAATACCCTCTAAGAGTATCCACGTGTCCATCACTAGTAACCATACTAGTAGTAAGTGAGACATACTACATTCTCTAAGAATGTGATGCATACCACATGTTAACTTATAGTATATTAGTCAAGGCTATTTTGAGAGTTACGTTCTGACATTAATATCTCACTTTATTAATGATAACGTAAGCTCAAGGATGCACATTAATGAATAATCACAAGCAATCAAAATCATAAGTCAATAATTACAAATGCCCAAAATATATTAATCTCATTAACAATACAAATGTGTTCTAAGTATATTAGTTCCTAAAATGATTGTGTCTAGGACATACATATTTTCAAAATGAACAGTAGCTATTAATTGTAACCATCCAAACTGTAGCTGCGTCACTGTAAATAGTCATCAAACTATATATATAAATATATCAGGGGACAATGGCCAGTGCTGGCACGGGCCCAACATATTGAATTTAGATATTTCATTTTGGGAGGGTGTTCTAAAGCTGCTGTTAAATGATATAGGATATGTACAATATTTGTGAAAGAAAATGAAGCAGCTGTTCAACATAGTTAGCACTTTGACCTTCAAAAATGCAGTAGCTGTGTAACATAGTCCAACCTCACAATGTAATATATGTTCATATAAAAGTGAAACATCTGAACATTCTAACCGCTGCATCTGCTCATCAGGTACAGCAGCATCTTGACCATTTAAAAGTGTAGTAGCAGTTCTTCAAAATGCAACAATCAGCCCATATCAAATGTAACCATAGTTTTCTTTTAAAGTGTAGCCGTTGTTCATCAAGTATAGCAGCTCAAGAGTAGTATCTGTTTGGTCTCAAATGTGCATTGGTTTTGCCTCAAGTATGGCAACAGTCCACATCAAAGTGACTCAAGATCACTCAATATTTTGAATTCCCCTCAGGTCATGTAAAAGGAACAAAAGGGTAAAAGAATTAGTGGTAGCTTACCAAATCAGTTGCGACACGGATGATAATGCATGCTACAAAGATAGGACAAATGGTGCAAACAAAGCCTCCCTCAGGTTATGTTGAAGAACATATCCATTAGACATGTAAACATGTATATTATAGAAATAATTGTATCCCTACCCATAATTAGAATATTTTCATATATTGTGTAAATATAATTATGGTAAGACTAGGATTCCTCTTTTGTATAGGCTTAGGATTCCTATTGTATAAGGGATGAATATTGTACTATATATATACTTTGATATTAATGAGAAGACTCCCTAAGGGAGATTAATATCATCTTACATGGTATCAAGAGCCTAAACTCCAAAAACCCTAGAAATTTTCTTCCCCAGCCGCCGCCACCATCCCCTCCCACGGCGCCGCGACTCCCTTCTTCTCTTCAAGAAATTTCTTGGTTTTCTTTTCTTCCTCTCTTCTCTAAATGGATACTCAGGATTCTCCCACTGTTGTTGACGCTTCTACCTCAACAAATCTCATCACTAAGTCGTCACCCTCTTTTCATCCCGCTCTCACTGTTTCCAACATCAAGAACCATATCTCCATCTTTCTTGATCAAGAAAGCAACAAGATTATCCTCGGTTAAACTATTTCGCAATCATGCATGTCTCTATAATGTGCTTGATCATATTGATGACATCATTCTGCGCCCTTCGGAGGTTGATGATTCTACTTGGCGTCGTCTAGACGCCGACGTCAAATAATGGATATATGGAAGTATTTCTCAAGATCTACTTCTTACTATCATGAAATCTGACTCCACAACCCGTGACTTGTGGAATCGTTTGGAGGAAATTTTTCAGGACAACAAGCACACCCGTGCTGTGTATTTAGAGGAGTAATTTAACAATACACGTCTTGAAAACTTTTCCAATGTGACTGAGTACTGCAAACAGTTAAAGCTCCTGACGGATCAACTCACGTCAACTCGTCGCATCGACACCAAAATGGTGTTACAATTGATTGTTGGCCTCCCTAAAGGCGAACATGATACATTGGCCACCCTGATTCAATAGGCGGATCCGTTACCCAGCTTTAACAAAGCTCGCTCACAGTTGATGTTCGAAGAAACCGCCATGCTAAGCAGCAGCAGGGACAACAACATACCACGCCGCGACTTCAACATCAAGATAGCGTGGTGCCTCAAGACAGCCGCGACGCCGCCTCTATTCCAAGCGCAGCAGTCCTTCAACCCTTATTCCCACTACGGGTTGTTAGGTCCAGCTCCAGCACCACAGCAAGCCCACTTCATGCAGGGAAAGTTTCAGTAGCCCTCCTCTGCCATGACACTCACTGAGTTGGGTCAGGCTTTCAGCACCCTCAATATGCAATAGTCTGACAACAATTGGTACATGGACTCGGGAGCCACATCTCACATCACCCAGTCTGCAGGTACTATTCCCAAACTGTGCAGTTTAAAGCATCCTCAATATGTTACAGTTGGTAGTGGACAACGCATTCCAGTAAAGGGTTATGGTACATCATACACACAACCTCCCCATCCACAATTCTCCCTTAAAAATACCTTATATGCCCCACACATGATTAAGAACCTAATCACTGTCCGCTAATTTACTCGTAATAATTATGTCTCTGTTGACTTTGACCCTTTTGGTTTCACTGTAAATGATCTTCGTACGGGGATACCTCTTACGAGATGCAATAGCATGGGGGATCTCTATCCATTCACATCCACCTCCGCTACCAGATCTTGCTCTCCCGTCTCTCTAGCGACTATTTCTTCTTCGACATGGCATAATAGGCTTGGTCACCCAGGTCTCCCAGTCTTTAGTTTTCTTAGAGACAATAATTTCATTACTTGTAATGGAAAACTTGCCCAAAATTATGTTTCTTGTTCTTTAGGCAAACATATTCGTCTTCCGTTTAAATCATCTACTAGTGTTACATTTGCACCATTTGATATAATACATGCCTATTTATGGACATCACCTGTTGCTAGTTCTCTCGGTCATAAATACTATCTTGTCTTGCTAGATGATTTTTTCACTATATCTGGTTGTACCCTCTAAAATATAAATCGGAAGTGTTTACCAAATTTCTAGAGTTTCGACAATTCATCCAAACATAATTTAAAAAAGGTATCAAATTATTTCAGTGCGATAATGGTCGTGAATTCAATAACTCTATGTTTCACCATTTTTGTACCAATAATGGCATGATTTTTCGCTTCTCCTGCCCTCACACCTCACCACAAAACGGTAAAGCTGAAAGAATCATCTGCACCATTAACAATATGATTCGCACCCTATTGATTCATGTCTCCCTCCCTTCCTCCATTATTCTGGGTATATGCTGCTAAAATGTCAAAATACATTCTCAATATTCTCTCTACTAGCACTCTTCACAACATGACCCCTACCGAAATCCTCTGCCATAGAGTCCCCTCCTATGATCATCTGCGGATTTTCGATTGTCTGTGTTATCCCAACCTTAGCTCTACCGCCCTTCACAAGCTCGCTCCTAGGTCCACTTCATGTGTCTTCCTAGGCTTCCCACCGAACCATATGGGCTATCTATGCTACGACCTATCCACTCGTCAATCTCTCGTCACGTCACATTCGACGAGACCACATTCCCGTTTTCGAATCTTCAGAAATTCCAAAAACTGAATAACTCATTCCTTGACGAGCCTGTTATCTCTCCCATCATCCTTGATCAGCTTATCTCTTCCGACGTCGGCCGACAGCGACCAGTGTTGAGAGCCGCGCCAACTTTCCAGAGAGGTTTGTTCTCCCAACCCGTCGACAGCGCCGCGGCCCAGTGATGAGGCGCCGCGGCGCCATATTTCCGCAGAGGCTCACATTTCGGACAGCGCCACTGGCCAGATCCAGCGCCGTGGTGTTTCTGACGGCCGCCCTACCTTCTTTTTTTTCGACCCTACCATCAGTATCAGCCCTCCCTACTCAGCCAGCACCATCTCCCTCTGTCTCCACTCACCAAATGGAAACTCGTGTCAAGCATGGAATCTTCAAACCCAAAGTCCAATTTAACTTGTCTGCCCAAACCATTTCTCCAAATCTCAAAAACCAGATATTGACTAAACAAGACCCTAATTGGAATGCGGCTATGTCTGAGGAATTCAATGCTTTAACTAAACAATACACATGGGATCTAGTACCTAAACCTGAGGGGGTGAATGTGATTCGTTGTCTGTGGCTTTTTCATCATAAATTCAGAGACAGTGGAGATGTTGAGAGGTATAAGGCACGACTTGTGGTTAATGGCACAAATCAACAGGTGGGCATTGATTGTGATGAGACCTTCAGCCCGGTTGTCAAACCGGCTGCCATTCACACAGTTTTTAGCATTGTCATGGGCAAACACTGGCCGATCCATCAGCTTGATGTGAAGAATGCATTCTTACATGGGGATCTGAGAGAAACAGTCTACATGCATCACCGCTGTGGTTCACCCATACGCAGCTTCTCACTATGTCCGCTGCCTCCGTAAGTCACTATATGGCTCAAACAGCCCCCGTGTGTGGTATGGTCGATTTGCCAGAATATCTTGCAGATTGGGTCAGATGCAGCAAGAGTGATACATCACTATTCATTTTTCATCGAGGTAGTAAAGACCGCTACTTATTACTTTACGTGGATGATATTGTTCTTACTGTCTCCTTCGACGGATTGAAAAATGAGATTATTGCCTTGCTTAAGTCCGAATTTGCAATGACTGATTTAGGGAAGCTGAGTTACTTTTTATGGATATCGCTGACTGTGTCCGCCAATCATATGTTCGTGTCGTAAGTATGCATATGAGATTGTGTATAGGCTAAGATGACGAATCAGAAAGAGTGCCTACCCGCTTATTCTAAATCTAAGCTCAATGCCATGGATGGTGCTCCGCCTATGATCCTACTCAGATAGTGATTGCAGTGCACTTCAAGATCTCACATTCACGGTGCCGCATAGCTTATGTTGTTCAACAGTGTGCTTATTCACGCACGCCTCGCGAGTCTCATTTCATCGCTTCTAAGCGTATCATTCGATACATTAAGAGCACTCTTGATTATGGTTTGCACATATACCCCTCTGCACCAAACAAGTTACTTTCATATACGGATGCAGATTGGGCAGAGTGTCCGGACACGCGACGCTCCACCTCCGGCTTTTGTGTTTTTTTAGGGGATAATATGATTTCTTGGTCTGCCAAGCGACATGCTACCCTATCTTGATCCAGTGTCGAGGCTGAGTACAGAGGCGTTGCAAATGTGGTAGCTGAGATTTGTTGGCTCAGAAATTTCATCGTTAGAACTTCGGTCCTCGCCGACATCTATTGTGTATTGTGATAACATCTCTGTCATCTATCTTTCTCATAATCCGGTTCAACATCAGTGAACCAAGCATATTGAGATAGACCTACAATTCGTTCGTGAGAAAGTTGTGCTAGGTCATGTCAGAGTGTTACATGTTTCATCATCCTATCAGTATGCATACATATTTACCAAAGGACTTTCCAGACAGTTATTTATTGACTTCAGATCCAGTCTCAGATTCCGGCCTCCTCCCGCTCCGACTGAGGGGGTGTGTAAACATGTATATTATAGAAACAATTGTATTCCTACCGATAATTAGAATATTTCCATATATTGTGTAAATATAATTATGGTAAGATTAGGATTCCTTTTTTGTATATGCTTAGGATTCCTATTGTATAAGGAATATTGTACTATATATATACTTTGATATTAATGAGAAGACTCCCTAAAGGATATTAATATTATATTACAAGACATACCAACCATAAAAATTATCAGACCCACCAGCAGGATTGGTGAAAAATTTCAGTATATAATATGAAAAGAGGTGGTTTCAATATCTTGTTACTCAAAAATGGCAGTGAATCAAAACCAGATATTTACTTTGGAATAAGAGAATTTTAAGTTGAAATATATCAATAACCTGCAAAAGATAACAAAACATCAATTGGCTTATTCTCCAAAAACAGTATATAACGAATTATGAACGCATGAAAATACATTGTAGTAATCACTATAGAAAAATAAAGTTACTATGCAAGCTGTTTTACAAATAGATTACTCCTTCCAACCAAAAAAATATGTTCATAAAGGGGTGGATGGTGAATTTATTTTCTGTTGCAACATATGAAAGACAAAACTACTCGTAAAACCAGAATAAACACACATATATTTGGGTGTATACCTGCAAACAGCAACACACATGATAGCTGAAAAATAACACTTGCCAAGCTAAAAAATATTATCCAACTATATACACCAAAACACAAAGGTAAAAGTCAGAAAATTTACGACCAATCATGTATGAGACAGAATTAACAATATAAGCCATTTGGTAAAATTTTAAAGCCAAAGAAAATACTTTGCAATAAAACGAAACAAATTGAATAAACACATATGGTCAGGCACTAAAGACTCAATCAACCATTGAAGGGGAAGAAGAAGAGAGAACACAGCAGAAGCACTTGCAACTCAAACCATTGAAGGGGAAGAAGAGAGACGAAGACGATATGCTTTATCGCCGGCGGTAGGATACGTGGTTGTTCCCTTTCTCCTTAAAAGACACGCAATATAAGTGTGTGCTTCAAAATTCTAAATTGCTCTTCATTTCAAAGTAATTGACTGAGAAGCAGTCATGTTGAGATACCGTCCTTTCTATATATATATATGCATTTATTTTTTATATTTTTTAGAACATCAAATTTAATTATCAATAGTTGTGGATTAAATTTCCATTCTCATATATGCAACCTAAACAACTACTTTTATCCGTCCATGTCTTAAATCATATTCTTCACAAATTCGATATATTGGAGAGGTGACTGAGGGACACAAGTTCTATAATATTCTCCTAGCAACCAAGTCACCATCCACCCCGTTAACCTCGAGTACTGTGAGGGGAATAATTTCCTTAAGGACACACTTTGAACTAAGTGGGTTCGATTACATTCTGAAATTATTTTCCAAAAACATATTCTATTTTCGTTTATTGTTTCATTAATGTTATCTGTTTCACTAAGTGATTAACAGATTGTGTTGAAACATTATTTAGCCAAATACAGATTATTGTACCAACAATCTTAAGGAAATTATGTTTATTTTATTTTAATCTGTATCCTGGTTTGGAGATTAAAACCTGTGTGGTTTTCTACTCCGTATGAAATTTCATATTCTAACTTGAAGATATAAAAACTTCGTTGGAATATTAAAGTCCAGGAAAAAGTGTTTTTTTTCGGAAGGAAAAAAAAAGTGTTTTTTCAGAGAAAGAAAAAAAAGTGTTTTTCTTGTATGTTGTTTGGAGACTAAAATCTTCGGATTTTCTACTCCGGTTGAGATTAAAGTTTTCATAACTTTCTACTCATTTGGATACTTGATTTGAAGATATAAAAACTTCATCAAGTCATTTTTTTTAATTGATTCATTTTCATTCTGAATCAAAGTCTTCAAGTCGAAAATACTTTTGTCTTCATTCTGTGTGATATACTGTCGTTGAGTGGTTCGCTGCTACCGGAATTTGGAGTACTACTATTCTGGTAAGATAATCGTTCTATCTTGGGAGGCGATATTCCGTTAACCTCGAGTACTGTGAGGGGAATAATTTCCTTAAGAACACACTTTGAACTAAGTGGACTCGATTACATTCTGAAATTATTTTCCAAAAACATATTCTGTTTTCGTTTATTGTTTCATTAATGTTATCTGTTTCACTAAGTGATTAACAGATTGTGTTGAAACATTATTTAGCCAAATACAGATTATTATACCAACAATCTTAAGGAAATTATGTTTATTTTATTTTAATCTGTATCCTGGTTTGGAGATTAAAATATGTGTGGTTTTCTACTCCGTATGAAATTTCATATTCTAACTTGAAGATATAAAAACTTCGTTGGAATATTAAAGTCCAGGAAAAAGTGTTTTTTTTTTCGGAAGGAAAAAAAAAGAGGTGTTTTTTCAGAGAAAGAAAAAAAAAGTGTTTTTCTTGTATGTTGTTTGGAGACTAAAATCTTCGGATTTTCTACTGCGGTTGAGATTAAAGTTTTCACAACTTTCTACTCATTTGGATACTTGATTTGAAGATATAAAAACTTCATCAAGTATACAACATACAATCATCGCACTTTGTTTCTATCAATTTTGATTCGGTTTGAAGAAATAAAATCTTCACCGTTGTGTATTATATTTGTTGCTATCAAAATTGATTCGGTTTGAAGAAATAAAATTTTCACCGTTGTGTATGATATTTGTTGCAACGATTTGAAGAACATAAAAACTTCATCGCTCATGTTTAAGAGATTAAAACTTGTGTAGTTTTCTACTCCATATGAATATTAGTATTCGACTGAAGATATAAAACACTTCGTTGGAATACTAAAGTTTCATAATTATACTACGATTTGAAGAAATAAAATCTTCATCGCTTAAGTTTATAATTCGATCGCGATTTGAAGAAATAAAATCTTCATCGTTGAAGTCCAGTGAATTAATTGCTATTTTGGTTTTATTAATTAAAACAGTTTGTCGATTTGATGCTGACAAACAATGACTTGAAATTGGAACTACCTCGCAAAATATCGCATCAATGTTACTACTACAACCTGCATCGCAATACCACCTACCGAGAAACTCGCGAAGTTCACTGCCAACTTTAAAGGATGGCAAAGAAAGATTGTTCTTTTGGCTTACCACTTGGTTTGCAAAAGTTCACAGTGAAATGACCCTCCCCGTTCGCCACGACATGTCCGACAACCACAGCCAGCGGTTAATGAGGCTTGAAACAGATCGATTTTTGTGCAAAGGCTACATTTTAAGTGCCTTAGAAGATGACTTGTACAATGTCTACAAAGGCAAGAGAAACTTCCAAAGAACTATGGAGTGCACTTGAAAAGAAGTACAAGATGTAAGACGCTTGCTTGTTAAGCTCAGGTTGCCAAATTCCTAGACTACAAAATGGTTGATGGAAAACCGTTGGAACCCAAGTTCAAGAGCTTCAACTTATCTTCCATGACCTTATTGCTGAAGGTATGGTAGTGAATGAAGCATTCCAAGTGGCTGCAATGATTGAGAAATTGTCGTCTTCGTGGAAATATTTCAAGAATTATCTTAAGCACAAAAGAAAGGAAATGAAGTTGGAGGATCTTGTGATTCATCTCAAGATCGAGGAAGATAACAAAGCCAGAAAGAGGTATCGTAAGAGTTCACTAATTGAAGGGGCCAACATCGTTGAAGACGCTCAGAAAATGAACAAGAAAAGAAAGAGGCCTTCGGAAAAGAAGGTTTCTAACAAGAAAAAGTTCAACGAATCGCTTTAATTGTGGGAAAGCCGGCCAAAGCCTGATTGTCGCCTCCGAAAAGGACAAGGGAAAAGACAAGCCAATATGGTGGAAATGAATGATGATCTGAATGATTCGTGTGTGCAATGTTGTCGAGTTCAATTTGGTTGGAAACCCAAAGAGTGGTGGCTGGATTCGGTGCCACTCGACATGTTTGCGCCGCAAAGAAGCATTTGCAACCTATGCTCTACCGGACAGAAGAGGTCTTGTTTATGGAAATACCGCAACGCCAAGGTTGAAGGATATGGGAAGATACTTCAAGATGACTTAGGCAAGGTCCGACTCTCAACAATGTTTCACGCGTTCAACAATTCAAAGAATTTAGTTTCAGTAGGACTACTCACAAAAACGGGTTTAAGTGCGTGTTGGTTAGTGAGAAAATTGTAATAAGTAAGAATGATATGTTCATAGGAAAGGGCTACCTCACCGAGGGCCTTTTCAAACTCAATGTAATGGTTGTTGACAGTATTAATAAAAATTCAGCTTCGTCTTACTTATTGGAGTCAAATGATTTATGGCATGTTCGTTTAGGACATGTCAATTATAAAACCTTGCGAAAATTGATCAATTTAGAAGTATTGCCTAAATTCGAGTGTAACAAATCAAAATGTGAAATTTGTGTTGAATCTAAGTTTGTTAAACATTCATATAAGTCTATTGATAGGAATTCAAATCATTTAGACTTAATTCACACAGATATATGTGATATGAAGTCAATACCATCTCGTGGTGGGAAAAAGTATTTTATAACTTTCATTGACGATTGCACTCGATACTGTTACGTGTATTTGCTTAATAGTAAGGATGAAGCAATTAATGCATTTAAGCAATACAAGAACGAAGTGGAAAATCAATTGAATAAAAAGATCAAAATGATTAGAAGTGATAAGGGTGGAGAGTACGAATCTCCTTTTGCAGAGACATGTTTGGAATATGGAATTATTCATCAAACTACTGTCCCTTACACACCACAATCAAATGGAATTGCGGAAAGGAAAAACTGAACATTAAAGGAAATGATGAATGTCTTACTAATTAGTTCCGGTTTACCGCAGAGCTTGTGGGGGGAAGCTATCTCATACATAATCGAATACTCAACAGAGTACCCCACAACAAAAAACAATCTATTCCATATGATCTATGGAAAGGAAGAAAACCCAACTTGAAATATTTCAAAGTGTGGGGGTGTTTAGCGAAGGTCCAAGTTCCTTTGCCCAAAAGGGTAAAAATCGGACCAAAAATTATGGATTGTGTTTTTATTGGCTATGCTACAAACAACAAATCTTGTCGGTTTTTTGTTCACAAATCGGACAATCCCGAAATTCATGTTAATACGATAATTGAATCAGATAATGCTGAATTCTTTGAAAACATCTATCCGTATAAAACTGAATGTGAGTCGTCAAGTGAAAGATCTAAACGACCGCGAGAAGAACCAAAGGAAAGTATTTCAAGCAAAGAGGATCCAAGGCGTAGCAAACGTCAAAAGACATCTACTTCCTTTGGACCAGATTTTGTAACATTCTTGCTTGAAAATGAGCCTCAAACATTTAAAGCAGCAATGTCATCTTCTGATTCAACATTTTGGAAAGAAGCAGTCAATAGTGTGATTGAATTAATTTTAAATAACCATACATGAGAATTAGTTGATCTTCCTCCTGGAAATAAACCTTTAGGATCAAAATGGATCTTTAAAAGGAAAATGAAAGCTGATGACACTATTGACAAATATAAGGCAAGACTTGTGGTCAAAGGTTATAGACAAAAAGAAGGTCTTGATTACTTTGACACATACTCGCCGGTAACAAGAATAACATCTATTCGGGTGTTAGTGGCACTGTCGGCCGTATATGGTCTTGAAATTCATCAAATAGATGTCAAGACAGCTTTCTTAAATGGAGAATTGGTGGAAGAAATTTACATGGAACAACCTGAGGGTTTTGTGATTCCTGGTAAAGAAAGGAAAGTGTGCAGACTTGTTAAGTCACTTTATGGACTTAAACAAGCACCCAAACAATGGCATGCGAAATTTGACCAAACAATGTTGGCAAATGGATTTAAGATTAATGAGTGTGACAAATGTGTTTACATTAAAAATACTCCAAATCATGAAGTCATTGTTTGTTTGTATGTTGATGACATGTTGATAATGAGTAAAGATATTGTCGATATAAATGTTACGAAGCGTATGCTCGCTAGCAAATTTGACATGAAAGACTTAGGGGTTGCAGATTTGATCTTAGGAATTAGGATCCATAAAACTCCACAAGGTCTAGCATTATCACAGTCACATTATATTGAAAAAGTTTTTGACAAGTTCAAGTATTTAAATTTCAATATTGCAAAGACTCCAATTGATGTAAGTTTTGCACTTCAAAAGAATAAAGGTGAAAGTGACTCACAATTGGACTTTGCACGAGTTTTGGGAAGTTTGATGTATATTATGAATTGTACACGACCAGATATAGCATGTGCTATAAGCAAGATGAGTCGATTCACGAGTAATTGATGCGCGAAAAGATGCACACACTTAAACGGAAGTGCACGTTATCGTGACAAGTAATATAGTCTTAGCAAGACCGAATATCGTCCACAAGGATTAGGGTTCAAGTACCAAATATCTATCTTTTGGTATCTATTTGGTAAATTGATATTTGATTTTGTGGTTTATAACTACGAATTATAAAGGCTAATTTAACTAATGAGTTTACTTCAGTTGTGATGACAATAGGGCTTCCACGTTTTCTCACTATCCGCTTATGTTACTTATTAATGCAATAACTTATGGTCTTCTTCTTTTGGAGAAAGCAGGTTCACTAAATCATTTTATACTCCCGTTAGGGTTATATAAACACTCAACCCCAGTATTGCTCCTTTCTACCTTTCGGTGATAAGGATGACTCTATAGGAGGATTAAGACTAAGAACCTAGTTAACCGTCACGCACAATGCGTAAAATTAGGGTTGTTAAGCCTTTCGTTAACGCTACATAAATAATTGAGGTATTTTCATCCCCAATCCAAGAATGTCTACCCAACTTACAGCATATTCACAATCCCCTCCTTTCGGAGTCTGATTAGAAATCATATAGTGATAATTAGTTGTCAATTAACTACCAAACATTCAATTTAATTATTGGATAGATCTCAACAAGAAGAAGAATAACCATAAGTCGCATTAAATCATAACATAAGTTTCTAGAGATTCAACATGGAAAGCCCTATGGAATTAGTTCTAGCCATTGATATGACAAGAACTAATTCCATGTTCTTCATAAACTGAAATAAAACAAGAAAAGGAATGGAAATTTACTAAACTATGGTCTCCAATCTCCAAGCAAGAAAGTCTTGTGTTGTGCAAAGCAGGAACCCTTAAAAGCGCCTAGGGTTCTCCTTTATAGGCTCTAACCTTCTCAACTTTTCCCTGCAGTGCGGCCCAAAATCCGCTCGAAAACCTTATTTTCAGCGTCGGCGCATGGCCTATGACAGCGCGCGGCCGGAATTCTGCAATCGCCGGGTGATTTGGCGCGCTACCAGTCTACGCTATCGTGGCGCGTGGCGTTGTGCAGGTTTCACCTGTTCGCCACTTTCTCTGTTTTTAGCTCTGGAATTTCCTCTTTTGCCCTCTTTTAGCTCATTTTCCGTCATTTGGCCATTTTAACCACTTTGACTCAAAAGAAAGGAAAACTATCCTAATACGACACTTATATGTGTAAAAAGAGACAAAAGATTAACTAAAACTGACTCAAAAAGTATATATAAAATACACCGATCAGTAATCTCAATCAAACTCATTGGATGGCAATGAAACGAGTCTTGGGATATTTACAACACACCAAAAACTATGCTTTGCATTATAATAAATATCCCGCAGTACTTGAGGGATATAGTGATGCAAATTGGATCACCGGATCGTTTGAAGTTAAATCCACGAGTGGATATGTTTTCACCGTTGGCGGAGGAGTAGTGTCTTGAAAATCATCAAAACAAACATGCATCGCCCGCTCTACAATGGAATCAGAATTTATAGCTTTAGACAAGGCCGGTGAAGAATCTGAATGGCTCCGGAATTTCTTAGAAGATATTCCATTCTGGCCCAAATCTTTGGCTCCTATATGTATACATTGTGACAGTACAAAGAATAGGTAGAGGCGAGCGTAATGTATAACGGAAAATCTCGTCACATGTCTGACGGAGACACAATCTGCTTAGATAACTCCTCTCTAGTGGCGTTATCACAATTGATTATGTAAAGTCAAGAGATAACGTGGCGGATCCGTTTACAAAAGGCTTATCTAGAGAGGGAGTTAGTAGATCATCAATGGGAATGGGGTTAAGGCCTAGGACAAATCATCATGGAGGTAACTCTACCTAGCAGACTGGAGATCCCAAGAGCTAGGTTCAAGGAGATCAAACAAAGTTGTGACTGACGGTTCAACATTGTCAAATAACTCAACCCATTCTCGGATGAAGACAATGTTCAGAAATAAGGATAAGACTTTATGGTTTGTTAATGAGTTAATAAAACATTAAGGTTTTTTAATGGTTATCTAAATCTGGCAATGTATGACCAGATAATGTGGCTATAGGACTACATGTTTAGAAATCACCTATGTGAGTGTTAAGTGTAAGCCGCTTTAAAGGGGAATGTCAGTAAAGGTCCATTCTCTATGCACTCATGAGACCAGGCGGTGTTCATGGCTGAAACGAACACAACCGTGAGAACCATAAACGGTTGAAGGTTGATTGTGTGTCTTATGTTGTCTAGGTATACAACAAAGTTAGACGGTTCAAAGATATCAAATCTACCGATTGATCGAGTATATCCGATATAAGTTCACTACGAAAAGTTCAAAGGGAAACCTACTTATCGGATCACGATCAATTCGCTTGTATATCACACTCGTCCGTACATTATTTTATCTTATAACCATTCCCCATTCATGTGGGAGATTGTTGGGTTTTGATATTGGTGAATGAGAAATGATGGGATGAAAATTAAAGGGGGTATACGGCTCTTTTGTCCCACATCAAAAAAAAAGAAGGAAAGAGAGGCGTATATATTACATTACACCTTCTCTATCTGATAAAAGGGTTGAGAGGGCAAGGACCCTCGCCGTCGTCGCCGCGCTTCGGCCGGCTTTGGATTTGGATTTGTCAAAAGATCGATAATATTTTTGGACAAACGTTTCTTTAATTAAATTAATTAATTAATTGTTTAATTAAAAAACAAATCCAAACAGATCGACCCGCGACCGACCCGACCCGTCCGACTCTCCCTCTCTTTTTCGAATGACTATTCTGAATGGTTGCAAACATTCAGAATCAGTACCTCCAACCCTATAAATTCTTGATTATTCCAAGAATTATTCATTTTTTTTAATTGATTCATTTTCATTCTGAATCAAAGTCTTCAAGTCGAAAATACTTTTGTCTTCATTCTGTGTGATATACTGTCGTTGAGTGGTTCGCTGCTACCGGAATTTGGAGTACTACTATTCTGGTAAGATAATCGTTCTATCCTGGGAGGCGATATTCCGTTAACCTCGAGTACTGTGAGAGGAATAATTTCCTTAAGGACACACTTTGAACTAAGTGTGCTCGATTACATTCTGAAATTATTTTCCAAAAACATATTCTGTTTTCGTTTATTGTTTCATTAATGTTATTTGTTTCACTAAGTGATTAACAGATTGTGTTGAAACATTATTTAGCCAAATACAGATTATTATACCAACACAAACAAGAACCAAATCTCTTAGGATGCCCAATAGGGCACGATTGTCTCTAGAAACCAATTATTTCAAACAAAGGAACAATCAATGGCTTCAACAAGCCCTCTCAATAGAGTATCACAATAACAATAGTCAAAATAATCTAGCTAATGAAATGACATAATCTTCCTATTTATAGTCTTAGGCTAAGTTATTACACAAAGTTCCCGAAAGTGACACCTTTGAATTACAAAAGTAGCCCAAAATACTGAGCTGTCATGATCTGTGGAAGACTTGTGATTCGCAGGCATCTGTGGCACTATCTGTGAATCGCAAGTGGTGCTCTTCTGCCTCTTTGGGTTGCCAGCTTCTACATTTGGTTTGTGATTCGCTGACACTATCTGTGGTATCATGTGTGGTTCACAGATGGTGTTATCCTTGACATTTTTGGCCTTTTTCACCTTCCCATGTAATCAGCCACACTCGAAATCTTCGGGATTGCACTAAAGTATGCTTTCTAATGTCCATCCTCATGTGCAACCCTCGTGAATCTTGGATCTCATGGTCTTGACTCCACATAGACGATCTTGAGACAACTAGGATTGCATCATTCTCCCCTTCTTGAAAGAAATTTATCCTCAAATTTAAAGGGTCACCTACACACATCAACCAAGAAGACAAAATGCCACTACTAAAAGGAACACCACAAGAAAACGATGTGGTATGGAAAACATTTATCAATGTAATACCATCTATAACACCACTGGGGTAAAAAGGAATGAACACCCACACATCTTGCACAGGAATACCCCATATATCCTATGAAGACCCTTGTCAACATAAGACACACCATCCTCAACACAAGTATGAGTGTCATCATAAGTAAATAAGTAGTAGAGGAAAGTGTCCCTTAATGTAAAGTCATGTAGGAAATCTTTAGGGAACACATACGCCTTCATATTCAAATGTGTGATCTCACAAGAACATAATTTAGTAAGGAAAATATCTAACGAAGTAATATCACCAATGTAACTCTCTTCGTTAACATTTTTAATCAAAGTACGGATCAAATCTATAAAGGTCACTTGATTCAAGCCTAGCATGCATATCACTGTCATAAATAGGTGGAGAATCATACAAAGGCTCACAATTAAGTTCATTAGAGGAAAGTTGATGACTAGTTGGGTTCCTAAAATAATCAAGCAAGTCAATTTCCCACCTAACTATAGATGTCTCTTCTTTTGATTCTTTAAAAATATCAAAATATTCCACCCTTACTGTTAATGTTAGGTTTTGTGTCATGACATATTTCCTAACATATCATTTTCAGAGCTAAGTTAAAATCAGAAAATATTGGACCAAATGTCTTGACATTCGGGACGACATTCTGGTAACTGTTTTGCCTATCTTCACGGACAGATTTCAGGAAAGTGATCGGTGTATTTTATATACACTTTTGAGTCATTTTTAGTTAGTATTTTACTCATTTTATTGATGTTTAGTATAGTATTAGGGTCATTTTTCTTTCTTTTATGTCACAGCGGTCAGAAATGGAGAAATGGCGAAAAGAAGAGAAAATGAGCTTAATTAAGATGGAATTGCACACAAAAAGGGTCAATAAATGAAGTCTAAGAAGTCCCAAGAAGTATAGAAGAGATCAGACGAAGTCCGGACGAAAAAATGACGTCAAAGCAAAAAATTAGGAAAACAACGCCTCAAGCGTCGCGGCTCCTGACAGCAGCGCCGCGGAGCCGACCACTGAAATTTTCGAAAACTCTCTGATTTTCAGGCGCCGTGGCGCCGGACTGCAGGGCCACGGCGCCGACGCGGTATTTTTAACGTTTTGAGCCGAATTTGACACATTTTCAGGGTCCAAAAGGGATAACTTTTTCTACCTACAAAACCTAAAACCCTGCTCATTATATATAGCTAATTAGCCACCATTATCCAGGATTCATTCCATTCTCCATACATCATTCTACCACATTCCATCATTGTAAATATTCCACAACACCATTCAAGGCTAGAAGGCTTGGAGACTTGTTCTTGAGTATTTTCTTTCTCTTTTCTTTTACTTTGTTTATTTCAATTCATGTATGTAGATTGTATTAGTTCTTAGCGTGACTATGACTAGGAGCTAATTACTTATTTAGAGCTTTCCTTGTGATTCTCTTGAAACTCTTATTCATGAATTAATACATTAGTTGATTTCTTCTTCACTTGCTTAAGATTTATTCAATATTTGTTTTGATTGCTTGGTAATTAACTAATCACTAGTTATCATCACCTATATGATTTCGAATCGAAATCCGAAAGGGGAGATTCTGAATATGCTATAGTTGAATAAACATAGGTTAAAATCGTGGACGAAAGTACTCTGATACTTGTGTAGTTTAATATGTTATTGTTCTTAATCCTCCTTTGTGGTAAATCCTATCATCGAAAGATAGAAGGGTTCTGCATCGAGGTTGAGTGTTTATATATCCTAACCAGAATATAAAACGATCTAGTTAACCTGCTATCTTAACGTAGAAGAAGAAGTTAGTCTAATTGTATTAAAGATTGACTTGAGTGGATAGTTGATGATCTTGGAAGCCCTAATTCTTCATCATAACTGATTTAAATCAAAGTATTTTCATAATTAGTTTATTTCCTGCATTATTAGTTTAGAATTCCAACCCAATTAACGTTAACCAAATAGAAACTAAAGCATAGATAATCGGTACTTGAAAACCAGTCCCTGAGGACGATATTCGGTCTTACCTAGACTATATTACTTGTAACGATACGTACACTTGCGTTAAGTGTGTGGATAAATCGCTATCAGAAAGTGTAACTTTTTTTATCACATGGAAAATTGACTTGGCAAGGAGTATTTGGATCTGATTACAAACGAGGAAGCACAAGTCCAAGAGGAGCATAACTTAAGGAGCAAGATGAGGAAGAAATAGTCCAAGCAGTTGGAGAATTTCGTGCCTTAAGCTACTGCCTCACGTGCCCCTTTTTTAGCTCAACTTCCACAACCTGTTGAGGAGTCTTTCAAGGGAACTCTCTACTATAAATATAGAGGTCACTTCAAGGATTCAAAATCCATAATTTCAGAGTGAAAAAGATATAGAGAGCTCTCCAGAAATATCGATCAAAGAGACTGGATCACTGTGTTACCTGAGTTTGTGATGACATTCTGTCCGACATTATAACTGCTCTTTAGATTCTATATTTGTTCTTTCATTGAAGCAATTGTAATGAGATGTTGATTACTTCTATTTAGATATATTTTTCAGGAATAAGTCATCTGCGACTTAACCTTTTTATTCATTTTGTATCATCTTGTAAATCTTGTAAGAGAAGGAATATATACAATTCCTTTAGTCATTGACCATCATGAGTTATATTAATATATAACCTATGAAAATTAAACCTTTGTGTTCTTTATCTATTTCCGTTGCACTCTAATTATTTCAAAGGTTTTTCTGTTTTTTATCCAAATGTCATAACTTATGTCAGACGACATTTTAGCTGACATTTGACACTGTTTTTGCATACGTTCAGTTTTACTTTGTTGTTTGATTTTATTTAATCCATAGTATTAACTCACGGGACCCAAAAATGGTATCAGAGCCGACACTTAACATAATAAGTGTTAAGGTCCTTTTACTTTAAACTATGGATCCGACTAATCCAAATATTGGTAGACTTCCTATATTAAATGGTTCAAATTATCCTTATTGGAAAATTCGCCTACGTTCTCACATCAAGTCCATTGATGTGAGAGCATGGAGATCAATTACAAATGAATATACTGTTCCTATGCTTCCACCGGATGAGGAAGGTGACATATTACCTAAGCCTGAGGCCGAATGGAGTGTGGAAGAAACCAATAGTGCAAGCCTTAATGAAAAGGCTTTAAATGTTATTTTTGGATGGGTAGATCTCTATATGTTCAAACTTATCCAAAATTGCTCCACAGCCAATGATGCTTGGGATATCCTACAAACTCATTGTGAAGGTAGCTCAAGTATTCGTAGAACGAAGCTGCGCATGCTCATGAGTAAATACGAACGTTTAAGGATTGAAGAGACAGAGGATATCAAAACTTATTTTGAAAAGTTGATCGACATTTCTAACGAATGTCAAGTACTTGGGTCTCCACTGACCAACAATCAACTTGTTGAAAAGACACTTCGATCTCTTTCTGAAAAGTTCAATAATAAGATATGTGCGATTGAAGAAGCCCACAACCTTGTTACAATGGACCTCCATACGCTAATGAGCATTCTCAAAACATATGAGATGAATATGGAAAACCAAAGGACATTGTATAGAGGCAAAGATGTTGTACTTCAAGCAAAATTCTTAGAGATGTAAGTCAATGAAGAGGACGAAAATCTTGAAGAAATCGGGGATGGTGCTAACGTTGCCCTTCTCACTCGAAAATTCAATACGATGTTAAGAAGGTTCAACGATGATAAAAATAAAACTAAACCCAAAGTCAAGGCTTCAATCCACGGTTCACTAAAACCCCTCCTACAACACAAAAAGGAAATCAACTTAGGAGGACCATTTCAGGCATCGTACAAGTTTGATCTGGCGGCAGAAAGTATTCAATGCCATGTTTGCTCGAGATGGGGCCATTATGTCAACGAGTGTGCAAACCCTTTAAGAAAATTTTGGAAGAGTCTATGGGTTTCTCTAAGTGGTGATGAAAGCGAAGAAGAATAAGACCCAAAAATGGAGTCACGTCTTTATCTTGGCATTTGTTTTTGAACAGTCACTTTCAGATGATGAAAATGTCGCTGACTGCATGATTAAAGAATTGCAAAAACTTTGCAAGGACTTAATTGTTGAATCCAAACAACTTGACTCAAAGGTAAAATCTTTAACTCTTGAGAATGCAGGCTTGAAAGACACAATAACCCGATTAGAGGCGACCCTTACCAAAAAGGATCTTGAATTTGGTAAGATTAGTGCGAAGTTGGATCTGACCGAAGCTACCTTCCGAAATCTCAACACCGGTACTTTCAAACTAGATGAAATTCTAAGTGTTAGTCAACCTCAACATGCATGTTTGGGTTACAAGAACTCCATTAATGCAATATGCTCTAACTTGTTTGACAAAAATGAGAAAATGGGCTTCATAAAAAAGAGGAATTTTGTGTGTCATCACTGTAACAAGACTGGCCATTTAAAACCTTACTGCTTTAAACTGCAGAAGTTCAGGAGCAGAATGTCGTCGAAAATCTTTGTCAACATTCCGAGCGACACTCGAGGCAGTTTTTCAGAATCCAGAAACAGGAAAAATGTAAAGAAGGTCTGGATTCCCAGTATGAATGTGAGATGTAATATAGCTATTACTGTGTTGAAAACTAACATTTCAGGATCGTGGTACTTCGACAGTGGATGTTCTCGACACATGACGGGGACAAAAGAGTGTCTAAAGAACTACGAAACTCTAAGTGGAGATAATGTCACATACGGAGGTGGAGGAAAAAGTAAAATCATAGGAAGAGGAACATTGAGTGTTCCTGGAGTTCCAGCACTGAAAAATCTCTTGCACGTTGACGGTTTGATGGCCAATCTAGTTAGTATAAGTCAATTGTGTGATGACGATCTAGAGGTAAAGTTTAACAAGTATTCTTGTACAGTTACTAATGAAGCTAACCAATGTGTAATGACAGGTACAAGAATGAGCGATAATTATTATCTTGTTGGAGAACAAGAGATTTGAAATAGTATTAGGACCGATGACACGACATTGTGGCATAAAAGATTAGGGCACGTTAATTTCCACAACCTTAAAAGATTAATTTCTTATGATGCAGTAAGAGGCATCCCTAATCTAAGTCCTAAGGATAAAACAGTGGTTTGTGAAGATTGTCTCATAGGTAAGCAAACCCGTGTCTCCCACAATATTGTCCAAACTGATGGACAACATTTAGTCTCACTCTTTTCAGCTTTTGCACATGGATCTTATGGGTCGATCGAGTGAGACAACCTAGGAGGCATGAGGTACTCATATGTGATTGTGGATGACTTTCCATGTCTTCTTGGATATTCCTTTTGAAAGAAAAATCTCAAACGTTTGGCATGTTCAAGGTACTACACTCTAGAATAAGAAATCTATATCATTCCTCTATTTTTCAGATTAGATCCGACCATGAAAAAGAATTTGAGAATAGTCAGTTTTCTACATTTTGCGAGAAAAAAAATATTTTCCATGAGTTTTCTGCTCCCAAAACTCCACAACAAAATGGTGTATCAGAGAGGAAGAATATGACTTTACAAGAGATGGCTAGAGTCATGTTGAGTTCTAAGAAGTTGTCAAAATGTTTTTGGGCAGAAGCTCTAAATAATGCAAGTTACATCACGAATAGAGTCTATCTTAGGTCTGGAACTAAAATAACACCCTATGAGATTTTGAATGAAAAAACACTCAATTTGCGTTACTTTCATGTGTTTGAGTGTGTGTGTTATGTCCTTAATGATAGAGATCACCTAGCTAAATTTGACTCTAAAAGTGATAAGGGAATCTTTGTAGGTTATTCCAAAAATAGCCATGCTTACTGAGTTTATAATCTTCGAACCAAAATCATACAAGAATCTGTTAACATTGCCTTTGATGATTCTGTTGAGCTTACATGAAATAAACCAGTAGATGATGTTATCATAACAGTGGAAGATGCGCAGAATGTAGAAAATTCAGATGTTGCTCCAAATGTCACGACATCTGCAGCAACACCTGAAGCAGAAACCGAGAGCACAGAAGGTGTGGATAAGGAATCAGAGGCTGAATTGCGAGACCCAGTACGCAGGGATCCCTCATCCAGGATTAGGAGAAATCATCATACAGAACAATTAATAGCAGAGGTGTTCGAAGGTGTTAGAACAAGATGGAAGGAACCACATAATTATCGAGATATGGTGAAATATACGTGCATGTCCACCGTATATCATAAGGTAAGTCATTCTTGTTATGTATCTACATTGGAACCAAATAATGTCAATGAAGCACTCAAGGATAGTTGGTGGATATAAGCTATGCAGGAAGAATTAGAACAGTTCACCAGAAATGAAGTTTGGGATTTAGTTCCTCGCCCCAATGATACTAATGTTATTGGAACTAAATGGATCTTTAAAAACAAATCAGATGAATCTGGAACTATTGTGAGAAATAAAGCTAGATTAGTTGCTCAAGGATACTCTTAAGTTGAAGCGATTGACTATGATGAAACCTTCGCTCCAGTTGCTACAATTGAGTCAATTAGATTGTTGTTTGTCATAGCTTGTTGTTTGAAGATCACACTCCATCAAATGGATGTAAAAGGTGCTTTCTTGAATTGATATATTGATAAGGAAGTATATGTTGAACAACCTAAAGGATTCGAAGATTCCCACCATCCACAATTTGTATACAAGCTGAAAAAGGTCTTGTATGGATTAAAACAAGCTCCACGTGCATGATATGGTCGTTTAACTCAGTTTCTTTTTTAATTTGGTTTCAAACGTGGTGTAGCTGATTGTACTTTGTTTATAAAACACCACATAGTAGATATGGTAATTGCTCAAATCTATGTAGATGACATAGTTTTTTATTCGACTTCACAGTCCCATCTTAAGACATTTGTCGAAGTTATGTCCTCAACATTTGAGATGAGAATGATTGGGGAATTAACCTTTTTCTTAGGCTTGAAGATAAAGCAAAATGAGGAGGGAATCTTCATCTCCCAGAGTAAGTATGCCAAGAATTTGGTCAAGAAGTTTGGATTGGAGAATGCTAAACATATGAGGACTCCAATGGATCAACACAGACTATACGCAAAGATGATATTGGGGAAAATGTCGACCCAACTTTGTATCGCTCTATGATAGGTAGTCTCTTGTATCTTACCGTGAGTCGTCCTGATCTAATGTTTAGTGTATGTGTGTGTGCTCGATTCCAAGCCTGTCCCAAAATCTCCCACTTAAATGCCATAAAACGTGTCATCAGATATGTTGCCGGCACATGTGAGTTGGGAATTTGGTATTCCAAAGACACTAATCCTAATTTGATAGGATATAGTGATTCAGATTGGGCTAGTGATGTGGAGGACAGAAAGAGTACAAGTGGAGGATGTTTTTACCTTGGCAATAATTTGGTTTCTTGGTATAGTCGCAAACAAAACTGTGTTTCACTCTCAACTACTGAATCTGAATATGTAGCAGTTGGGAGTTGTTGTTCTCAATTAATATGGTTAAGACACGTGTTAGACGACTATGATTTTTCAAATAATATCTTAGTTTTGTATTGTGATAATATGAGTGTCATCAACATTTCAAAAAATTCAGTTCAGCACTCTCGTACAAAACATATAGATATTAGACATCATTGTTTGAGAGATTTGGTTGAAAAAAAGCAAGTACAAATTGATTATGTTGACACACTTCATCAACTAGCTGATATCTTTACAAAAACTTTAGATCATGAGAGATTTTCCAGTTTGAAAAACTCTCTTGGTCTCTGTACTTTCTGAATTCAGCACTGTTGGGCAAATGTCGTCTGAAATGTCTCTAACATTTCGAGTGACATTTATCCTTGTAATATCAGAATCTGATTTTTAGTATTTTGTTATGTCTAACTTTTTCTCATTCAGGTATGGTTTCAAATAAGAACATGAGTTTAATGTGATACCGTTCTCTGCGATGATATTATATATCATAAAAATGGAGTATCAAAATAAAAAGCGTTTGTAAATCTCGGCAATTGATTGGGCAAAGCCCTTGGAAATTGATATCGTTCCTATACTATAGGAGTATCAAAGTGCTTAATAAAAAAAAATTATGAGGATGCTACATAAGTATTCTTATTTTTTTTTTTGACACGAAAAATAAATTTCGTATGTATTTTATGATTAGATATAGGACTCAATGAGAAAATGTTACATTGGTCAGGAGATTGAACTCATAAAATCATATATGAAACGTGTCTTGATTTATTGTCGAAATGTAAATGTTCTTTAGAGATTATGATACATGTGTTGTTCAAAATGTTGCTAACATTACTGTTGACATTCTCAGATACTGATATTTGTTAGGATGCAGTGTGTAACTGATTTTTGAAAATTCAGTTATACTTTTTCCTACTATGTGTTGTTGGTTTTGAACATATTTTAATGCTTTTGTTGATAATGATCTAATCTTGATGTCTATCTGTTAAAACTCCAAAATTTAGGAACAAGTATTGAAATACAATACAAACTCTAAAAATCTGGAAACAAAAATATTTTGTCAAGTATATAATTTCATCTTCATTTTGTATTCTGTCTTGTCTAGTTTTTTTCCCGAAAAATAAAAAAAGAGAGAAAATTATCACATCATCTCGGTTTAAACACCAAAATCGATGGATTCTTTCTCAAACACTTTGTCTTCCAAAACCCTCAAAAACCCTAAAACCCCTTCATTTTCTTCACCATTTTCGCCCATGGATATTTCCACAATGTCAAAGAAAATGTCTCCTAACATTCTCGAAAGCACTTAACGAGCACAAGTCCTCACGGTAACCGACATTGTACTAAGTGTTCATCAAGAACCTCTTGGAATCAGTTACCCTGGAGATAATGATAACCCAATTGACCTGGACGCAACTCCAGATATGTCGTGTTTGGGCAAGTGTGAAGGGACCTCCAAGTTTCCAACAAGGAGGTCAACAAGAATCTATGAAAGGGATGTTGAAGCACAATCAGCGACAAAGAAATCGAAGATTGAGGAGGAGGTTCCGGTTCCTCCATGCCCTAGTTATGACTGGGATGATTCAGATTTTGATTGGTCTTTTGGAAGTAATGCCGAGAAGACGCCTTCAGCTGAACAACAAACAGAAACCCCAGCATCACCATCTCATTCTGAGCCCCTTGTTTCTAATGTGGTGATATCATCTGAAGATAGTGAGATTCCGGACGAAACACCATTGAAGAAATTCTGTCCGAAAAGAGTTCAACAATCTCCAAAGTCAAGTGATGAACCAGACGTTGCCCGAAATGTCAAAACATCACAAACAACATTTTAGTCAACTCCTTAACAAACTCACTCACCAGTCTCCTCTAGTAGAACAAAATCAGATTCATAAAGAGATAATCTTTTTCTCTGAGAAATTCCATTAAAGTGTTACTTCCAAAAATTGGGCTTGGTATAAAAATAGAGTTGTAAAGTCTGAAAAAGCATTAGACATTACTTCATGTTCATAATATGGCCTTGTAGAGTTCCTCAATCACATACATCTCCTTGGATCAGTCACAAACAAATGGTCTTACATTAATGAAATAATCAGGTTATTCTATGCCAACTTAGAACTTGTTATTGTAAATACCAACTCAAAACATTTTAGGAAAGTATACTTCTATAATATGATGTATCAATTCACACCTGATGTAATCAATCAATGTTTGGATCTACATGTCATAGAGAATGATAAGAAGACTGACCCAGAAATGAACAATAAAGATAAAGTTATTGAGTATCTCACTGGAGGTATGTTAGGCATATTTCATATACCTATTTTAAGTCATTTTCGATTAGTATTTTACCCATTTTCGTCGCGTCTAGTACAATTTTAGGGTTGTTTTTCTTTATTTTGAGTCACAACGGTTCAAAAAGGCAAAATGGCAAAAAGGAGCGAAAAGTGGGCATAAAAGGAGGTCCCGAGGCAGAAAAAGGTCGAAAATCGATGACTCGAAAAAACCACAGCAGCACCGCGGTGCCCAGAGGCAGGACCGCGGTGCCAAAACAGCAGAAACCCGCAGGACTTTCAGCACCGGGGTGCATTCAGACAGAACCGCGGTGCCATTTATTCAGAGAGCTGCAGGAGTTTCGGCACCGCGGTGCTGACCTGCAGAACCGCGGTGCCGGTACGGAATTTTTCAGTTCCGAGTTGGAATTGGCCAAGGGCAATAGGGTCCCTAGGGCACGAAATTGATACCTATTTAAAGCCCTAGGGATCAGTTTTTAGGAGGGGAGTCCATTCTTGAACACAAGAACAACACAAGGCACTTGGAGCAACAATTGGAGACTTTAATCTTCGTAATTTTCTATCTTTAGTTTTTATTTCAGTTTTATGTTGGATATTGTGTTAGTTCGTAGCATGTCTATGGCTAGGAACTAAACACTTAATTAGGGTTTTCCTTATGATTCACTTGAACCTTTTATTCATAATTTGATGCAATAGTTTGATTACTTCTTCAGTTGTTAAGATCTATTCAATAATTGATGTGAATGTTTGATAGTTAATTGATCACTAATTATCATAATCTATATGATTTTGAATCAACAACCGAGATGAGAGATTTGGATAAGCTGTAGTTGAATAGACATAGGTTAAAATCGTGGACGACAGTACCCCGATACTTGTGTAGCTTTATAAGTTACTGTTCTTAATCCTCCTATGTGGTAAATCCTATCATAGAAATATAGAAGGGTTCTGCACTGGGGTTGAGTGATTATATATCCTAACCGGAATATAAGACAGTCTAGTTAACTGCTATCTAACATAGAAGAAAAATAATTCTAGAACGCATTAAGGATTGAATAAAGTGGATAGTTGATGGTTTTGAAAGCCCTAATTCCTTCATAATCTGAATACAACCTAATTAGTTTACTTATTTCTTGCCATCATTCCAGTAGTTAAATAAAAACCCCAATCAATATTAGATAACACAAAATAGATGCTCGGTACTTAGAAACCAGCCTTTGTGGACGATATTCAGTCTTACAGACTATATTACTTGAGACGATACGTACACTTGCGTTTTGCGCGTGTGGAAATCGCCTAACAAGGTATAATCACGAAATGGACCTCTCAGTGCCCTGCCTCAAAATTGACTGCCTTATTTTCTACCCTACATAAGCCTGCTGTTCATAATTGGCTTCCTTCGATGAACGAGTCTATTGTTTCTTCAGAACAAGCCTTCCTATTGTATAGATTTGGAAAAGGTTTAAAAGTTGACTTGGGCAAAACAATCTTCAATCAAATAGTCAACTTAGCTAAAAAAGAATCCAATCTAATCCTACTCTTTCCCTGTTTAATCTTCAAAGTCCTTACCAAACAAGGTTTTAAACCAAAGACCAAGGACAAATTTGGGAAAACACCAGAGATATACATTGTGAATAGGACAATTCTGAAAAGCAAAGACAGAATCATAGACTTACCCTGGAAGCTTGAAGACAGAAAGATGAATGTTAACAAAAATGTCCCTAACATTTTTGACAACACTGAACCAGTCCAGTCTCCTATGTCTATTGATTGGATTGTGCGACAGATTGCCAAAATTAATGAACAACTATTTGAAGTTGATAGTATGAAACAAGCTCTGGTTCAAGCTAGACATCATCTTTTCTCATTGCTTTCTTCCCAAAAATGGGGAGAAGATGTTGTGCAGGGGGAGACAGAAGATGTAGTTGGGCAGGAATGTTGTGCAGGGGGAGACAGAAGATGAGGAAGCCGAGACTAGCAAATTCGCAGCTACTTGTGGCCCTGGTACTGGTGCAGGGGGAGCTAGGCAGTAAGGTGTCGACTGAAGTTGAAAGAGGCTGGAATCTACTACTTTTGGTTAACTCCCAAAGACTGTTGCTGATGTTGATGTGTTGCTGCCGAGACACTGCTAGCTAAATTTTTACTGCTGACCATGGTGTTGAATGATGGCTAAGGCCTAATGTTCTATTCAGCTGTGTTTTAACATTGGGATGTTTTTTAAGACAATCTTTGATACTATTTATGTTTGGGTTGTAAAGTTCTATGCATGATGATTATGTGAATACTGCCAAGAATGTCCACTTTTCACTAACAGTTTTTGTGTATATTATATATGCTTTATTTTTATATACCATCACAGGTTGAGGGAGAGCATGTATGTGGACTTGCCGTCGCTATAGGTCACTTGCACTTATTCGATTAGGTTTTGTGAAAAAAGGCAAAAAGGGGTAGAATGTTAATGTTAGGTTTTATGTCATGACATATTTCCTAACAGATCATTTTTAAAACTAAGTTAAAATCAGAAAATATTGGACCAAATGTCTTGACATTTGGGATGACATTCTGGTAACTGTTTTGCTTATCTTCACGGACAGATTTCAGGAAAGTGTAACCTTTTTTATCACATGACAAATTGACTTGGCAAGGAGTATTTGGAGCTGATTACAAACGAGGAAGACCAAGTCCAAGTCCAAGAGGAGCATAACTTAAGGAGCAAGATTAGGAAGAAATAGTCCAAGCAGTTGGAGAATTTCGTGCCTTAAGCTACTGCCTCACGTGCCCCTTTTTCAGCTCAACTTCCACAACCTGTTGAGGAGTCTTTCAAGGAAACTCTCTATTATAAATAGAGAGTTCACTTCAAGGATTCAAAATCCGGAATTTCAGAGTGAAAATGATATAGAGAGCTCTCCAAAAATATCGATCAAAGAGACTGGATCACTGTGTTGCCTGAGTTTGTGACGATATTCTGTCCGACATTATAATTGCTCTTTAAATTCTAGATTTGTTATTTCATTGAAGCAATTGTAATGAGGTGTTGATCACTTCTATTTAGATAGATTTTTCAGGCATAAGTCATCTGCGACTTAACCTTTTTATTCCTTTTGTATCATCTTGTAAATCTTGTAAGAGAAGGAATATATACAATTGTATATATATATATATACAACACATTTGGCCATTGACCACCATGAGTTATATTAATATATAACCTATGAAAATTAAACCTTCGTGTTCTTTATCTATTTCCGCTGCACTCTAACTATTTCAAAGGGTTTTCTGTTTTTTATCCAAATGTCATAACTTATGCCAGACGACATTTTAGCTGACATTTGACACTGTTTCTGCATACGTTCAGTTCTACTTTGTTGTTTGATTTTATTTAATCCATAGTATTAACCCACGGGACCCAACACTTACGATTGAATTACAATCCCCCAAGACAAAGCTTCCGTATAAGGAAAAATGTGTCAATCTCCCATAGTGTGAGTTCTCATAGATCTTGTAGCCCCCAAAATTAGCTATATTTTCAACCTCACAAACACATGCCACTATGCACATCCTCATCGATAGTCATGTCATCATCAAATAATATATTGTCTTTAATGATAAAATAATCAATCAATGATGAATAATTTAAACATGTAAGGTCTCTATGACTATCCATACGACACACATCACCATCAGAATCTTGGGACTCATCACTTGACATAAAAATAAGACCAAGAATACATTTTCACATTTATCAAATAAGGTTGGGTGTCACACTCATTCAAATAATCAACTACATTTACATCATAACTAATTAGAGGCTCATTAAGCATATCACAAGATACCTCGACTGGTGGATTATCAATATACTCAAATAGATCATCTGTATCACATGATAATGTACTAGCATTCAAATCACAAGTTCCAATACTAGATAGACATAAATCGATCTTACAAGAAGAATCAATTCGGTTATCAATAGGATCAACTAGTGTATGATTACGCTCAACAATGATATCATCATCACATGGCAGAGAATCATTAAGCTCACACAAAGACAAACTAATACTCACATCACAAACTTGCTCATGTAAAGACTTTAAAGTATTAAGTTTAGCCATTGTACCTTGACGTTCACATGAAGAATCATCTTTACTACGAGCTACTAATGGAGAGCTCACTTCACAAATCAAAGAGATGGTCTTATCCTTTATTTCCTCTTTCAAGCACGGGAGTTCTTCACGGGAAGATTCATTTAACAATTCGTTTCCTTGAGTTACCTACAAAAGAATCTTCTCCACAAGATGAAGAAGTAGAAGGGTTAGAATGAATTTGTGGCAATTCCCTCACATCACTCCACACATTCTCTCATTTTTTCACTATTGAGTTGCTATTTTGCACTCTTTTGCTCCTCTCAATCTTTTATCTCTCAAGATCATTAGATTTCATGGTTCCATAAGGATTCTATTTATTCTTCACCATATGGAATGGTACGGTAATCTTCCCTTCTTATGGAAGGGTCCGACCAATCTTACAAGGGACATTTTGCTTCTCTCATTTGACTTCTTCTTTTGGGACTTGTCTTTGGTTTTATACCTCTTTTCATGTGGTTCGGGATAATGGTATCTCAAACACCTATTCAATGTATCCCAAGTATCAATTAGACTTCCCGTCATCTTCTCTCTTTGTGATATAGTCCAACCAATGATATACGAGCCTCCTTTCAAAGGTCTTAAGAGCCTAGTCCAAATTCATTCCTTGTGAGTAGTTGTGGTTAGCAATGATGATATCCATCATGAATTCTTATTTGTCATATCTTTCGTCGCTAGATGCAATACGCAACGTAGGTCATTTCACATTGGGCTCTCTAACTATCACACTTGGAAATATCTTAGGAGGTATAGATGGAAATAGAAGGTTTCCCCTTTCATCTACGACATATCTATGCCAATCACGCTCATAAGCAATCCCTTCAAATCAAGAATATCTCAAACACAAGTTACATGTTCCCGCGGAAAGTACTATACACCACACTTCCTCTTGATAGTCCCCATGAGAAAAGGATATATTCACCATATCAACCACATATCCCCTTTTGCCAATGTAAAGATATTCTTCCCTAGTCCATTGTAATCCTAGCCGGCGTGCGGCTTGAGAAAAGATATAGCAAACACGACGATATTCATTAATTTCAAGATGAACTCCTCAATCATCACATACTCTCACCAACATGCGATGTAATCTCTTGTTAGGTTCAATTCTCATCTTGACCTTGGGTTGAGCTCTTCTCACAACACTTTGAGGATTGTTGGTGAGGTATGGTCTCATGCCTTCATAATAAGATCGTTTTATGGTACCACTTGAGGATGGACAAGTAAAACCACCATCGGTAACCATAGCATGACAATAAATCGGCTTCTCTTAACCTTGAGATTCACCTTCGTCATAAGAACTTGAAACTTCATTATCATCATACTTAAGACCAATACCTTCATCAATACTTTTATTACAAGAAGTGTAAGATCTGTACGATGAAGTACCTTCAAGGTCATGATGGTCATCATAAGGCTCTTCCGAGTCATTAGCCTCCACATGGGATCCATGAGTACTCTTTTCCTGATGTTCTTCATTGTAGTGACCATAATCACATTAACAACCCTCATTAGAAGCTTCACACTCTTAATCGTAGCCATAACTCTTATCATTATAACCATATTCCTCATTATTACAACCACTAAAGTCGTCATCACATGAATTGTAATCCATGGTGACCTATTTAGAACAATCAACAAAATAAGCAAACACATTAAGTTAGTGATAATAAATCTCACAATCACTCAATTGTACACACATTTGATTGCCTCAGAAAATTGTCTTGGCCAATGATTGTACCTTGTTTAATTCTGATTAGTCACAAGAGATTTAGTTTCTACTCTTGGTCGGAATAGATTATTGTTCGACTCGATGACAGAACGATTCAACTCAAACGAACTTGAATCAAGAAGCTAACTACAAAGTAAAACGAGAAAAGAATGAAAAGCAATAGCATGACAGAAAATACGGACACAAGAACTAATTAACAATCAAATAGGTCAATTATTTGATGTTAAATAGTTTGGAGGATAAAAAATAAAAAATAAATCGAAACAGAATGAGATTTGAGTGAAAAACCTGCAAAGCGCAATCCGTTTTCACTGTGCACAGTCTAAGATTCAAAAACGGTGCCTGTTGTTCAATCTGCTAATCACAGATGATGTTGGTGATCTCGAAAAGTTTTTGTCACAATTTGTTGTTGGTCTGCGGTTCGCAGACACAACATGTGATTCGCAAGTCGTGCCGCATGTGACCTGCGATTCGTAACCCTCGACTTTAGTATTGCGCCTATCGACTGAAATGTATAAGAGCATTTTGCGGTCCTTTTGGAGGTGGTAGAAGCGCCCGGAAATGAGTAAGTTTCCTGCAAATTTTCAAAAGTGTTGATTCCTCTTCGAATTTTGTCCAACTTTTTCTGAATTTTGAGATTTCTTTTGGCCCACTTAACCTAGAAACTTCCTATTTTTGGTCTTGTAACACTTTTGGCCAAGTTTTCACCAAGGATTTTTGGATCAAACTTGTACCTTTTGCTTCTTCTTCACCAAGAAGATATAAAGATCCTCAAGAACACCTTGAAATTTCAAATTTCTAGATTTTTCAATTCAATATTGTCTTCCTTCAGGCTTCGAATCTTGAGCCTCTATTACTAGATAAACAATGCCCAATAGGTTTGAGCCTTCAATTTTAACTCAATATCCAAGACCCACCAACTTGTTCTTCAAGTTCTCCAAACCTTCAAACCCAACAATGGTGGACCCTTCAAAACAACTTGAAATGGTCACAAATTTTGTATGTGGATTCCTCTCAAGCTAGAGAACAAACCCCAATACTTTTTAAGCTCAAACAACTACGAAGCCAACTTCAAATTTTCAAATTCTTCAACTCAATAATGGTGGATGACCCAAATCAACTCCAAATAACTTAAAACTTTGGATCTAGACTCAAATAACACCAGAAACTGCAAATCTAGTGTCAAAACAACAAACAAATAAGGATTCAAAATAATTTTTTATTTTCAAATTTAATTTTTGTTAAAAATTTGTACTAATGAAATCCAAGACAAGGATTGTTGGAACAACCCTTCAATCAAGCTCTGATATCAATTGATACATGCCAAATTAAGAAAAGGAAATACAAGGAAGTAAAGAATAGACAGATTGACCAAAGAAAGGCAACAATTGAGAATTAAGGCTCTAGATTATCCAAAACCCATTAGACAAACAAGAACTAAATCTCTTAAGATGACCAATAGGGAACTATTGTCCCTAGAAACCAATCCTCTCAAATAAAGGAACAATCAATTGCTTCAACAAGCCCTCAACACTCAAACTTGAGAGTATCACAATATCAATAGTCAAAATAATCTAGCTAATGAAATGATCTAAGCTTCCTATTTATAGTATTAGGCTAAGTTATTACACAAAGGGTTAGGTGACACATTTGGATTGCAAAAGTAGCCCAAAACACTGAGTTGTCATGATCTGTGGAAGACCCGCAATCGCAGATACATTTGTGGCACCATCTGCGAATCGCAAGTGGTGCTTTTCAGCCTCTTTGGATTGTCAGATTCTGTGTTTGTTTTGCGGTTCACAACCTCCATATGTGGCTTCATGTGTGGTTCGCAGATGGTGTCATCCTTGATATTCTTGACCATTTTACCTTCTCATGCAATCATTCACACTCGGAATCCTCGGGATTGCACTAAAGTATGCTTTCTAACGTCCATCCTCTTGTGCAATCTTCGTGAAACTTGGAGTTCGTGATTTTAACTCCACGTAGATGATCTTGAGGCAACTAGGATTGCATCAAAACCGCAAAAAACATGACTTTGTTTTACTTCTCTGTAATAATCAATTTTGCAACAGTAGAAAACAATGTACACTCTTTATTTAGACGTGTAAATTTTCCTTTAAACCACTTTAATTAGAACCCATCCAAGCAACTTTAAGAAGTAAACTGGCTAGTCTTCAAATTAAAGACAACAATGCCTGTATTTGTCTATAATAACTCTATAATTGTACTTAATTAATTTCATTTTTAAAATATGCAAAAACATGCATGCACATAAGCTGTTTAAAGTCGGCAATTTTTGTAGCAAGCAAAGGTACTATTCATTGATTAATTAATCATGAATTATTTTTTCAATTCCTTCCTAAGTTTGCATTGCTGCTTATTCACATTCCGCCAGCTCTTTAAAAGGTCAACCCCCAACTTATTTCACCATAAATTAAAGTATACTCCTTCGGTTTTACTTATGAGTTTGACTAATATTAGATAAATAATTTTTACACTATCACATCATCTTTATCTATTAGTATGATGCTATAATATGTAATTTGTTTTAATTTTAAGATTATAAAATTTATTTTATGCAGAGGATAAGTTAATCATTTTTATTTTATATGTCACTTTTTTATTTTTAGTCTATCGTGATAAAAATTACATTTTCTATATTCGGTAATCGATGTAACGTTTATCTTTTCATGTACTCTTAATGACATGCGATTATAGTCACAAAAATCATGATAAAACGAACCATTGGGAAGATCCAATGACATATCGTTGGATCCAAAGTGTAACTTATGTGGGGAACCAATATATTCTGCCCAATATATACTAAAATATTTACTAAATATTTAATTGTGAACCTAACTATTACTATTTAATGTTAATTTGAAATTATAAAAAACTTATAAACTTCAAATTTTGAATCTATCTTTAAAATTATACTCCATGACTTCCGGTCAAATATATATTTCAATATAAAATGAGTTGGGAGGGACTATATATATAAAACCCTTCAAGTCTGCCAACCTCATTACCAATCTCAACATGTCATTCTTCTTTCCTACCCCTCAACAACAATAACCATAAGAACTTCAACGTACATTTCACCTTCTCCAAAAGATGAAGGTGATGCAAATCTTGATCCCTCTCGCCATCGCCATGGCACTCGCCATCGTCATAATCACCACCACTCAAACGGTTGAAAAACCCGTCAACGTGGAGGCAGACAAAACGCTCTCAACTCAGAGTTTGCCTCCGTTGAAGAGGAGCCGTTTTCTCGCGGAACAACAGAAACCGAAGAACCCTAGGGCAGCCGATCACTGCCACAAAGACCATGAAATCTGTCAGGCACTTGAAATCGGGGGCACGAACACAACATGCTGCAACAACAAGTGTATCGATTTAAAGTATGATGACAAGAACTGTGGTGCGTGTAAGAAGAAGTGTCCTTTTACTGAGACTTGTTGCAGAGGTGAATGTGTGAATTTATCTTATGATAAGAGGCATTGTGGATACTGCAACAACAGGTGCATGACTGGTGGATACTGCTTTTATGGCTTGTGTGATTACGCCTAAGGTTTGGCAATTTATAATAGAAGTTCATGTTATTAATGTTATGAATAAACAACCACATTTGGTTAATTAGTGGTTGACCCTCAAGAACATGATTATACACGATTATTTACTTAGTGATTCATCCAAATATTGATGTAATAATTTCAAGGATATTGATGCTACGATAAGAGTGTGTATACTGGTATAGTATTGTTTTTGTTAATGATTCTTTTGTGCAGATGAGCCAATATGTGCAATTTTAGAATATGTCTTGTTGAAAACTAGAAATTCTTTGTGACTTTATTCGTTCAAAAATCTAAGCTGCTACTGCTAAGAATGTTATCTATCCGTTGTTTGACATATTTATATTTAATGTCTCTGTCTTGTGATATTTTTCGCTCTTGAGATTCAAACGATATGAACTTTGACAAACATTGTAAGATGTTTTTCACCAAATTGATATAAGAAAAATAGTAAGTAACTTATAGTGTACTTTTCACGTAGTTTTCAAATATTTAAATTTTTATCTTAAAATATCGAGTTATTGTAACACAATTTAACTTCAAGGTTTAATCAAATTAACTCTCGAAAAGTGAAAAGTATCACATAAATTTAGATGGATGAAGTAATAGCTACGTTTGGATGATTTATTTTGTCCTAATAGGAGCGGATTGTTAGAATTATGGATTCATCCGAGCACAGTAATTTTAGCTCTGACTTTGCACGAAATAAGTATAAATATAGTAATAAATTTTGAACCTTGTATATCAAATTGGCTCAAGTAAAATTTCAAATTCCAAAGCCTCTGGTAATGTTTTAGAAAGACTTTCATATTTCAGAGCTATTTCTTACTGGTTGTCCGCTTAGAACACAACCATGCCATTATTCTCCAGTGATTTATTTGCTGGAACTTGTATAAGAAGAAAGAAGAAGAGTAATTAAAACAAGTGTTGCGATTTTAAGGCTCAGCGCCGCGGCAGGAGAACAACGCCACTGCGTCAAAACTCCTGCGGACTCTGACAGAAGTCGAGCGCCGCGGCGCCGGAAGCTAGAGTCTCTGCGCTAATGCCAACGAAAATAACATTTCGAACCAAAAGTTGTGTCTCTTCCATGGGACACAACTTTTAGACAAAGAGCTGCCTTTGGGACGTTTTTAATGCTATAAATAGCATGTTAATCACTTGTTTTAATATACAATTGATGAGAATAATCTTCTGATTTAAGAATCAAAAATCACTTGAAGATTATTCATTGCTTCTTATTCTTCTTCTTCCCCAAACATAAATTTCTGAAAAACACATAAAGTAGATTCGTCAGAAGTGAATTTCTTGTGCTATAACTTCACTTAGATAGTTATATCCTCAAGGCAGACGTCCGAAAAATTGCAGCACAAGCGGAGACGAATTTTTGTCTTAGGTCACTGCATTTGCAGGCCTCTATCTACAACCAAGTTAGTAAATGTTCTTCATTTGTTGTTTTCTATTATTGTTGATTTCAATACCTCTTGAATTACATTATTGTTAAGTTCAATATATTTGAATTATATTTTTATATTATTGTGGTTAAACATTGAAGATCTAGATTGACTCTAACAATATTTAATAGAGTTTAATAAATAGTATATACTGTTAGTGTAAATAAAATTCATACCGTGATGGCATCTTTATCTATTGTACATATAGCAGGTAACACATGATTTTATTTTGAAGACTTCAAATTAATCCTATGTGATATTCCGTAATTTCGGGCGATGGTTTAAATATTGGGACGTAGGCGAGTAGACCCGAATCTCAGGTAACTTATATTATATTTACGTATGCTAGTAGAGGGATTAGTATATAAAAGGATGTAACCCTGAAATAATTTTGGACGTAACAAATTTAACGACGGGATCGGGAATAAATTTGGTATGTGTGCACAAGAAGGTTATGGACTAGTATCATAGCACACAAATTATGACACTGAGTATATGCATGTCTTATAAGTTATCATAATTTAAGTAAATTGATATCAAGAGTTAATCGTGTATATAATTAATTAATTATGAGATCAATAATTGGTTATGTGTACATTTTGTACACATTAGGGGACAATTTAGTGGACTATTATTATGCTGCACAATTGCAGCAATTGATGGAGAAGGAATCGACACAAGGGGCAGAATTTAGTGGTTTATACGTGTAACTTAAGGGAATTACTTGGGCGACAACAAACCCACTAAGGTGGGTTTTGGTCAAGCTTCTGAAAGTGTTTTTGTTTCTCAGAAACACTTCTTTGGCCAAACATTCTCTTTTCAAAAGTAGAAACACTTTTTTCAGAAGCCAAAAAATGTTTTTAAATGGGAAGAGAAGCAAAAACACTAATTTGGTGCTTCTGGAGAAGCCTTTTTTGCTCATTCATTGAATTATCTGACCCATTTATTATTTTCTTTTCACAAAATTCCCTTTGGGTGGGGATAGGGCGGGGGAGGGAGGTAAGAAAAATTCATTTTTTTTTATAAAAGTAACAAAAAATATGAAATAGAATTTGAGAATGGGTAGGGCAATGGAGTGGGGTGGGGGGTAGAGGTAGGGCGGGAGTAAGAAAAAAATTCATTTTATTTTTATAAAAGTAACAAAAAATATGAAATAAAAATTTGAGGATGGGTAGGTCAATGGGGTGGGGGTTAGGGGGTAGGGCGGGGATAAAAAAATTCATATGTTTTTATATAAAAGTAACAAAAAATATGAAATAGCAATTTGAGGATGGGTAGGGCAATGAGGTAGGGTGGGTAAGAAAAAAATCATATTTTTTAATAATTTTTTTTTTATAAAAGTTACAAAAAATATGAAATAAAAATTTGAGGATGGGGTAGGGCAACGTGGGGTGGGGTAGGGGTAGGGCAGGGGGGTAGGGCAGGGTGTAAGAAAAAAATTCATATTTTTAATATTTTTATAAAAATAACAAAAATATGAAATAGAAATTTGAGGATGGAGTAGGGCAATGGGGTGGGGGTAGGGGTAGAGGCGGCGGTAAGAAAAAAATTCATATTTCAATCATTTTTTATAAAAGTAACAAAAAATATGAAATAGAAATTTGATGATGGGGTGGGGTTGGGGGGTAGGGCGGGGGGGTAAGGGGGGAAGAAAAAAATTCATATTTTTTATAAAAAAAAAAAAAAGATGACATAGAAATTTGAGGATGGGTGGGGGTATGTGTGGGTAGGGCAGGGATAGGTTTGGACATATTTGAGTAATTGTCTATCATATTGTCGTTACATTTCTTATGTACAATATAATATTATTTTTTGATTAAATGTTGCAATTAAATAATTTTAAAAAAAAAATATTAAATTGTAAAGATATACTAATTTTAAGAAACATATGATAGAAAAGAATATTTTAAATAGTTTTAAATCTATTAAAAAGAATATTCTAGTAAATTTGCATAAATGTTGGTCAAACAGAAAACTGTTTCTGTTTCTCAGAAGCACTTCTATAATTATAGGCCAAACACCCTAACTGAGATTCTTCAGAAACAATTTATACAGAACTATTTCTAAAAAACAGAAACACTTTTCCAGAAGCTTGGTCAAACAAACCCTAAGAGGATGCAAAAATTAATGATAGTATTACGTGTTAGTGGGTAAATAAGGGTAGTCATTAGGGGGAGGGGGAGTCGTGAACCATTAATAATTAGACCCTCCATACCTTTTTCATTTAGCAAACGTTTCATTTGCAGAATAAGAAGTACAGCATTCTCTTTGTTAACTAGTAACAAAAATTAGAGGCAACAACCTTTCAACAACATTTTCACGTCGTATCTCTGTAGCAAACATATTTTACCCCTGTCCGATTCAATCAAGTGCAAAAACAATAATTGAAGTCTCCATTTTAAACTCAATTTCGAGTTATTAAGTTTGGAATCGAGGTATGTTAAGATAAATTATTTCTTTTTTTTGACATGTTATATGTAACGAAACGTAACTGTGATATTCCTCCATAAATTATTCTACTCCTAGAGGTTAAGAATATTCATGTTATTGATTCTTATTTTAAAAGCATGTCTAAATATGTTCCTAAGTCTTTATTGAAGCATACGGAAAAGATGTTGATATTCACAGTGTTAGCCAAAGTTACAAGGATATTATATCACTCTTTCATGCATTTTCATTCGCATTGCATTCATATACTACCCTGGACCACTTGTGCTATGCACACTACTATATGAAAAATATTATATATATGTAGGGGATGGGGAAAATAGGGAGATGTGTTATATACGCACACCACCTGTTGCTGGTACAGACTATCACAAAAGAGCCCTAAGAGGCCACATATCGAGCCTGTGTGGCCAATATGGATGTTTGTGTGGCCAAGACGATATGAATGAATGTGTGGTCAATATTAAGTTTGTGTGGCCGGGTAGGAAAATGCTTATGTGGCCATTAGTATACCGCATTTTCATCATGCATACATTCATTAACCATTATAAGGTATGATGCCCACAGAGACTGTTAAGGTAAGAAAAATGCCCGATGAGGTTGATGTATATGTATACTGCGTTGTGTATGACAATTAGGCATTTACTACTGGTCTGTTGAGATATATGTTACAAGTTGTTAGAGTTAGTTAGTGGTGGTTAAAAGTTGATTAAAGTAGTTTTAAGTTTGTTATAGTTGTTAAGAGCTAATTAGTAAGCTAGTTAGAGGATTCTATAAATAAGAGTCATATATACAATGTAAATTTTGAGCTTTGTATATGAAATAATAAGAAAACCTCCCAAAATATCTCTTTCTTATTTCCTTTACTTTCCCCTGCTCTCCCTCTCTGCTTTTCTTCTCTGTTATGAGATTGAATCAATACGGAAATTTAACATGGTATCAGAGTCAACTGCGCTCGTATAATTGTTGATTTGATTCTACTCGATTCTAGGGTTTTGTCTTCTTCGATTTATTTCCAATTTCTGTTCGATTTGAATTCAATCGAACGCATATATTTTTTTTTAGTTCGTATCATTGTCTTTGAAGAACAACAATGGTGATAGAAGAAGGTGATCAATCTGTCGATACCTGCAATCGAAGCAATTGAAGTTATACACAGTGAGGAATACGAATTCAAGCACATGCAATGAAGAATTTAAAGGAATTCAAGCATATGCAGTGAGGAATTCAAAGGAATCTGTGTATATGGTGGAAGAAATTGAAGGATCTATGTTCAATTGAGATACAATTGAAGGAGTCCATATCCACGGACTAGTCTGTTGCGGCGCAGCAACTATTGAATTCCAGTAGGAGTTTATCGGTTTCGTTTCAAGGTCAGTCTATTTCTATACCTGTTAGTAAGGCAAAGCCTGCTCTGGCGACGAATAGTATTGGTAATGTGAGGAAAGGTACGCCGGAGAGGAAGAGGTGTTTATCGGTTTTGATTTCGACACTGTTTTAAAATCAAAATCGCATCCGACTGAAGATAACAACTGAAAATCAAAATAAATCCCATCCGACTGACAATAACAACTGAAAATCAAATCGCATCCAAATTAGGGTTCATATGTATCATCTGAAGCAGGTTCTAGTTGGGATCTGGATGTGTTACTAGTTCATCGATGAAGTCGACAATTGACATATATCATAGAGCTAGATTTGAAGAAAAATTGAAACCTCAAAGTGATAATGATGAGGTTGATATGAGGTCATGGCTTGTGTAGAAAGATATGGTGATGTTGTCTTGTCAAGCATAGATGGGAGAAAAATTCAGAAGGATGAAGTATTTTCGTCAACTAAAGATACATATATCTCTGATGCTTCTGACTTGGGGTTTTTTATGCGAAGAAGAATACAAATGCTGCTATAGGATCCTTTGAAGTAGGTTCCGTGGAGACATCTAGTGACCCCAACATTGTACCTCTGTTGACTAATATTGAGAAAGGACTTTGAGAGAGTTTGCTTCAGATAGTGAAAGTGTCTCTTCAGGGAGTACTTCAGGTATGGTCCGACTGTGATTCAAGGGCGAGGAGGTCCCCATAGTATAGTTGTGCCTGTTAGGTTCTGGCAAGAGAACTATTTGTACAAGAAATTCTTCAACTTTTCATAGGTCTTGTTAGATTGCATGTTGTCATTTGTTTAGCTTAGAACAATTGCTCACTGTAACTCACGTCCAAGCTAGGAATAAAGCAAATGTCTTCATATCTCCTAGCTTGCGGGGTTACAAGTTGTTAGAGTTAGTTAGTGGTGGTTAAAAGTTAAGTTTGTTATAGTTGTTAAGAGCTAATTAGTAAGCTAGTTAGAGGATTCTATAAATAGGATTCATATATACAATGTAAAGTTTGAGCTTTGTATATGAAATAATAAGAAAAGCTCCCAAAATATTTCCCCTGCTCTTCCTCTCCTGCGTTCTTCATTTCTGTTTTTACCTCTCCGTTTTTCTTCTCTGTTCTGAGATTGAATTAATACAAAAATTTAACATGGTCAGTTGTTTCTGACGTCCCTTTTGTCGAGGACGCTACGTTTCATGCCCGCAGATTCACATAGACAGGACGACGATCCACGTCAGTAGGTTGCAGATTCAATGAATTTTGAAGCACTCTGTTAAGCGTATTTTGTATACGCTTTTTGAGTCATTTTTAGTTAGTATTTTACTCGTTTTTGTTGTGTTTAGTATAGTATTAGGTTTGTTTTTCTTTTGAGTCACAGCGGTTCAAAAAGACAAAATTGCGAAAAGGAATGAAGAATGGGCATAAAAGGAGGAATCCAAGGCCGAAAAGGACAGAAATTAAAGACCCGGACGAAAGCCAGGCAGCACCGGAACATCAGAGAAGCCACAGAACTTTGGGCGCCACGGCGCCAGTCTGAAGGGCCGTGGCGTCGGTACGACAATCGAGAATCCGAGGATAATTTGGCCAGGGGCAGAAGGGTCCATAAGGCATGAAAATTGCAACATACTAAAAGCCCTAGGGATTATTCTAGGAAGGGATGTCATTCTAACACACAACACAGGACAATGATTGGAAGCTACAATTGGAGACTTTAGTTCGCAGTACTTTTCTTTCTTTCTTTCTTTATAATTCAGTTTATGTTTGGAATTGTATTAGTTCTTAGTGTGACTATGGCTAGGAGCTAAATACTTTATTAGGGCTTTCCTTTTGAATCGCTTGAAACTCTATTTCATGACTTAATGCATTAGTTGATTTCTGCTTCACTTGATTAAGATTTATTCAATAATTGATATGAATGTTTGATAGTTAATTGATCACTAATTATCATAATCTATATGATTTCAAATCAAGAACCGAGAGGAGAGATTTGGATATGTTGTAATTGAATAGACATAGGTTAAAATTGCGGACGAAAGTACCCCGATACTTGTGTAGCATTATAGGTTACTGTTCTTAATCCTCCTATGTGGTAAATCCTATCATAGAAATATAGAAGAGTTCTGCACTGGGGTTGATCGATTATATATCATAACCGGAAAATAAGACAGTCTAGTTAACCGTTATCTTAACGTAGAAGAAGAAGTCATTCTAGTTGCATTAAGGATTGAATAGAGTAGATAGTCGAGGATTTTGGAAGCCCTAATTCCTTCATAACTGATTACAACTTCAATAGTTTAGATAATTCTTGCAATTATTCTAGTAGTTAAACAAAAAACCCGACTCTATTATCGATTGCTAAATAGATGACATAAAATAGATGCGCGATAATTAGAAACCAGTCTCTGAGGACGATATTCGGTCTTATCAGACTATACTACTTGTGAACGATACGTACACTTGCGTGAGCACGTGGAAATCGTACCAAAAAGTTTTTGGCGCCGTTGCCGGGGACTGGCGTACTTCTAATATCGAACCATCTATTTTTATTTCTACTTTGGCTTTATTTTTATTTTTATTTTTACTGTTAGAACCATGTTGCCTTGATTTGTTTGTTTATTTTGGACTATTTCAGGGATTTAGTGTATGCGAAGAAGGAGAGGAGCAGATACACATGTTCCCTTCAACCCTGAAATTGAGAAAACATGCAAGCAAAATAGGCAAAATAAAAGGATAGCTGATTCAGTGATCATGGACAACCACCATCGAATCGAATGGGCAACAACGAGGTTCACGATCATGTAGAGAGCAATACGGTCCCAATGAGAAAGAAGCTTAGGAGATTATGTTTTGCCACGATTCTTGGTGCGAGACATGCATCGGGCTCCCGCAATAAGGCAAACAACTTTGAGATCAAGCGGCCCATCCCGAGCATGGTCGAACACGATTCGATTTGGGGATTGCCATCTGAAGACCCCCACATGCACATTGCCAACTTTCTGGAGTTGTGTGCCACTTTCAAGTACAATGGTGTCACTGACGATGTCATTAGACTAAGGATCTTCTCGTTTTCACTTAGGGACAGAGCCAAGAGCTGGTTGAACTCACTACCTGCCAACTCCGTCACCACCTGGCAGGACCTAGCCCAAAAATTTCTTGCAAAGTTCTTTCCTCCTTTAAAGGCAACAAAGTTAAGGGAAGAGTTGAACAATTTCTATCAGGTAGATGGAGAGTCGTTGTATGATGCATGAGAGCGATTTAAGGATTTACAGAGAAAATGCCCTCATCATGGCGTAGAGAAGTGGATGTTGGTCCATATTTTTTATAATGGGTTGAGTGGTACTACTCATACCATAATTGATGCTGCAGCAGGTGGAGCATTCATGAGGAAGAGTGCCAATGAGGCACATGAGTTACTAGAGGACATGGCGCGATAATCATGAGGCGGATAGCGGTGCGAGTAGCAGGAAGACTATGGTCATACATGAGATAGATGCTATCACAACATTAAATGCGCAGGTGTCCCTCTTGACAAAGCAACTGCAGCAGAACACTATGTCTGTGAATGCAGTCCAGATGCTTGAGAATTGTGATATTTGCGGGGGCCCACACTCTTTTGACAGATGCACAGCGGTGGATCCTAATAATATGCCCATGGAACAGGTTCAGGCAGTTGGAAACTTTTAGCGACCTTATAATTCCAACACATACGATCCAGGGTGGAGAAATCACTCTAACTTTTCGTGGAGGAACGACCAGGCCCAACAACAACCATATCAAGGTAATTACCAGAACGGCAGTCTGAGAATCAACTCACCTCATCCCAGCAGTTTAGACCACCTACATGTGAGGCTTTGATCGTTGAGGTTGCGTGCTTTGCTTCACTCGGTCGTAGAATCGGTTCATATACGAAACGAGTCCTCTCGGGAACACAGAAGCGCGAGTTGGGAAAGCGGCGAAGATGGTAACAACGGACGCAGGTACTCTCCCGAAAACAGAGGTCAATCTAAGAGAAGTAGTGTCGAGCGGTGTTGTTAAGTAAGCGATTGGAGTTGAAATTTGCGCAAAAAATTGATCGGGCGAACGGGCCAGAAAATTGTCCGATCTTGGTCCTGTATTTTCATAAATCGGTTTTGGTCGGTCGGTCAGTCGATCGGTCGGACGAATTTTATTTTTATTTTTTATAATATATATAATTTCTAATATATATAATATATATAATTCCTAATTTTCTAAATTCCTAATATATAATATATATATAATTAGAATTCGGGTTAGGGCGTTTTTTTAAATTGAATTACCAATACTGAAATTGACATTCTCGGACGCGGTGCCACGAAATATTTACGTTGAAATCTATTGTACATCGCGAGATATTTAGATTTGAAAATGGGAAAAACGTAACGATTTTGGGGAAAAGAGAAATTGAGGGGCAAGATAGACGTTTTTGGAGAAATCCGGTGAAGCAAACGGACTAGATTATTGTCTCTCGAAAAATCTGCGAAATCAAAAAAATTAGATCAAGCGGACGTCCGAGCGCAAAGTTATGACCATTTAAAGTTTCACTAATTTCGACTTATATTTGATATGTCAATACGTCTGAGTGGTGAAATTTGGTGGCGGGTGTTGAAATTTGGGAGAGTGGGAGAAATTTGGGAGTGAAATTTGGGGTGAGTGGGTGTGGGGTGGGTGGGAGTGGGTGAGTGAAGTGTGGGTCATTTGAGGGGCTGAGGAGAGGATCGGTCCATTCGGTCGATGGGCCGGACCGGACCGAAAATGACAGGCCGGGCCGGACGGGCCGAAATTCGGTCGGTCTTGATCGAGAATCAATTCTCGGTCTCGGTCGTCCGGTCGGTCGGTTTGACCACTGTGCGGCCACTAGTTGGAGTAGGTTGCTCCCAACTCATGATGGTTCATGAGAAAGAGGTGAAAGCGATTGAGGAAGAAATGAAGTCGCGAGGACTACCTACGGTTGAAAGCTCGCGGACATTTGAGGGAATACATTGATAGAATCCCTTTAACCTCAGAGGCTCCAAAAGAAGGCCATAGACAAGCAGTTCTCCAAGTTCTTGGAGGTATTTAAGAAGGTTGACGGATTATGAGACAGTAGCGTTGACAGAGGAGTGCAGTGCCATTTTACAAAAAGCGACCTCGTAAGTTGAAAGATCCGGAAAGCTTGCCTGCGCACTATTGGCAAAGTAACATGCAACAAGACATTTTGTGACTTAGGGGCTAGTATCAATCTCATGCCTCTGTCTGTATTCAAGAGATTGGGTTTGGGGGAAGCCAAACCAACCACAGTTAATCTGCAGCTTGCTGACCGAGTTGTGGTGCACCCTAGAGGCATAGTGGAAGATGTGCTTGTCAAGGTGGGAAAGTTCTTCTTCCCAGCATACTTTCTCATTCTTGGCATGGAAGCAGATGATGAAATACCCATCATTTTGAAGAGATCATTCCTTGCAACGGGTAGAGCCCTAATCGATGTGGAGAAGGGAGAATTGAGCCTACGGGTTCAGGAAGAAGAGATAGTATTCAAGGTGTTCAAATCCACCATTGAGTCCCAGGTCAGCAACAAGTGCTTCGCAGTAAGCACAACTAACACAACAGTTCATCAAGTATAGACCAAAACTAGGGAGATCACACCTACAGATGTGAACTCACAGGCTAGTTTGAAAGCTGCAACAAAAGTTCATGACATGAAAGCTGACAAACAGGTAAATCTTACTGAACCAAATGATGTGAAAAAGAAAAATAGAGTGAGGAAGAGGAAAATGATTTTTAAGTGGATAGGTTGTAGGTTGATTTACCCTAATAATTTGATAAGGAAATTGCGTTCGGCTATAAGACGTTAAAGACAACGCTACTTGGGAGGCAACCCAATGTTTAAATTATGCAATTTAGTTTAAATAGAACAGTTCACTTTCGGTATTTTTGTTGCGTTGTGATGACAGGTGAAAGAATTGGACCTGAAGCACGAAAAAAACGTGAAAGCGGAAATCGATCTGAGCGCGGCAAAGCTACGGGAGTGCTAGAAGTTATAAGCGCCGCCTTGATGAGAAATTTCTCCGAAATGCAATATCCGCCGCCACCACCACCATTTTGAACCGCTATTGTCTGTAAGTCGTCCCTTTTATTTTTGAGTCTTACACATTTGGGACAATGTGTCGTTTAAGTTTGGGGGGATTCTTATTTTATTTTATTTTTGTGTGCCTATCTTTCAGTCTTTTGTGTTTTATATGAGTCAAACAAATTATGATCATGCATGCTGTGTTTACTTGAAACACCTAATGAGTTAAGTGGGATAATGTAATGGAATGAGAAGCTAAAATCTGTGTGTTTAAGTTAGATATGCAAAAATTCATGAAAACCTGGTTATTTAGAGTATTCTGTGCTTAACCTGTGTATTGTCAATTGTGAAAAAACATATGTGATGTCTGCTGCTTGTTATTTGAGGCGAAATAGTTAGGATGTACATGTTAGGGAAATGATTCAGACATTTATTTGTTAACCCTTCTTACCCTTCATTACCTACCCTGACAATAAATTGTATCCCTAGTCAGCCTCTTTGAGCCTAAAACAGAAGTTATTTCTTTGACACCTCATATCCCCTTGTGTACCATAAGCAGTGATTGAAGAGAGGATGATAAGAGGAAAAAAAACGAAAAGAAAGTGAAAAATTGATGCACCCCAATAAGAAAATGTAAATGTTTAAGTTTGGGGGTGCCTATGTGAATGTGTTTCATGCTCTCAAAAAGAGAAGAGGTGAATGATAAGTATGAACGAAAAAGAATATCAAAAAGAATGACAAAATGGTTGAATGAAAAAAACGCTTATGGTACGTAATTTGAACCTAAATGCCAACTTTTATCTACCCCTGCCTAAGCCTAAATTACAACCCTGAAAAGTCCTGAAGATCTCTAGTATGTACGTCCATGATTAGTGGAGAATAGCAAGTAAACAGGCTCATGGAACTTTGAGAAAAAATGAAAATAAAAATTGACATGCATAGGTTGGGTATTCATGCTTCCATTTATTGTGACTGAAATGAATTTGCGAAATATCTGACTTGAAATTCTAGCTTGCTAAATTTATTCTACATCTGTTCCTACATATTATCTCAACTAACATTCATGTGTTTCTAAGTAATCCTGTGCAGTTGCGTGGTTTGAGTCTTTTGTTTTTGTGTTCTTTGTTTTTGCTTTGATATTTGCTCGAGGGTGAGTATACGCTTTTTGAGTCATTTTTAGTTAGTATTTTACTCATTTTTATTGTGTTTAGTATAGTATTAGGTTTGTTTTTCTTTATTTTGAATCACAGCGGTTCAAAAAGGTAAAATGGCGAAAAGGAACGAAAAATGGACATAAAAGGAGGAATTCAAGGCCGAAAAAGACATAAATGGAAGACTCGGACGAAATCCAGGCAGCGTCGCGGCGTCGGAACATCAGAGAAGCTACAGAACTTTGGGCGCCACAGCGTCGGTACGAAAATCGAGTATCCGGGAATAATTTGACCAGGGGCAGAAGGGTCCATAGGACACGAAAATAAGGTGGAATATTTAGAATTAAATTTCAAATTAAATTTATGATAAATTTATACCTTCTACCTAATAAAATATAAATTTAATTTTAAACTTAATTCTGGAATATTCCATCTTATCCCACGAACCAAACAACCCTAACAATTATGTATGTATATATCCCTCTCGTCCATGGACAAACTCCTTCTTTTAAATATCAACTCAGGTCACCTTTCTTTATTGGTTGGTTTGAGTGCATTATCGAAGAATATATATATATATATTCTTCGTTAATGCACTCAAATAGTAGTCATATGTAGTCATATATATACAAGTGTATACTATCTAATGACTGTCCCTGAAATCATCAAATAGTATGCGCGGAAGACCTTTAGTGAAAATGTCGGTAATCTGATATCGGGACGGTACATGGAGAACAAGTACTTGTCCATGCGCAACCTTTTCTCGGACAAATAATATATCCATTTTTATGTGTTTTGTGCGTTGATGTTGTATTGGATTACTGGATAAGTATATCGCACTCACATTACCACAATAGACCACATTTACTTTTTCAATAAGAAAATGAAGCTCTAAAAGGAGATTACAGAGTCTACATGATTCAACAACCACATTGGCAACCCCTCGGTATTCTGCTTCAGTGCTTGACCGAGATAGCGTCAACTGTCGTTTTGACGACCATAAAATGAGGTTGTCTCTAAAAAACACACAATAACCCGAGGTGGAACGTTATCCGGGAAGCCACCCCAATCAGCATCTGTATAAGATGAGAGACTCGAAATGGAGGACTTATACAGATGTAATCCAAAATGGAGAGTACCCTTAACATACCGCAAAATTCGCTTGAGAACCCGCCCGCATATGTTCTTCTTTTGAATCATGGATATGTAAACATACTTGTTGAACCGCATAGGAGATATCAGGTCTAGTGAAAGTAAGATATTGTAATACTCTTGCTAAGCTACGATAATGCATTGGATCACTGTATGAAGTACCTGTAGAGCTACTTAATTTTGTATAGACTGACGAAGTGACGTAGATAATGTCGTGAGAATGATGTTATCTACTTATAAAAGGATATATGCGATGTCATTACCCTTCTAATAAATGAACATGGACTGATCGGATTTGTTGTGTAAGAAACCCAGTGTGGATACAAACCTCGAAACATGTTATACCACGCCCGGGGAGCCTGTTTCAAACCATACACAGATTTTTCCAACATGGAAACATAATTCGGATGTGTAGGATCTCAGAAACCCAAAGGCTAGTGCATGTAGAATGTCTCTTGTAAATGTCCATGTAAGAATATATTTTTGACATCCAATTGATGAATAGACCAAGATTTTGACAGTGTCATGCTAAAAACAGTCCTGATAGTTGATGGATTATCTACCAGACTGAATATTTTACCACAATCCGCGTCAACCTGCTGAGACCTGCTGTCACCAACAAGACGAGCTTTGTATCTCGCAAATGAGCTGTCAGAATTCTTTTTATGACAGAAAACCCACATATACCTGATTATGTTCACATTAGATGGATGTGGTACTAACTCCCACATCTTATTTTTAATAAGAACATCAATTTCATCTAACATGGCAACTTTCCAATTCGGTATGTTAGGGCTGCTTTGGGATTTTTAGGAAGAGGTGAAGGTTGGACTAAAGATGTTAGGTTAAAATGACGTTTGTGTTGAAAAATATCGTGCATGGCACGTGTTTCAATGGTTCGAGGTTGCGAATTTGGGCTATTTGGTAGGCTATTGAGCAGATGGGCAGTCTTATCTTGGGTCATTTTATTCTTGGTGGTTGGGCCGACTCGGGTCAATTATGTGGGCCTGAGATGATGGGCCTGGCTGTCGGATTATGGACACAGGTGATGGAGTAGTGGGCTCCCTCATTTGGGCCTACCAGCCATGAGATGTGGATTGGGCCAAGACCGATGGTAACGAGGCAATGACCTCCTCATATTAGACTGGTTCAGTCCCATTTTGTGGTTGGGCCGGTATGGTGTGGAAGGTATTTTAGGCTGGTCCCACGTGATTTTGTATATAGGTGGTGATGTAAAATTGGATATATTCCATCGTCCAAAAAATCATATGAATGTGGGGATGCCATATGAGATTTAGCAAACGGGAATATAGACTCATCAAAAACTATGTGACGAGAAATAAAAACAATCTCGTTCGTCATATCATAACATTGATAACCCCTATAATTTTGTGGGTATCCCAAAAATACACAAGAAGTGGAACGGTCCTGTAGTTTGTTAATGGTTGTGGACAGAAACAAAGGATAATATAAACACCCAAAAACCCTCAAATGTGTAAAAGACGGTAAATGGTGGTATAATATTTGTGTGGGTGATATGTTGGAGAGTAGTTTGCTAGGAAGAATTTTTAAAATATATGTGGTCATTTAGAGTACATGATGCCAAACTACTGGTGGTGTGGACGACTACACAAGAAGTGTACGAATTATAGTGTTAATCATTTGAATTTTTCTTTCGGTTTTTTCATTTTGAAGCGATGTATGTGGACATGAAAGACTCAAAGACATATCATTATGGTAGCAAATATCATTACATTGGGCATTTATAAATTCCCTCCCAGTGTCGCACTGAAAACATTTAATGGATTTGTCAAAATTGGCTTTGATAAAAGCACTAAATTATTTTAAAACGGTGAAGACTTGCGATTTCTGCCCTAAGGAAAATGTCCACATAAAATTTGAACAATCATCCAAAATAAGGATATAATATTTATGACATGCAAAACTCAAAACTGGAGAAGTCCATAAATCACAGTGCATAAGATCAAATGGCATAAGCGTATGCGAAGTAGAAAATGAAAACGAAAATTTAACATGTTTCCCAAACACACAAGCCTGAAAAACATGAAAGTCCAAAAGTTTATTACAACCAACAAAATTATTTTTTCTAAGAGTATTGAACACCGGTGCTCCTGTGTGTTCCAATCGATTATGTCATACGATAGGGAAAATAGTTGCAAAGGTTGATGGTTTGGTCACTTGATTGTTGGAAGTGGTAGTGATGGGATACAAGTCTCCCATGCTATTTCATCTCATTAGTGGCATCCCCGTATGAAAATCCTTTACAAAAAATCCTAACAGATCAGAATTCACAGAAACATTATTTCAGTTGTAAAATGTTGTACATACATCAAGTTTTTAATTAGTTTTTGTGCATTTAAGACGTTTTTCAAATATAACAGTGGGTGAGGGGGGGGGGGGGTTTACTTGACCAATACCACAAAATGGAATTTCATGTCCACTACCGATAATAATATTTTTATTACTGCTCATATTAACATAAGATGAAAGATTACCTTGAGATGTCGTCATGTGTGACGTAGCTCCTGTGTCCATGTACCACAAATCATCTGAAACATTCAGATTCATGTTGTTCATGGCCTGTTCAATATCGGTGAGAGCATAACTAGCGGAAGATGGTCCATTGGCTGCAAAAGCTTGTTGCGAATGAGAACCTAGAACTCGGACTGTTGGTTTGAAGATAATACCTGGCCCACAACGAGGTGGGGTATGGGCACATAGGGGCATCTCATTGTGGTGCCCAAGCCCACGCAGTCTGCCCCATGGCCTCCGAGCTTCTTCTTGCCGCCATTTGGTTTACTGTCGCCCCTACCCCGTCTTTTTCCGCCATTAATTTTTCTTTTTTTGTTGTTACAATTTGACCCCCGTTTTTTACCATTGTTGTTGCGATTCCCAATTCCACCCGAACCAAAATTTTGTGTCACAAAATCCGTGGAATATGAGTTGGTGGAGACAATGGTTGTTTTGGCGGTGGCTGCCCCAGAGGCTATCTACTTTGCCTTGCGGGGTTTTCGAGAATCAACCTCAAACGAGCCTCATAAAATAAAGGCAACATATTACTTTGTTGAATAAACGTAGCAACTCTATCATACTGTTCATTCAACCCCACGATTAATTGAAGAACCAACAGTTGATTCGTCACCGGCGTACCAGCATTGGAGAATTGGTCGGCAAGTATTTTCAACTCTTGACAATATGTGATTTTTTTTTAAAAATCATCCAACTTGACGTTGGTGAATTGGTTTTCAAGATATACCACCCTAGAAAGTTTATTATCCAGAAAATATTTTTGTAAACGCTCTCACGCTCGTTGTTGACACCCAATTTTGACCCTCCCGTCCAGTCATTAACTATAAAATTACACAAATTTTCAACAATAATTTTTAATAATTTTTAAATAATAAAATGCAGCAAATAAAATATTAATACATGCACAAATAAGCAATTTAATAATGGCATCGCGTCTTACGTAGAAAATTAAGCACTTAGAGTCTCGCGCCCGCATTTATTAATTTTAAGCCCTGTCACAATTCTCAAACGACAAAATAAATAAATACATAAAATAAATAATTTAGTAATGACGTCGTGTCAAGAAGCATAGTCACATTTATTAATACGCAAAGCAATTTCATAATTATTGTAGCGCCTAAAGTCAGATTAAGATAATTTAATTTTAGCTTAAATAATAATAAATAATGCACAATAAATAAGATTTTAAATAATAGCGCCGCATTTTACGTAAAAAACATTAAACAATCCTTAAATATCATATCTGCATTTAGCATTTAAATAATTTAAAAATAATCTAAACCCCATTCAATTTTTAATTTAACATTGCAAAATACGCATAATAAATAAGTTTTAATAACGGCATCGCATTATAAAAATTAAGCACTAATTAAATAGCACGCCCGACTTTATTTTTGTAATAATTTAAACTCAAACTTAGACCAATAAAGCACCTAAATAATTTAATCACAATAATTTAATTAATTAATAATACAATACCCAAATTAAAACACCTAAAAAACTAATACCTAATTATAACCAGCCCACTATCTACCCAAAACCTTTAAAACGCAGCCCACAACTCATTATTTCACAGCCCACACCCGCAGGGCCAACACCCGCAGTCTTCAGCCCTCTTATTTCATCCGCCCAAAGCCCTTTTATCCTTGCCCCCCCTTTCCCGCAGCCCACGGCCCTTACTTCATCCCCATCGTCCCTCTCAAGAAATCCCTAAACCTAAGAGCTTACAAATCAGCCGCACCTCGCCCCCGTCGCCCCAGCCGGGATTCTCGCCTGAGAATCCGACGAGTCACCTACCAAATCTTTCCTAAATCAAAGCCATAATTTACCTTAACCAAATCGTACACAAAATCTTACCTAAAACGAATAAGCAAATCGCAGTAAGAATCAATACCAAATCAGTGCCAAATATTGTCCAAAATCAGTCTTAAAACTTACCCTAAAATGGAACCCAATTTGGGGACTATAAAAATCAAGCATTTTACACATGCAAGCACGGAACGGGACGGGAACAGATACTCGTTAGAAACACAAAGGAAGGGCACACAGACAAAGGAATAAGCCTTCAGCATCCGCAGGCATCGGTATCCATGGCGGGCAGTGAAAACCCCTTTCAATGCAACTGAAAGATAACCGCAGGAACACTTAAAACACTAGTTTTCGCACAGCCTTAGTCCCGAGAGCACAAAACCTCCGAGTGGAGCGACGACGATCTGTTGCCTCGGTTATTTGCGGAGAAGGTAAACACAACTCCTGTTAATTTGTGATTTAAACTATCTGATATGATGTATCTGTGCGATTAACAATTGTTGGATTCGTTTTAAGTTGCCGGACATGTTAGTTGGGTTCTTGAATCTGTCAGATCAGCTTTGAGCATGTTTAATTGGGTTAGATGTTTACTCGTGTTTATTAGTATGATCATTAAGCATGATTAGATATGGCGTATGAAACAGGATTGTTGACTGATTACGTTAAGCGTTAACATGTTTAATCTTTGATTATAATTAATAAGTGTGTTAAGCTGCTGTTGGTGTTCTGTGAGTATCTTATATGACCCCTAACCGAATCTGCTGAAAGATTATGGTCATTCTTGCGTGTCTGAGTGGGAAATACTTCTGTTCTGTAACGATCGTCATCCTGCTTTGTATACCTGTTTGAACTGTGTATATTGGCCTTCATTTCATAGGTCAGTTTCCCTGCATTTGTTAGCGGATTATTGTATACTTGAGTATTGCGTGAATGAAAGATGATACTAGTCTGTCTGCATCGCTTCGACCTGTTCTTGCACTTTATATGTTTAAAAAACGTGGATCTTTATGAGCATGCTTGTAAGTATGGAACATGTGAGTCTGGGATTTAAATATAGTGAATCAGTAAAAAAAAAAGGCCTCAAAGGCCGCTCCTTTGGTGTTCTGTTTGGTTCTATGTTAATCTAATAGTTATACATTTTCAACGTATTTAAATCTTAATAGTATGCTATTTAAGTGTTGCGGGATCTATACTTATTAGTTAAAGGTATACTGCTTAGGATGGTTTATTTTTTGTGCCTTAGGTATGTTTTGATCATCTTCAATGTTCTGTGCCAAATTCTATGAGTCAATTGTAGCAATCCAGTGGGGCTGAATAGAATAACATAGGCAAATGTTGTTATATACTCGCATATCTATTTAATAAATATGCTTGTCTGTCTGCACTTCAACCCTATGTGTACCTGAATGCGTGTAATGGTTGAAAATTTGGTGTATTCGCTAGATATGGTTTAGAATATTTCCTGTTGCAAGTCTGATTCTAAGTCGGCCCGTCATATATTGGATAGACCAAGTCCTTTACGTCTAAGAATTAGAAGTTTGGTCTTAATCTTGGGCTTTGCTTCACATATCCGCATTTCTGGATGTATATCTGAACACGTCTCTGCATTAAAACTGTGATAATTGCATTTATTGGCCTTCCAGTTCTATGAACAAAATGGACTGACTTGTGTGTGTATAAATGGCATACCAATGTGTGCTTATTATCTGATAAAGTTTGAGATATGTACTAATCCTTATCTTTTCTTTTTTACATGAAATACACCGGAGTAACAAAGAGTCTCATAGTGAGACTCATCGTGGCAAGCGCGAAGACCCACATCTACGTGCATTTATCTCTGCCACAGAAATTCCAAGCCATAGGCAAATGACATTGCAATTCCTCGAGTCCTTTTATTCATTCCTGCCCCGCCCCATTCATTTATTGTAATATAATTTTCCAACATTATGCTACTAGTAAAACACTTGGAGTAGTTAAACATAAATTAGAAGGTAGCTTGTCACCTCTTAAGTTATAGGAAACTATTTAATAATCTTCATTTGCATAATTATTTAGATAGCTAATATATTATTTCAACATGAGAAACCCATTTTTGCTATAAATCCTTATTAGCATTCACGTAAGAAAAATCATTTAAATCGTAGATTGTTAGCATGAAGCCATTTTACATCTTATCTCATAAGTAAATATTTTGTCATAATAGATTTTGCACTATTACTTTTATTATATATAACACATATCTAATATAGTATTTAGGTACCTTAATCGCATATTTTTTTCAAAACTAACTTTGTCTTTTATACACAAATCTTGCAATTTTTTAAGAATATATCTTATACCTACAATTTCATTTACTTAAATGCTTTTAAACATGTCTTTTTCTTAGCATAATAATTAACCTAGGTTTGAACGGACAACCGCAAGTTAGCGGATCTTAGAGGGTGCCTAACCCCTTCCCTCTAGATTAATAATGAACCCTTGCCCAGAATCTCACATAAGTTTTGCAGACCACTAAAATGGAGTTAATGTTGACTTTAACCTAGTTGACATTCAGGTGTCCTAATTCACCCAAACTAATTAGGTGGCGACTCCGCGAACCCTTAGCCTTTTAGCATCTCTTTTACCTTTTAGCACCCTTTTAGCATTTTAGCACCTTTTAAACATTTTAGCATTCTTTTGCACTTTTAGCATTTATTTTATTTTCTAACCTTCTAAGCAGGAGTTTTAATAAATGTCGCGGTCGAAAAAGGGGTGTGACACTCGTTGAGTCGTAGAGTTTGGTTCCAAAATAGTATGTAAAAGATCATTGGAGATGGTGTTGTAAATCCATTGAAGGACTATAGCATCTAAGCGAGATCATATTTTGTTGTCAACACCAGTGGTGTCTGATGAAGACTCGGAAGAAATGATATGGTCTATTACTTCGTATGCTCGGCAATGAATTTTGAATAACTTTGCCCACGAGGAGTATTGCCATTTTTCCATCTCAAGTGTAATGGAAATAAAGTTCTTGACGTTCTTTACAGCAAAAGCAGTATGTAATTGTTTTTGTTCGGCCATGGTTATCCAAAAAACAACCACAAGAAAACAAGAAAGAAGTAGGGAGGAAGAAACCCAAATTAGGATTTGAAAGAAGATGTGTCGGCTAGGGTTAGGGTTAGGTGGAACCCTAATTAGGTTTTAGAGTAGCCAAGTGGATTAGGGTTTTGAGAGGGTGATTTTGGCTTTTTTGAGAGGAGGAGAGGTGGACGACCGGGTAGGTTAGGGAAAATTCAAATTTTGGCAAGAAAGTTAATCCCATGAGTTTATTTCATTCCAATGTAGTCACATATATACAAATGTATAATACTAATAATAATGGAAGACCTATCTAATCATACCCTAAATTATGTGATACTAATAATTACAATTGATATGAGATGATTTTGACTAATTATGGGCTAAGTATCCTAACAATATATATATATATATATATATATATCAGAACACTCAGTGATTCGACTAATTCAAATTCGAATTATCATGGTCCATTAAAATGGGAAAATGCTTCATATATACTGGATTTTCTCAATTCCCAGAGCAATTTGTAATTCAAATCTGAAAATTTCACCACTAACTATATATTGAAACATTTTCAATTTACCAATTTCCGTACTAAAAAATAATCTTAATTCCTTGGATCGCAAACATGCATGAGCTGTGAGCCTGTGAATACCTAGCAAGAAGTTTCTCTTGAAGCAATCAATAGTCATTAGTAAATGTCGACTTTAATACCTAAAAGGCATAGTACTTAGAATTTTATTCTTTTATTTTTTCTTCTTTGCAAGCATTTCTCAGTCTTATATGCATGCAACTATTATGGATCTTTTCAACAAGCAAATGTAGTTATTGATTATTCATTACTCAAAAAGACAATTCAAAATTACGATACTGTGTCTTTGCTTTTGTTTTATTTTTAAAAAATTTCCCTTTTTAATTAATTATAATGAGTTCCCTTTAGTTTATTATTATAACTCAATTAAAGTACTCTTTTTAAGTTTAATCTCGTGGTTACTTTCTCCCTAAGCCATTGCGTTAACATGCTATTAAATACAGTATAATTCAATTTCTACATATTATAAAATCTGGGAACCGAGTTTGCCAAAATATGATAATGTTAATGTTGCCTAATCTTATAAGGATTGTCATATTAAAAACGAAAATCTCCCACCTTCTTTTCCTAAGCCAAAAGGATTCCGGCTTCTAAATTAATGACACATCAAAATCCTTCTCCATCTAATATTAGGATTATTATGTTTATAAAAAGAATTCCAAGATCACTAATCATATTATTAAACATTTGTTAGAGAGAAGCTTTAATAGTCTACTCGATGAAGTGCCAAAGTAAATCTCGAGGAAAATTACGAAAGGAAGCTAAAAAAGATGAAGTTGTTACTGAATATCTAGGGTTTTCTTTTACATCAATTCCTAGGAAACCAAGGACAAAAACAATCATACAATTTACATCAATTCCTAGGAAACCAAGGACAAAAACAATCACACACAAAAATTGTGAGAAGAATCAAAAGTCTAATTCATCAACTACTTGGATTGGCTATAAGACGGAGAGAAGTAAAGAAGAATTAAAAGGGAATGCTCAAATGTGTAACGTTTGTTACTCTAAACCACTTTCAGAATACGAGATTCCAGGACCTATTCCTGTTGATCTTGATGCATTGACATGGGATAAAAATGTTAACTTTAATTACTTTTGGAATGACATTCCAGATTTGGATATACACGATGTAGAGATTGAGGCGAATTTGCCATGTACATGTTATAAAAAATATTAAAGAGGTTAAATTCATTCTTATAAAAAGGATTGTCAAATTGGGAACAAAAGTTCTAAAACCACTATATTTATTGAACATTTGTTAAAGAGACACTTTAATACTCTGCTTTGTTTATTTATATATAATGAAGTGTCAAAATAAACCTCGAAGTAAACTACGTAAGGGGTTAGCCAAAAAAATGAAACAATTACAGAACATATAGGGGTTTTTTATATCAATTCCTAGGATATCAAGGGGCAAAAACAACTTTAATTCATCAACTTATAGTTGGCTTTGCTACAAGATGTAACATTTGATCAAACATCTTGTTACTTTAAACTATTTTCAGAATAGACGATTTCACGTTTTTTTTCTGATGATCTTGATGCATTGGCACGAGACAAATGTTATAGAATACCATTTCAATTAAACATATATATATATATATATATATTGAGGCGGATTTACCTTGTAATATTATAGATTTATTTATGTTGCCTAATATTAATATTCTCTTTCCTAATGCGATAAGGATTGTCATATTAAGGGTCTGTTTGGAAAGTCGCATCGTAATTGGAATTGATGTAATTACTAGGACAGTAATTACACACTATTGTAATTATAACGATTTGTTTGTTTGTCATAACGTAATTACAATGTAATTACAAGTGTATTGTTTAGTTGAGCAAGTGTAATTACACAATTAATTTTATTTTAAAATAAATTTTAATTATCAAAAATTAATAGTTAAAATATGTACCTTTATAAATGATATCAAATTAGGTATTTACCAACACATTATTTCTTGAAATATATTAATTAATAACCATATATTTGTAACTAATATTGTGAAAAGTAATTGACATATATTTTTCAAATTAACAATAATATTTTTCAAATCAATTTTTTTAATTAATAATACTTTTCTTGATCCCCCAACCTAAAATCGAACCCTTCTCTTCGAAAAACATATATGGTAGCAGCTAGAAGAACAACCCACAATGGGATGTCAGTTAAATGGCGAGATGAGACGCGTCAAAAGTGACGGCCAAGCGAATGAGTTGAATCAATAGATGGGTCAATACTCAACCCGCCCAAAACATACATGAGCTAAGATTGACGGGTCAAGATGGGTAAATGATGAGTCATAACCCAACTTGCCCAACTTGACCCATTAATTTACAAATTTCAAACTTACCTTCTATGATGTTATTTTATTTTTTATGATATTTAATTTTTTCACAACTTTATTTTTAAAATAAGAATAATATTTTTTAAGAATTTTTTCATTTTTTATAAAAGAAAAAAAAATATAAAATAAAAATTTGAGGATGGGGGTAAGACAATGGGGTGGGGTGGTGGGGGTAGGTGTGGGTAGGGCAGGGGAAGGTAAGAAAAAAGTTATATTTTTTATAAATTATTTATACAAGTAAAAAAAATATAAAATAGAAATTTGAGAATGGGGTAGGGGGTAGGGGTAGGTAAGAAAAAATATCATATTTTAATAAAAGTAACAAAAATATAAAATATAAATTTGAGGATGGGGTGGGGGTGGAAGAGGGTAGGTGTGGGTAGGGGGTAAAAAAATTCATATTTTTTATAAATTATTTATAAAAATAAAAAATATATAATATAGAAATTGGAGAATGTGGTAGGGCGGGTGGGGTTGAGGGTGGGGGTAAGAAAAAATATCATATTTTTAATAATGTTTTTATAAAAGTAACAAAAAATATGAAATATAAATTTTAGTATGGGGTAGGGCGGGGTGGGGGTGGGGTGATAGGGGAGGTAAGAAAAAATATCATATTTTTTAATAATATTTTTATAAAAGTAACAAAAAATATGAAATAGAAATTTGAGGATGGGGTAGTGCAATGTGGTGGGGTTGTGGTAGAAGTGGGTAGGGGTGGGGTGGAGTAGGCAAGGTAGGGGCAGAGATGTGAGGGTGGTTCAGTGTTTGGGCGGGGTTGGTGTAGGGGAGAGGATAGTGTGGTTGTGGTACGTTGGTGTATTTTTATGTTCCGAAATAATAAAGGAATTTTTTAAATAATTATTTATAAATAAAAATCTTAGGAGGGTGTTTCAATTAGGATTTTAAAAGACTATTTTGGGATAAATAAGTCCAATAAATTTTAAAAGACTATTTAGGAATGTAATGATTTTACAGATTTTAAAAGACAATTAAAAAAAATTATGTTTGGATTTTAAAAGATTTATAATAAGATTTATAAAGATTTGAAAGGATCACGTGAATTTTTTACTTTTACGATGCTAACCAATCAACTTAAGTCACATGGGAAAAATGAACATCCTTCGTATTCATTTCCTGAAGAATGCGGAAGAACAATTCACTTTGCGTTTTTTTCCTACTTATTTGTGTTTAATTAGTCCACTCAAATAATTTTTTAGTTCTAATTCTTGTGAGTTGTCTCGAATTTAGAGTGATAATACATTGACAATGAAGCAAAATCCAATGGAGGTTTGTCTATGATAGGACTTATTTGAAGGTTTGAAGAGAGTAGAGATGGACTTGGTTGGTTGGTCTTCGTTCTTTTTAAAATTCATAGTAAACGGAGGAAAGTAAAATGAAGATTTATGGGAGATCAGTTGAGAAATTCACTGATTTTAAAAAAGTCTTATCGGTTAGGATGAGATTTTTTATAGAGTTTGATATTTATACCACCTACTAAAAAGTCACACAAAATTCTGATTATTTAGCAAGTTTTTTAATATTAAAAGACTTTTTGTTACTTCTTTAAAATTCTGATTGAATACCACTAGATTTAGACACACTCTTTAAAAAATTCTAATAGTCTTGATAAAATACCACAAGACTTGTTTAGATTATTTAAAAGTCTTAATTGAATACCACAAGACTTATTTATCCCAAAACAATTTTTTAAAATCCTAATTGAATACACCCCCTTAATATAAAAATGAAGCTCTAATCGTTAAAATTGAGCATTTTCGTGGGTCAAGTTTGGGCATCATCATGGGTTCATTTGAGTTGTTGATTTATGATGGATCAACTTGGGCTAGCCAAACCAACCCATCATCAAAATCACTTTTGCCCAAACCCATAAAACCTTGAGCGAGTTGGGCGGGTCATTTGGGTTTGAGCTAATTTTGACACCCGTAATGTCAACCGTGATTTCAATGCAATTTGACAACTCCTTGTCGGAGAACTATTGTGAGTATATTTCTAAAATCAAGACTCCAAAATCCAAATTGACACCCTCGGATCCAAATTCCATGGAAAAAAACAACGCATTCTTGACATTCACCAATGATGAAGATTTTTGTCACAATATTACATTGTGACCCATTATAGTTATTTTATCCCAACCCCAAAGTATCTAAGTAGTTTATTTTAGTCCCTCACTTATTCTAGTTTCCCTAAGTTATGTTATTGTCAATATTAGTACTCTAAGTTATATTAAGAACAAGGCAGTATAAAGCAATATATATAGTCATTCTCTCTCTTTACAAATATCAATCAATATATACAAAACTTACCTTCTTTCTTTTCTTTATTTACTGTTTTATTACTCTCCTGTTACAAATGGTATCAAAGCCACCTGGACCGGCGGCACCACCACCGGAAATCATCGATTTACAAGAAGAAATGTGTGCACTGCGGCCTGGGAGCTCAACTAGCGACCTTTGTCGATAACACTGGCAAGAGACTGGAAAACCGAGAATCACAAACGGAGGATTCAAAGAACCTAACAGGAAGATAAAGTTGTTTCTGTCGAAGTTATCGGCTCCGACAAGCTCAAACCCTTTGGGTAATTCGATTCCAAGTTCGCCGACAACAGTAGGAGTAACAGCTCCACAAGGACAACACCGGAAGGAACACCAACGAACTTCAGTCTGAGTGACGCTGGACCATCTTCAGGTAACAAATCACTAGTAACTAATGCCCAAGCTATTTACACCCCCTCGACATTTCCTACGGGAAAGGGTTTCACATTCCCACCAGCACCATTATTCTCGAGTTCACCCCCCATTTATATAAACCCCAATTTTACCACGACAACCCCCATGTCCCTAAATCAAATAATCAATATCCCTGACACAGTCAACCACCACAAAACCCTAAAACCAAAAATCAATTTTTCAAAATTTGATGGAACTAACCCGAGAAGCTAGCTTAGAAAATGTGAAAAAATCTTTGAGTTATACAATATACCGGAGCATGAAAAATTGAGCTACGCATCAGTGCATGTTGGAGAAAAGGCGGACATATGGTTGGATAGTTATGTGGTGAACCATAGAGGAGCAATAACTTGGCCAAGATTCTGTGCTGAAGTGTGTAGGAGGTTTGGTAATGTTAGACCACAACATATTGTGGACGAGTTCAACAAAATCATGCAAACTGGTACTATCGACCAATATCAGGATAGATTTGAGGAACTCATTGGATACATGACCCTTATCAACCCCTTTCAAAATGAAATCAATCCATTATGTAGCCAGTTTCATTAGTGGATTAAAACCTGAATTGAAACTCCTAGTGAAGATGATGAATCCCACCCAACACCCACAAACTTAAACTTTACCCGCCCTCGAGTAAAGCACTAAACAAAAACAAAAACAAAATCAAAGAAAAGACTCTATGAAATGGATCAAGTAGTTATATCAATGTTACCTTAAAAATCATGGATGAAAACTGGGATAATATGTTAGAACACATCATGAATTTTTAGCAATCTAGAATTTCAAGTTAGATATTTCGCAAATTCACTTAGATCGTAATCACTGGAAATCTAAACACCTAACCTATGCATGTCAATTTCATTCCATCTTTTCCAAAACTCTATGGACATGTTTACTTGATATTCTCCACTAATTGTAGACATACACATTAGAGATCTTCAGGACTTTCAAGGGTTGTAATGTAGACTTAGGCAGGGGTAGATAAAAGTTGGCATTTAGGCTCAATTTCGTACCATAAACATTTTTCATTCAACTCGTTTTTCCTTCTTTTTGACTTTCTTTTTAGTCTCGTACCTATTTTCTCCCCTCTTTTCTTTTGAGAGAATGAGATACATTATCAATAACACACACCCCAAAACTTAGGCTTTTGCATATTTTTCATTGGGGTGCATCAAATGTTTACTTTTTTTTATTGTTTTTTCAACACTTTTCATCCCAATAATTTTCAATTATCACTTATGACACAACCAGAGAATCATAGGGTGTCAAACAAAGATATTATTTAGGCTCAAATGGGTTGAATAATGATACAATTTATGTCAGGGTAGGTAATAAACAGTCAGAAGGGCTATCAAAGAATGTCTGAATCATTTTTCTAAACATTTATATCTTAACTATTTCACTTCAAATAACAAGCAAACAGGTTTTCTAGACATTTTCAACCTTTCTTTCCATGATTGACAACATATAGGCTAAGCACAAATATCCAAATAATTAGATGTCATGAATTTTTGGCATATCTAACTTAAGCACATATATTTTTGCTTTTAATTCCATTACATTATCTCACTTAATTCAATCAATATCTTTAGCAACTACAACATACATCATCCAAAAAAAATTGACTAACAAAACGCATAAAACAAACAAAACATAACAAAAGACTCAAAACAAAGTAAGATCCCTCCAAGCTTAATTGACACATTGTCCCCAATGTGTAAAGACTAAAAATAAAGGTACAACTTACAGACACAAAACAACGGTCATAACGGAGGTCTAGGAGGAGGTTCTTGAAATTGCACAAGCATTGGGACACTCTGAACTTCAAGGCCATGGCTACGATCACGGAAATACTCTTGAAATTCAGCGCGCGCGCTTACAAATTTTTCCTTTTCAAAGATTTTTGTCCTTTTTTTCTACTCGGGGTCAGTCCCTAGTCCACCTTCCATAAAAAACAACATAAACCAAGAAGCCAAGAGTGTGAGACTGTTCAAGAACAAAATAAAACAAACTAAAACAAAAATTGAAATAACATAATTAAAGCATTGAGTTGCCTCCCAAGTAGTGTTGTCTTTAACGTCATTTAGCCGGACGCAGTTCTCTTATTCATTCAATGGGGTAGATTACCCCCCACAACATATTCATTTCAATATCATCCCCTTCCTCCTTCTCCTCTTCTTTTTCACAGGGCTAAGTTCAGAAGGATTCACCCCTTTTTCATTATTCGCCGGCTCATTCACCTTGCCATGTTGTTTTAAAGTTACTCCTAGAGTATTAGTACCCTTGGAGCATTCATGAGGAGCAACCTTGTCAACTATCCCAACAACAAAACATCTATCATTGGCTTATGGTTCAGTGGGTGGTCTGAAAACTTTGAATATCATTTTCTCATCTTGGACTCGGAGCTTTAACTCTCCCTTTTCAACATCAATGAGGGCTCTCCCTGTATCTAGGAATGGTCTCCCAAGGATAAATGGCATATTCTCTTCTTCCTATATATCAAGAATGAGGAAGTCAGCAGGAAAGATGAATTTGCCCACTTTCACCAATACATCTTCAATTATACATCGGGGATGTACAATTGAGAGATCAGCTAGCTGCAAGTTGACTGTGGTTGGCTTTGCTTCCCCCAACCCTAGTCTTTGAAATACTGAGAGGGGCATCAGGTTGATACTTTCCCCCAAATCGCACAGGGCCCTTTTACATTTAATATTCCATATAGTGCAAGGTATGGTGAAACTCTATGGATCTCTCAACTTCGGGGGAAGTTTCTTCTACAAGATTGCACTGCACTCCTCTGTCAGCACTACTGTCTCATAGTCTGTCAGCTTTCTCTTTTTAAAGAGGATATCTTTTATAAATTTGACATACACTGACATTTGTTCCAAGGCTTCAATGAAAGAGAGATTGATATGCAACTTTTTGAAGACCTCCAAAAACTTGAAAAATTGTTCGTCAAGAGATTTCTTCACAAGTCTTTGAGGGTATGAGATTATGTCTGTATATTCTCTCACGACTGCTGGTGGAGTCTTCTCTAAAATAGGACGGTCATCAGTAACCCCATCTTTCTCTGCATCTATTGTCTTCTCCAACTCATTATTTTTTTCAATCAGTGGTTGGGGTGCAACCTGCTCTAAGCCTCTAACTGTTTACCACATCTCAGGCTGATTGCCTGACAGTACTCCCTTGAGTTCATCACTGTGTAGCTAGGGAGATTCCCCTGCAGTATGTCACTCAATTTCTATGCTAACTGCCTCATTTGAGTCTCCAAGTTCCTAATAGAGGATCTTATTTCCGCCATGAATTGAGTTTTAGAGTTGGTCAGGGTTGAAAGTGAGGACCTGGTCTATGTCATGAATTGTGTCTGGGAGTAGGCTAGGGTCAACAGTGCTGCTCTCACTTCATCTGGCTTCTCTTGTGGGGATGGTGGCATGGGCTGCTGTTGTTGGGTCTGTCCCTGAAGAGATGGAGTGGTATGTTGAAATAGCTCCTGAAACTGAGGTTGCTTCCCTTGGTCATTCCTCCATGAAAAGTTGGGGTGATTTCTCCACCCCTGATTATATGTGTTGGAATAAGGATTGTTGTAGGGCCTTTGAAAATTTCCAACTGCCTGAACCTGCTCCATATGTACATTGTTTGGATCCACTATTGTGCACCTATCAAAAGTATGGGGACCCCCACAAATCTCACAACCCACTGATGTCTGAACTGCATTAACGGGCATAGTAACCTTCTGCAACTGCTTTGTCAAAGTGGCAACCTGAGCAGTCAATGCAGTGATAACATCCAACTCATGAACCCCAACCATTTTCCTGTTGTTTATCTGACCACTGATGGTTGTTGGTGGCCATATCTTCTAATAAATCATGTGCCTCATTGGTACTTTTGCTCATGAACGTTCCTCTTGCAGCAGCATCAATAATGGTACGAGTAGTACCACACAACCCATTGTAGAAGATGTGGACCAACATCCACTTTTCAATCTCATGATGCGGGCACTTCCTCTGCAAGTCATTAAACCGCTCACATGCATAATACAATGATTCTCCCTCCAGTTGATAAAAATTATTAAGCTCTCCTCTAAGCTTTGTTGTCTTCGAAGGAGAGAAGAACTTGACAAGGACTTTTGAGTCAAGTCTTGCCATGTGATAATGGAGTTCGCCTGCAATGAGTTCAACCAGCCCTTGGCTCGATCCATGAGTGTGAAGGGAAACAACCTCAATCGAATGACATCATCAGTAACACTATTGTATTTAAATGTTGCACACAGTTCTAGAAAATTTGCCAAATGCATACGGGGACCCCCAAACTGAACTGAACCTTGAACCATGTGCATGATTGTTGGTTTGATTTTAAAATTATTTGCTTCCACAGCTGGAAGCCTGATGCAAGTCTGCACCCCTGTAATTGTCGGTAATACATAGTCTCTTAAGCTCCTCTCTGAGGGATGCGGGACTTGTCTCATGACAGCCGGTAACTCATCATTCACCTCATTCTGATTCTGTTGATTTTCCATCGCTAATGAATCAAAAATCCTTTTATTTTTCCTATTTTGTTTGCACAATTATTCAATTTCAGGGTTCATAGGGACAAGAGTGTCTGCTCCGCTCCTACTTCGCATAAACAAGGTTCCTGAAATCGATAAACAACAACCAAACAGATCAAGGCAAAAGTGTTCTAAAATAAAAATAAAAACCAAATTAAAAATAAGAGTAGATAATTCGATATTGATAGTACGTCAGTCCCCGGCAACGACGCCATTTTTTAAAAAAAAATCAATAATAATGCATTAACTTATGAAAAGAGTTTCAAGATGATTCGATGGAAATTCCTAATAAAGAAATTAGCTCCTAGACATTGTCATGGTAAGAACTAATTTAATATCCAACATAAACTGAATTAAATAAAAGAGAAAAGAAAGAACTTGAACAAAAGTAGTCTCCAATCTTGCTCTGTAGCCTCCTTTCTAGCCTCCAAAGTATGATATGAAATAACAAAGGGTTTAAGGGTTTTATATCTGAGCAAAACTGCGTTTTGGACCCTTTTACCCGTATTAAATTCGGCCTAGATTCAGCAAAAATACGCGTCGGCGTTGCGGACCTGCTGGCTGGCGCCGGGGCGCCGTTGATGTGAAATTCTGAAACTTCTTCGTTTTTCTGTCCGGACTTCGTCAGATTTCTTTCATGCTTCCCGGGACTTCTTAGGTTGGATTTCTTGAGCTTTTATTGTGCAATTTCATCGTCAAAAGTAGTATTTTCTCCTTTATGACCGTTGTGACTCAAGAGAAAGAAAAACAACCCTAACACTATACTAAACACAACTGAAAGAGGAAAATACTTACTAAAAAGAACTCAAAAGTGTATATAAAATAGACTCAACAATCCCACCACTATCTTAGATGCTTACGAGACTGCTAAGCTATAGGAATAATCATTCAAGGCTCTTATACCCTTTATTCCTCACAGAAACTCTCAGCCAAACAACACAAAGACACCAGCTATACCTTACCCCAAAAATACACAAATCACACCTACTAACCGATACAACCCCAATCCCATGAACCAGCAACCACTTTACATAACATACCCTAACCAAAGAATACTAACCAAAACACCATATAAACCAAATACCCTTCCACCAAATCTAGGAGCTCTAAGAGAACAAGGGCTGTGTTACAAATGCAAGGATAAATACTTCAATGGGCACCAATGTAAAATAAGAGCATTGCATGCTATGAAAGGAATAGAAGGAGTAGAATGAGGTGAAAACCAAGAAGTGTTTGTGTATGTGGGAGAAACATTAGAAGAAACTAAAGAAGAGCAGGTTGAGGTATCAGTCAATGCACTGTTGGGCTTAAGTTCCCCTAAACGGCAGATTTCCACTATCAAAATAATAGGATATGCCGGCAAGATTCCTATGAAAATTTTGATAGATAGTGGATCCACTCATTCTTTCATTGATCCCTTCATTGTCAAGATGTTAAAGAAATCTATGCAGCCATTGACCAAACCTATAAGAGTAATGGTAGCTAATGGTCAAGAAATGGTTTGCCAAGTAGAGAGCCCTGCCTTTGGGTGGAAGATGCAAAATGAGCAGTTCAGTTTCAAGATGAGGTTATTAAAGGTTGGAGGATTTGATATGATCTTAGGAATGGATTGGATAGATCAAGTGGCCCCAATGATCTTGCATACTAGGCCACATAGCATCAGTTTCATGTCTGAGGGAAGGATGATCAAATTGTATGGAGAAAAGATGGCCCTAGGATTGCAACACTAAATCCTGATGAGTTAAGAAAAATATTGTACTATGGAACTTGTGAAGTAGTGGCTGAACTATCCCCAATTCAAAAATAAGTGAGAGTCCAGGACACACAATCGATTCACCCTGCTATTGACAAAATTTTACAAAAATACCAAACATTTTCCAAGAGCCTACTAAACTACCACCCAAAAGAGATTGTGATCATAGAATCATTTTAGTTCCCGGAGCTCAACCTTTTAACTTAAAACCCTACAGATATTCTTATGACCAAAAGAATATCATAGAATCTATTATTTCAGACATGCTCAAAGTTGTCATTGTAGTACCTAGCCAATCAGCATATGCATCCCTTGCACTATTAGTTAAAAAGAAAGACTCCACCTGAAGGATGTGTGTAGACTACAGGAGGTTAAATAGTCTAACTGTTAAGAACAAGTACCCAATACCTATGATAGATGACATACTGGATGATTTATTTGGGGCAAGTGTGTTTTCTAAAGTTGATTTAAGAGTTGGTTACCATCAAGTCAGAATTAAGGGGAATTCTTATGGAATCCTGAAGCTGAGACAACATTGAAGAAGCTCAAATTGGCAATGTCCAGTACACCTGTGTTGGCACTACCTGACTTCAATAAAACCTTTGTAATAGAAGTTGATGCATGCAACAATGGAGTTGGGGCTGTTTTGATGCAAGAAAGGAGACCATTGACTTTTATGAGCCAAACATTAAGTAAAAAACATCAAGGTATGTCCACCTATGAAAAGGAATTGATAGCACTATTACAAGTTGTGGATAAGTGGAGACACTACTTGCATCATCACCACTTCATAATTAAGACTGATCACTTTAGTCTGAAATTCCTACAAGAACAGAAAATCACCACCTCCTTATAGCATAAAGTGCTAACTAAACTTATGGGATTGAGCTTTGAAATACATTACCAGAAGGGAGTGGAAAATGTGGTTGCTGATGCCCTATCAAGGAAGTACAATTCTGTAAGGAGTGACAACAAGGAAACATATAGCACACAATGTGCAGTAATCACATAAGTGCAACCTAAATGGATTGAGGAAATTTAAGAAAGTTATATAGGGGATCCAGAAGTGATGCATGCTCTTACAACCCTTAGTACCAATTCTGATGATGTGTTGAATGTCTCCTTACAATAAGGGGTGTTAAGGTACAAAGGGAAGGCTTGGGTGTGACAAAATGGGACCCTAAGACAACAATTAGCTCAGAACATACACCTATCTGGATTGTGAGGACATTCAGGAGTATGGGCTACTTATCAGAGGCTGAGGGCAGTGTTTTATTGGTCTGCTATGATTGAGCAAGTTAAGGTTGTGGTAAAATCATGTGAGGTGTGTCAAAGATGCAAGGATGAGCAAGTGACATATCCGAGCTTGTTACAACCTCTACATATCCTTGAATGAGCATGGGAGCACATCTCAATGGACTTCATAGAGAGACTGCCTAAATCTGAAGGAAGGGATACTATATTGGTGATAGTGGACATGTACAACAAATATGCACATTTTATAGCTATTTCACATCCTTTCACTGCTTCACAAATAGCTAGGGTCTTCCTATACAACATTTATAAACTACATGGGCTGCCCAGGAGTATAATATCAAATAGAGACATAATATTCATCAGCAGTTTTTGGAAGGAGTTATTTAAAATTCTACAAGTCCAGCTTTGTTATAGCTCGGCCTATCATCCACAAACAGATGGCCAAACTGAGAGGCTCAATAGGTGCTTGGAGAATTACTTAAGGTGCATGAGTAGCCATAAACCTAAAGATTGGCATAAATGGCTATCACAAGCAGAGTTTTGGCACAATAGCAACTATCATACATCTCTGAGGATGACCCCATTTAAGGTGATGTATGGTTATGATCCCCCTCAATTGACTTTTGAACTCATTACTCAATCCAAGATAGAAAGTGTGGATCAAATGCTTAAAGAGAGACAAATAATGGCCAAGGTGTTGAAAGAAAACTTGGCTAAGGCACAGAATAAGATGAAGATCAATGCAGACAAGAGAAGAACTGATAGAGAGTTCAATGTGGGAGATTGGGTATTCCTGAAGTTACAACCTTAAATACAAACTTCTATAGCCATAAAGATGAGTCTCAAGCTAGTATCAAAGTTTTCTGGACCTTATAAGGTTCTTTAGAGAATTGGATAGGTGGCTTACAAACTGGCCCTAACAGCTACTGCAAGATACACCCAGTTTTTCACATTTTCCAACTCAAAAAAGAGAGTAGGAGATCACATTATAACCTCTGTGGATCCTACTCTCTGTTCAGTAGAGGGCCAATTGCTGGTGGCAATATTAGACAAAAGATTGATATAAAGGGTAACAAAGCTACTACTCAAATTCTGGTCCAATGGGCTAACTTACTGCCAGAAGAAGTAACGTGGGAAGACTACCAATTTATGAAATCACAGTTCCCTACTATCGCAGAATTTTGAAGGAAATAATAATTTCTCAAGGAGGATAGAATGTCACAATATTACATTGTGACCCATTATAGTTATTTTATCCCAACCCCAAAGTATCTAAGTAGCTTATTTTAGTCTCTCACTTATTCTAGCTTTCCTAAGTTATGTTATTGTCAATATTAGTACTCTAAGTTATATTAAGAACAAAGCAGTGTAAGTCTATATATATAGTCATTCTCTCTCTTTACATATATCAATCAATATATACAAAACTTGCCTTTTTTTTTCTTTATTTACTGTTTTATTACTCTAATGTTACAATTTCACAACCATTATTTATAAAAGGGCCATAAAATTGGACGGATTACAGATATGGATTCAGAAATGGACCCCTGACTTCAAATCGGAGGAGGATATTCCAATAGTCCCATTGTGGGTTCTACTTTCAGGTTTGCCCTTTCGTATGTATAATTGGCACTGTGTCAAACAAATTGTTGCAGATGTAAGAGTCCCAATTCAAATTGATGCTGCTACTAAGATCATCAATAGGCCAAGTAAGGCCAAGGTGCGAGTTGAAATAGATCAATTAAAGCCACTGGTTCTTTATGTCTGGGTGGTAGGTGCTAAGGATGAAAATACTAAGGATATTCACAAAAAAATTGAATATGAGAATATCCCCAAATATTGCAATCGTTTGGGGATACTAGAGGAAGCACAAATGAATATTCAACAAGGAAAAGAGTTGTTCCAGTAAGCAGACTGAGGAAAAGAAAATTAAACACGTAGAAAATTTGCAGGGTAAGCAATAGAATATTGTTAAACAGTGTCCAAAAATAGTCAGCAGTGTCGTGACCCTGCTCACGGAAGTGGGCTCCAGTTTTGTATAATTATATATTTTCCATATTAGTCTTGTACCCTAATTAGAATTGTAATATTACCATAAGTGTATAGTTATTCTTCATATAGAATAGGGATTTAGAGGTAACGTAGGAATATGATTCTCCTATTGTAACTTGTATATATATATGCCTTCAATCAATAAAAATAATCAATGAATTAATTCTTTCATGGTATCAAGAGTCTAGGTTCTCTTCTTTGCTTTCGCTTCTCAATTTCTTCTCAAAATACCGTGACAAATCCCCCCCCCCCCCCACTCCCTCGTTTATTTTCCAGAAAATCCGAGCCCTTCCCTTTTTTTTCTACAAATCTTGTCCAAAGTTTGTGCAATCAACATGACTGATAAGAACATTTTTCATCCTGCCCTCACCGTTTATAACATCAAGAGTGTCCTTCCCATCGTTCTTGACCTAGAAAACGTCCAATATGAGACGTGGACAGATTTATTCAAGATTCATGTTATGACACATAAAGTTCTTCACCACATCATCTTTCCCACTACTCCTACGAGGGGTGATACAGTGGCGTCTATGTCTACAACAGTTGTGTCTACCAAAGAAACATATCCAGACTTATGGGTCATGCTTGATGCCAAGGTTCTCTAGTGGATTTATGTCACTATCTCCTTGGATCTTTTACAGACGAATATGGAACCCAACTCCACAGCTATGGCGGCGTGGAATCGATTACGTGACATCTTCCAAGATAACAGTCATTCTCGCATTGTTATTCTTGAGCAGAAATTTTCTCAGGTTGTTATGATGAATTTTTCAAATGTTTCCTCTTATTGCAAACGCCTCAAGGACTTGACAGACTAGCTCCGCAACGTGGGTTCTCCTATTTCTAATAGTCGTCTAGTTCTTCAGATAGTTGTCAGTCTATCTGAGGCCTATATAGGGGTTGCTTCGGTTATTCGTCAAAGTAACCCCCTGCCAGAGTTATATCAGGTCAGCTCCATGCTCACTTTGGAAGAAGCGGGTTTGGCTAAAAGGGCATCGATAGGAGAAAACCCTGTTATCATGATGACTGCTTCCAATTCTTCCCCTTACAATCCAGCCAATGTAACCCAAAATCACAACAACGGGGGGGGGGGGGGGTAAGCATGGTCAAAATCAGAAGAATAATGGCAAGAATCACGGGGGCAACCATCAGAAGCAGCAGTAGGTATGGGGCTCATAGTGGCCCCCCCGGATGGGCATGGTCCCAGTGTCGCGCTCAAAGAAGATAATACCACTGCTTCAATATCGGCAAGCTGGCCGCGCCTAGCTTCTTCCCGTGTTAGACTCCGTGGTTCGCATCAAAGATACGGGTAACCCTGCGAGTCCCAGATACTGGCCTCGCTTCGCAGCCCACCATGCAATGGGCCCCACTCAGACTGATATTGAAGCAGTGATGTACACCCTTGGCGTGACTCAACCAGACCCTAATTGGTATATGGATACAGGTGTCACTACCCACATGACAACCGACCATGGTAATCTCTCGTCTTATTCCAATTTGAGTTGTAATCGTGGTATAATTATTGGTAATGACAGTTCTATTCCAATAAAGGGTTATGGTAATAAAACTTTGTCATCTACTCATCCATCACTTGTCCTGAAAAATACCCTTCATGCCCCAAAATTGATTAACATTTTGGATTTTTTCCATAAATTCACCACTGATAATTGGGTCTCTATTAATTTTGATCCGTTTGAGTTTTCTGTGAAGGATTTTAAGACAGAGAGTCCTCTCATGAGGTGTAACAGTAGGGATGATCTTTATCCAATCACACCGAGTCTCAACATCTCGCGTCAAGCTATGTCATCCACTTTTGTAGCTCTTGCTCCTTCCTTGTGGCATGCTCGTCTAAGTCATCCAGGATCGTCAATTTTATATGTTTTAGATAAGAATAAGTTTATTTCTTGTAAGGGTATACATAGTACTCCAAATTGTCAATCTTGTTCTTTAGGGAAAATTATTAAGTTACCATTTGTAGCTTCAAATTCTCATACTTCAATGTCATTTGATATTATTCATAGTGATTTATGGACATCTCCCGTTCTCATTTCTATGGGTCATCGTTATTATGTGTTGTTTTTGGATGACTATTCTAAATTTTTATGGACGTTTCCAATTGCAAAAAACACAAGTTTTTTCCATCTTCACAAAATTTTGAGCTTTCATCAGAACCCAATTCGAACGAAAAATAAAGAACATTCAATGTGATAATGGTAAAGAATATGACAATGGGGAATTTAGAGAGTTTTGTGCACAAAATAGGATAAATTTTTGTTTTTCTTGTCCTCATACATCCTCACAAAATGGGAAAGCAGAATGAAAAATTTGTACCATCAATAACATTATTCGCACTTTATTGGTTAATTCTTATATCCCTCAATTGTTTTGGCATCATGCGCTACAAATGGCTACCGATCTACTTAATATTCTTCCCTTTAAAGTTTTGACATATTTCTCCCCTCTTCAAGTTTTATACAATAAGACTCCTACGTATTTTCATCTTAGGGTCTTCAGATGTTTATGTTATCCATTGTTTTCATCCACTACAATCAACAAATTTCAGGCACGTTCGACTCCTTGTGTGTTTTTGGGTTATCCATTGTTAGGCAGATTTTATATGCACTTTTAGAGTCATTTTTAGTTAGTATTTTGCCCATTTTTGTTCAAATAAGTGTCGTGTTAGGGTATTTTTCTTTCTTTTGAGTCACAGTGGTTTAAAAAGGTAAAGTGGCAAAAAAGAGAAATAATTATGCAGAAAAGGAAGTTCCCGAGCCAAAAATTGACGAAAGTGCAATCCGGAAAAAGGCGAAGCAGCGCCGTGGCGCAGGAATGCAGGGCCACGGTGCCCAAAGATCTGAGAGGCAACAGGAGTTAAGCCGCCGCGGCGCCGAGGCGGAAAATTATCCAGATCCGAAAGGGAATTGGCCAAGGGCAAAGAGGAAAAGGGTACACGTTTTTGGAGCTTATAAAAGGCCCTTTGGGCAGATTTTTTAAAGGTGACTCAACCTTTCTTCACAACACAACATAGTTTTTGGAGGCTACAAGATTGGAGACATGTTACAAAGTATTTTCTTTTCTTTGTTTTATTTTAATTTAGTTCATGTTGGATATTAATTTGGTTCTTAGCATGTCTATGGCTAGGAGCTAAACTTTTAATTAGGGTTTTCCTTTCGAATCGCTTGAAACTCGTCTTTATGAATTAATGCAATATTTTGATTTCTTCTTCATATAGTTAAGATTTATTCAATATTTGGTTTGATTGTTTGATAATTAATTGATCACTAGTTATCATCACGTATATGATTTCGAATTAAGAACCGAGAGGGGAGATTTGGATATGCTGTAGTTGAATAAACATAAGTTAAAATCGTGGACGAAAGTATCTCGATACTTGAGTAGCTTCATAGGTTATTGTTCTTAATCCTCTTATGTGGTAACATCTATCACAGAAATATAGAAGATTTTTGCACTGGGGTTTAGCGTTTATATATCCTAACCGGAATATAAAACAGTCTAGCTAACCTGCTATCTTAAAATAGAAGAAGAATCTTTATTGTTGCATTAAGGATTAAAGCGAGTGGATAGTCGAGGAGATTGGAAACCCTATTTCCACCATAACTGATTCAAATAAAGTATTTTAGTTAATTTCTGCAATTACTTCAGCAGTTTATAGATAAAACCAAAACAAAATATCGATAGTCAAATAGATAAGTTAGGATAAATGCTTGGTAATTGAAAACCAGTCCCTGAGGATGATATTCGGTCTTACCAAGACTATATTACTTGAGCGATACGTACACTTGCGTAAATCATAAGAAAAATTGCTAACAAGTTTTTGGCGCCGTTGCCGGGGATTGGCGTAGTTTTAATATCAAACTATCTATTCTTAATTGCTAATTTGGCTTTTATTCTTTTTTTTTTACTTTATTATTTTCTTTTATTGTTAGAGCCCTATTGCCTTGATTTTCTTGTTGATTTTGATCTATTCCAGCGATCTAGTTTATGCGAAGAAGAAGATGAGCAGACACACTTGTTTCATTCAACCCTGAAATTGAAAAGACGTGCAAGCAGAACAGGCGAAACAAGAGGATTGTTGAATTGTTAGAAATGGGGAATTTGCAAAACAATAATGAGCTGAATGAAGAGATAGGTGATCATCAACCCAACTAAAGAGTGCCCTCAGGATTGCCTATCGATGTAGAAGAACGAGTTCAGGTCCAAGCCGAGAGAAGCCTGGGAGATTATGTTCTGCCAAGAGTTACTGGGGCACAGACATGCATAAGGGTCCCAGCAATAGGAGCAAACAACTTTGAGATAAAGCCTGCAATCCTAAGCATGGTACAGAACACAGTCCAGTTCAGAGGGTTGCCATCTGAAGACCCACACATGTATATCGCTAACATCCTGGAGTTATGTGCCACATTCAAGTATAATGACGTTACTGATGATGTCATTCGGTTGAGGCTCTTCCCTTTCTCACTCAGGGACAGAGCGAAGGTTTGGTTGAACTCCCTGACAATAGACTCCATATTCGCATGGCAGGATCTAGCACAGAAATTTCTTGCGAAGTTCTTCCCATCTTCAAAAGCAGTTAAGCTGAGAGGAGAGTTAAATAACTTCTACCAGACCGATGGGGAGTCACTTTATGAAGCTTGGGAAAGGTTTAAGGATCTGCAGAGGAAGTGCCCACATCATGGCCTGGAACAATGGAACTTGGTTCACATCTTCTACAATGGGCTGAGTGGGACCACAAGGACTATTATTAATGCAGCTGCAGGTGGTACTTTTATGAGAAGGACAACACATGAGGCCCATGACTTGCTGGAGGACATGGCCACCAATAATCACTTTCCAGATGCCCTTGAACATGTTATTGAATTGAGTGAGAGAGGGTGACATGTGGAAAGAAATCGATAGGAGTTCATGAGTTAGACGCCATTACAGCATTGAATGCACAAATTGCTCTCCTAAACAAGCAGCTCCAGCAAAACACTATGTCGGTAAAAGTTGTCCATATGCCAGTGACTTGTGAGATTTGTGAGGGTCCACATACTTTTGACAGATGCCCAACAACTGACCCCAACAACATTCCTATGGAGTAAGCTCAGTGTCAAGCAGTAGGGAACTTCCAAAGGCCCCATAACAATCCCTATGCTAACACTTACAATCCAGGGTGGAGAAATCACCCAAATTTCTCATAGAGGAGTGACCAAGGTCAACAGACTCAGTTTAGAGGCCAGTATCAGAATCAACCACCACTTAATCAGGCCTCATCTTCACATGAGTTAAGTCCATCTGCCCCACACGAAAAACCAGATGAATTAAGGGCATCTTTGTTGACTCTCACTAATTCGCAGACTCAATTCATGGCAGAAGCAAGGTCATCCATCAGGAACTTAGAGACCCAGGTAGGGCAGCTGGCCAAATGGTGAATAACAGGCCACAGGGCACTCTCCCAAGCAATACAGAGGTAAACCCTAGAGAGCAGTGTCAGGCAATGTTGTTAAGAAGTGGGAAGCAGTTGGAACAAGTTGCTCCCCAACCTGCAGTGGTGAATGAAAAAGAATGTGCGAGGGTAGTTGAGGTAGAAAATGAGGGGGTCACTGATGATCACCCTACAGTTGAGAAAACTCCATCAGCACATTTGAGGAAATACACTGAGAGAATCCCCTACCCTCAGAGGCTACAAAAGAAGGCAGTAGATAAGCAGTTCTCCAAATTCTTGGAGGTGTTTAAGAAGCTGCACATAAACATCCCTTTCATTGAGGCGCTAGAACAGATGCCAGCATACTTCAAGTTCATGAAGGAGATACTGGGGAAAAGAGAAGGCTAGCAGATTATGAGACGGTGTCTTTGACATAGGAGTGCAGCGCCATCCTGCAAAAGAAATTGTCGCCCAAGCTAAAGGATCCAGGAAGTTTCACCTTGCCCTGCAATATCGGCAAGGTAACATGCAACAGGGCCCTGTGACTTAGGGGCTAGTAAAAATCTCATGCCTCTGTCCGTGTTTAAGAGATTAGGTTTGGGGAAAGCCAAACCAACCACAGTGAATTTGCAGTTGGCAGACCAATCAATGGTGTACCCCAGAGGCATAATTGAAGATGTGCTTGTCAAGGTGGAGAAGTTCTTCTTCCCAGTAGACTTCCTCATCCTTGACATGGAAGAAGACGATGAAATTCCCATCATTTTGGGAAGGTCATTCCTTGCAACTGGGAGAGCCCTAATTGATGTAGAAAAGGGAGAACTAAGACTGAGGGTCCAGGAAGAGGAGATGGTATTCAAGGTGTTTAAATCCACCATTGAATCCCAAGCCATCAGCAAGTGTCTCGCAGTCAGCACAGCTGACACAACAGTTGAGCCAGCACAGGCCAATGCCAGGGAGATCAGTCCGCCAACACAGGTAAGTCTTGCTAAACCCTTGAGAAAAAGGAAAACAGAGTGCGAAAGAGAAGGATGATCCTGAAATGGATAGGTTGTGGGGTTAAATTACCCCAATGATTCTTAATAAGGAACCTGCATCCGGCTACAAGACGTTAAAGACAGCGCTACTTGGGAGGCAACCCAAGGTTTTAATTTATGCAATTCAGTTTAGTTAGAACAGTCTCACGTGTGGTATTTTTTGTGTTTTTGTGATGACAGGTAAAGGGCTGAAAATGGAGCACGAAAAAGCGAGAAGAAAAAAATCGGTGCAGCACCGCAGCTCCCAGAAGCAGGGCCACGACGCCGAAAGTCCAGAACACGTGCAGAAGTTTAGGCGTCGTGGCGCCGGTCTGCAGGGCTGCGGCGCCTAAGCGGGATTTCAGAAAATAAAAAGCCCTAACTTCTCCAATCCCTTTCCCACACAAACCCAAATCCCTAATACTCTCTCTAAACCCACGAAAAATTTCCCTCTTCACCTAGAAATCTACCGCATCTTCTACCAAATCTCTCAAATTCTCACAACACATCATCAATAATAACTCTTAGCATCCTTGACATAACATTATTCTTCACTTGGGTCAAGAAAGCGGGAAAGAACAAGCACTTTAAAAGGTAACCTTCATTGTTGTTCTTAAGAATTTAAAAGCTAGTGGAGAAAATAGATTGGGATCTTGGGTGTTGTGTGGGTGATTATTGTGTGATATTACTGCTGAATATTGGTGATTTTAGGGTGAATTGCTGTATGAGGAATTGATTAGTGACGAAAGAACTGTTTTGGTGGATTGGGTTTGATTAATTGTTGCTTGGGAGAGTTGATAGTTGCTGGGAAACCTTAAGAAAACAAAGGAAATGCTGCTGGAATTTTTCCAACGACTCTCTAATGTCTTCTCGAAAAAGAACTACCAGGGCTTCTCCATCTACATCATCTCCTGAATATGATATTACTAGGTTCACTAGAAAAGAAGCGGAGGAGCGGTATAACCGGATAAGTACTAGGACCTTGATACAAGAAAGAGGCATGGACTACCAGAAAGAGTCGTTTGATGATGATGCCTACGAGCCAATTAGGGCTATGATCGAGGCGAACGGTTGGAAAAGATTCACCAATCCGGAAAGGATTCCACCGCAGAACACTAGTATGGTAAGGGAATTCTATGCTAATTATCCGGAGAAGACAGATGGAAGATGCTTTATGAGAGGGAAATATGTGCCCGTAAATTCTGAAGTGGTGAATGCAGTGTTGGGGACAACTAATGTTGAAGACCAGGGCTATAACCCATACCATTTCAGAAGTTGTTCTAGAAATGCCAGCCACATCATGTGGAACGCAGTCGCAGAGACATTATGCTACCCAGGGGCTGAGTATGAATTTGCTCGCAATAGAGTTAGGGGACTTGCCAGGTGTCAGTTCAATAGAACAGCCAAGGGTTGACTGTATTTTGTAAGTGCTCGCTTGATTCCATCGACACACTTCACCAGAGTGCCTGAAGATAGAATTAAGATGGTATATGAAATCATGACGGGAAAGACAATTGACATTGGGCAGGAAATAGTGCAGAGTATTAAGGAGATCAGCAGGTTGGCCACCACTGGTGGGTTGGAACATGTATCACTCATTTGTGCCTTAAGTGCTAGGCATGGAGTCCCAACCTTTGTCACTGATACTTTTGAGAAGAATCAGCCTCCTGTGACATATGGTTTAGTGCACTCTTTCCCTGAACCAGTCCCTAGAGCAGCAGCAAGAAGAAGAGGCCCAGCAGCAGCATTAGAAAAGGTTGCCATGGAAGAAGAGCCTGAGCCAGCGGCTCAATATGAGGCAGGCAGCAGCAGCCACCAACCACCTTTAGCCTTGGAACCTCCAGTGCCAATGAAGGAGCAATTGCTCATGAATCAACAGAGGATGATGCAGAGCCTGAACACCATGAGCAGGGTCAACAACACTTGACCCAACGTGTTGATGATTTGAGCTCCAGGTTCGATCAATGGACCATGCATTACCCGCCACCGCCACCATTTTAAACCATAAAGTATGTAAGTCGTCCCGTCTTTTTATTTTGAGTCTTGTACACATTAGGTACAATGTGTCATTTAAGTTCGGGGGTGTTAGGGTTCTTAGTCCATTTTGTGTGTCTATTGTGTGTTTTTGTGTCTATTTGATTGTCTTGTTTATATTTTATATGAGTCAATTTTTTTGTAATGATCATGCATGTTGTAGTTACTTGAAACGCCTAGTTAAGTAAGTGGGATAATGTAATGGAATTAGAAGCAAAAATTTGAATGCTTAAGTTAGATATGCCAAGAATTCATGAAATCGAATTATTTGGGGTACCTGTGCTTAATTTATGTGTTATTAATGATAAGGTCTATGTGTCTGCTCGCTTGTTATTTGAGGCGAAATAGTTAGGATGTACATGTTAGTGAGATGACTCAGACATTTTTTTTATGAGCTCTTCTTACCATTCCCTGTCTATCCCTAGTCAACCCCTTTGAGCCTAAATAAGATCTTTCTTTGACACCCTATGATTCCATGTTAGTGTCATAATTGATTATTGAAAACTCTTGGGATAAAAAGTGTTGAAAAAGAAACGAAAAGAGAATTGAAAAATTTGATGTACCCCAATGAATGAAGAATATGCAAAAGCCTAAGTTTGAGGGTGTTTGTTATAATGTATTTCATTCTCTCAAAAAAATTAGGGGAGAAGATAGGTATGAGACTAAAAAAGAAAGTCAAAAAGGAGGAAGAAGGAGTTGAATGAAAATAGCTTATGGTACGTAATTTGAGCCTAAATGGTTATTTTACCTACCCCTGCCTAAGCCTACATTACAACCCTGAAAAGTCCTGAAGATCTCTAGTATTTATGTCTATGATAAGTGGAGAATAGCAAGTGAACAGGCCATATAATTTTAAAATTGACATGCATAGGTTAGGTATTCGTACTTCCATTGAGCATGATTGAAATGAATTTGCGAAATATCTGACTTGAAATTCTAGATTGCTAAAAATCCATGCTATATATGTTCCTGTATATTATCCAACTTACATTCATATTTTCTAGTGACATTTGTGCAGCAAGTTGATCAGAGTCTTTGAGTCTTTTATTTTCTTTTGTGTCTTTGATTCTGTTTTGATCTTTACTCGAGGGCGATCAAAGGTTACGTTTGGGGGTGTTTGCTAGGCATATTTTATTTGCACTTTTAGAGTAATTTTGAGTTAGTATTTTGCCTATTTTTGTTCAAATATGTGTCGTGTTAGGGCATTTTTCTTTCTTTTGAGTCACATTGGTTTAAAAAGGTAAAGTTGCGAAAAAGAGAAATAATTGGGCAGAAAAGGAAGTTCCCGAGCCAAAAATTGACGAAAGCTGGCAATCCGGACAAAGGAGAAGCAGCGACGTGGCGCGGGAATGCAGGGCCACGGCGCCAAAAGATCTGAGAGGCAACAGGAGTTAAGGCACCGGGGCGCCGAGTCGGAAAATTGTCCAGATCCGAAAGGGAATTGGCCAAGGGCGAGGAGGAAAAGGGTACACGTTTTTGGAGCTTATAAAAGGCCCTTTGGGCAGATTTTTTAAGGGTGACTCAACCTTTTTTTTCACAACACAACATAGTTTTTGGAGGCTACAAGATTGGAGACTTGTTCCAAAGTATTTTCTTTTCTTTGCTTTATTTTAATTTAGTTCATGTTGGATATTAATTTGGTTCTTAGCATATCTATGGCTAGGAGCTAAACTTTTAATTAGGGTTTCCTTTCGAAATCGCTTGAAACTCGTCTTTATGAATTAATGCAGTATTTTGGTTTCTTCTTCATATAGTTAAGAATTATTCAATATTTGGTTTGATAATTAAAAATTGATCACTAGTTATCATCACGTATATGATTTCGAATCAAGAATCGAGAGGGGAGATTTGGATATGATGTAGTTGAATAAACATAAGTTAAAATCGTGGACGAAAATATCTCGATACTTGTGTAGCTTCATATGTTATTGTTCTTAATCCTCCTATGTGATAAAATCTATCATAGAAATATAGAAGATTTCTGCACTGGGGTTGAACATTTATATATCCTAACCGGAATATAAAACAGTCTAGCTAACCTGCTATTTTAAAATAGAAGAAGAACCTTTATTGTTGCATTAAGGATTAAAGCGAGTGGATAGTCGAGGAGATTGGAAACTCTATTTCTACCATAACTGATTCAAATAAAGTATTTTAGTTAATTTTTGCAATTACTTCAGTAGTTTATAGATAAAACCAAAATAAAATATCGATAGTCAAATAGATAACTTAGGATAGATGTTTGGTAATTGAAAATTAGTCCCTAAGGACGATATTCGGTCTTACCAAGACTATATTACTTGAGCGATACGTACACTTGCGTATAACATAAGGAAAATCGATAACATCCGTCAAATCACTGTGGTTATAAATGCTTTGATTTGTCCTCTAAACGAATCATCATTAGTCGTCATGTCCTCTTTGATGAATTCCAATTTCCATTTTCTAAAATAGAACAACCCGTGCCTCGTTCTTATGATTTTTTGGATGATGTTATCTCCCCCTATGTTCTACGCCATTTTTTTAGAAAATACGTCGTCAGCGCCGCGACCCTCAGGGGAAGCGCCGCGACGCCAAAACTTCAGAGAACATGGGCCTCTAATCCCACATTAAGCGCCACACCAAAACTCAGAGAGCCCTCAGCTTCTTCCGGCCATGATGCCTTCGGCGTAAATTTTCGAGACTTCAAAATTCCCAAAATTCACTCAATCCAGGCCAGAGTCATGATCCAATCACTCGCAGTCAAAGGGATATTTTTAAACCAAAAACACATTTCAATTTGAATTCTAAGGTTCTTAAATCTTCCTTATCCCGTAATCCTGTGTCTGCCTTAAATGACCCTAATTGGAAAATTGCCATGACAGAGGAATATAATGCTCTTATTGATAATAAGACGTGGGAGTTGGTACCCCGTCCATTTGATGTTAATATTATTCGGTCTATGTGGATTTTTGTTCATAAGGAAAATTCTGATGGTTCATTTGCGAGACATAAGGCTAGACTTGTAGGTGATGGTAAGACTCAGCAGGTTAGTGTGGATTGTGGTGAGACATTTAGCCCGGTTGTCAAGACGGATACCATTCGCACTGTGCTCAGCTTTGCTCTTTCAAAATCATGACCCATTCATCAGCTAGATGTGAAGAATGCTTTCCTACATGGTGATCTTCAGGAGACAGTGTATATGCATCATCTCTTGGGATTTAGGGATACTAGATATCCTAATCATGGCTCTCCCTATGAGGATCCGACCCGCTATCGTAGTCTTGCAGGTGCCCTTCAGTAACTGACGTTCACGCGACCTGATAATACATATATCGTACAACAGGTGTGTTATTTATGCATGATCCTAGAGTTGAACATATGAATGCGTTCAAACGCATTCTTAGGTACATTCAGGGAACATTTGAGTATGACTTGCATTTGTCTCTTTCGTCGACGTCTACACTGGTCTCCTATACAGATGCTAATTGGGGTGGTTGTCCTAACACCAGATGATCTATGTCTGGCTATTGCATGTTTTTAAGTAATAACTTGGTCTCATGGTCTGTCAAGCGTCAATCCACGCTTTCATGTTCAAGTGCAGAGGCCGAGTATCGAGGGGTAACCAATATGATTTCTGAGTCATGTTGGTTAAAAAATCTATTGTTATAGCTTCATTGTACTATTGAGAAGGTTACCTTGGTGTATTGTGATAATATAAGTGTCATCTGCTTTTCTGGTAATTCAGTTCAGCACCAGCGTACTAAACACATAGAGATGTATATTCACTTTGTTCGAGAGAAGGTAGCTAAAGGACAAATACGTGTCTGTCATGTCCCTTCAAGATATTAAATTTCAGACATATTTATAAAGGGTCTTCCCTCAGTCATTTTTGAAGATTTTAGAGGATCTCAACAGACGAAGATCGCTTCACTATAATCTGCGGGTGAGTTAAGCGATGTCCAAAATAGCCAAGTCATGTGCACCTTGCGGAAGTGGGCTCCAGTTTTGTATAATTGTATATTTTCCATATTAGTCTTGTACCCTAATTAGAATTGTAACATTACCATAAATGTATAATTATTCTTCATATATAATAGGGATTTAGAGGTAAAGTAGAAATATGATTTTCCTATTGTAATTTGTATATATATGTCTTCAATCAATAAGAATAATCAAGAGATTAATTCTCCCAAATACAACAACATACCCAGTTAAATCCCATAATATGGGTCTGGAGAAGGTAGAATGTACACATTCATTATCTCTACCTTGGTAGTTAAAGCAGCTCAGGAGGGTAAGCAATAGAATGATGAAGGAAATAATAATGGTACTAAAAGATGGAAAATAATACTAGAGGAAGGGATAAACAGAATGGTCAATCGAATGTCCAAAGAGGAACAAAAAGAGGAATAAGTGAGCCTCCAAAGGGTGTGTACAGACCAACAATTGCTATATTTGGCATAGACAAACCACATCCCATTTAGGATAACACAGGCAAGTAAAAGCAAAAGGACCCAAACATTGTAGCTGAAAAAGAGAAGAAAGCTTCCTCTGACAATCAGAACACCAAACAGGATAGCAAGAGCAACCATGATCAGGAGGTATTAAAGAATACTAAAGAATAAAAAAAAATCAAGAAAAGCTTCGGGTTTAGAAAGGCAATGAAAAAACTGAACAAGGAGATAGACAGGTGATTATGATAAAGGACTCTAGTAAATTATAAGTTGGTATCTTTAAAAGAAAATGGGAAGATGTCCCAAGAAAGCATACAAGGAAGGAATTTGAAAATAAAAGTGGAAGCAGAACAAAGAATACTAAAAATGAACAAACAATAGACATGACTCAGAACAGTTTTGTGAATTAATGGAGGAAACTGAGATTCAAACTGAGCATTGTCATGATAGACTAGCGTAATGCATCAACAGAGACAGTCAAGATAACATCGTCCACATATAAGAGTATATAAGCCAAGGAAGATCAACGACGATATATGAACAATGAATTAAGACCTGCTGTGAGAAAATTCAATAGTGGAAACATAGTCTGCAAACCTTTTAGACCAAGCACGTGGAGATTACTTAAGCCCATACAAGGACTTTTTCAACAAACGTGATGAGGATATTTGGGGTCCCTAAATCCCAAGTGCTGATGCATATAAACTGTCTTCTTAAGATCATCACGTAAAAAATTATTCTTTACATCTAACTGAATAATGGGTCATGCTTTCGAAAGAGTCAAACTGAGCACAATGCGAATGATAGTCAGCTTGACCACCGGACTAAATGTCTTACCACAATTCACACCAACCTACTAAGTCTTACCATCACCTACTAGACGAGTCTTATGTCTCGCAAAAGAACCATCAGAGTTGTCCTTATGAGTTGTCCTTTATTAAATGGAGAATGAATTAAATAGAGGAGAAATGAGGTTTCTTAGCCGTTGCAAAAGGAAAAAAATAAAGGAAAATGTAAAAATGAGTTTTTTTACCGTTTGGAAGCTAATGCGGCAGATCTGATGTGCGTGAAAGAGTTTGAGTACACTTGATGTGCCATGTGACAACTCGGGTGTATTAAAATCCACATAACTTGAATGTTTTTTAAATTAGTCATAGTTTGAAGATTAAAGTTGTAATTCATGCCAAGTTTAAAAATGTTTTAGCAACTTTTGCGTACAAAATTTTGATTCCCTCGAAACACACAACTATTAAAGCAAAACTTATTCTGTGAAGCTACCTTTTGCAAGTTCAATCATCTTAAGATATCATCTTGATTCTTACACGCAAAGAGATTGAGAACAAAGCTAATACTTGACTGTAAACGTGTATAACTTATATGCCTATAATAATTAGAATATATCTCATATATTGGGTCGCGACGCTTTAACAGCTCCAAAGAGCACAAGGCGTCCCAACAGTTCAGCACGATGCGGCCATCAGTACGTATGCTCGGCAAGGATTTGGGCCTCGTGACGCCTCGTCCAACCCGATCAAAGAACAAATCCACTTTATGCAAGGCCAGTTCCATACTTCCAGCAGCCCGCATCCAGTATGACCTCTACTGATTTGGGCTAGACTTTTAACAGCCTAAATTTGCAGCAATCGAATAACACTTGGTACATGGACTCGGGCGCCACGTCTCATATCACCCGGTCTGCAGGTAATATTCTCAAACTGCTTCGTTTAAAGCATCCTCAATATATTACCATTGACAATGACCACCACATTCCAATACATGGCTATAGTACATCCTACACACAACCACCTCATCCACCATTTTCCCTTAAAAATGTCCTATATGTCCCTCACATAATTAAGAATCTTATTTATGTCCGCAAATGTACTCGTAATAATTATGTCTCTGTTGACTTTGATCCTTTTGGATTGATTGTGAAGGATCTTTATAGGGGGACACCTCTTACGAGATGCAATAGTACGGAGATCTCTATCCATTCTCATTCACCTCCGCTGCCAGATCTTTCTTTGTCGTCTCTCTAACGGCTATTTCTCCATCCACGTGGCATAATAGGCCTGGTCATTCAGGAACCCCAATTTTTAATTTTCTTAGAGACAATAATTTTATTCCATGTAATAATGGAAAACTTGCCCAACATTGTGTTTCTTGTTCTTTAGGCAAACATACTCGTCTTCCGTTTAAACCATCTACTAGTGTTTCTTTTGCACCGTTTGATATTATACATGTCAAATTATGGACATCTCCTATCTCTAGTTCTCTCGGTCATAAATATTATCTTGTGTTGCTAGATGATTTTTCTCACTACATTTGGGTATATCCTCTTAATTCAAATCGGAAGTGTTTACCAAATTTCTTGAGTTTCGAACTTTTATCCAAACACAGTTTGAAAAAGGAATAAAATCTTTTCAATGCGATAATAGTCGTGAATTCAATAACTCCACCTTTCACCGGTTTTGTACAAACAATGACATGGTTTTTCGATTCTCATGTCCTCACACCTCCCCACAAAACGATAAGGCTGAACGAATCTTTCGCACTATTAACAGTATGATTCGTACTTTATTGATTCATGCATCTCTTCCTCCGTCATTCTGGATATATGCTTCAAAAATGTCAGAATATTCTAAATATTCTCCCGACAAGTACCCTTCACAATATGACCCCCACCAAAATCCTTTACCGTAGAATTTCTTCTTACAATCATCTACGGATATTCGGTTGTTTCTGTTATCCTAACTTTGCCTCCACCGCCCCTCACAAACTAGCCTTCGGACCACTCCATGTGTTTTCGTAGGCTTCCCGTCGAACCATAGTGGTTATCTCTGCTATGACATGTCCACTCATCAAATCCACATTTCCCGTCACGTCACGTTCGACGAGACCATATTCCCGTTTTCGAATCCTCAAAAATTCCGAAAATCATATTATTTTTTTCTTGACGAGCCTGCCATTTCTTCCATCATTCTCAATACTTTGATCATAGCACCATCGAAACATCCCATCTGCCACCCGTGCCCACTATTTTGTCTCCTCATCTCCAGTCATCACCGTCGTCAGCGCCGCGGCCCATCGGGGAGGCGCCGCGGTGCCTGCCTTTCCAGTGAACACAGTGATTCCACACCGTCGTCAGCGCCGCGACGCCTATATTCCAGTTAGGGGTGTACAAAACAGGACCGGACCGGAATGGACCGGACCGGTGGATTCCGGTCCGGTCCTCGGTCCGTCAAAATGGTGGATTCCGGTTTTCCGGTCCGGGTAAAAACCGATTTTTTTTATATATAAATTGAATTTCCAATATTTAAATTGACATTCCCGGACACATTACCAGGAAATTGGAACGTTGAAATCTATTGTATATCACGAGATATTTAGCTTTGAAAATAGAAAAAACGTAACAATTTGGGGGTTCCGGGGCCCAGTTTTTTTTTTTAAATTGAATTTCCAATACTGAAATTGACATTCTCGGATGCGGTGCCACACAATTTTTACGTTGAAATCAATTGTACATCGCGAGATATTTAGATTTGAAAAGGGGAAAAACGTAACGATTTGGGGGGAAAGTGAAATTGAGGGGCAAGATGGACGTTTTTGGAGAAATTGGCGGAATCAAACCACTTGCACAGTTTGGCCACCCCCGTATCGAAAAAATACGCGAAATCAAAAACAAAATTAGGTAAAACGGACGTCCGAGCGCAAAGTTATGACCGTATAAAGTTTGATCAATTTACAACTTATATTTGATATGTCAATACGTCCGGTGGCGGGGAGATTTGGCGGGGTTGTGCAGGTGGATGGGCTGGCGGGGCTGGATGTGGACTGGTGGCAAATCATTCGGTCCATTCGGTCCGAGTAACTGTAATTTGGTCTTGGTCGGTCCGGTTTAACCTTTTGTGCACCCTAGTTTCAGGAATGTCCAAATTCCAAATAGAAAATAGAAAATATAAATGTGGTGTGTAACTTTAATTAATGAGTAGTTCAAGAGTTCAGATATCTGAACCAAATACATTTGGTGATTTTTTTAAGTTAGTCATATTAATGAAATAAAGTTTATCAAGGATAAGGAAAAAACAAACATATTTAATGAGATTGATAAACGAACACATTCTTAAAAATTTATAATTTATAAATTGCATTTAACAAAAAAAAAAAAAACGGTCCAACCGGTCCAAAACCGGGACCGGACCGGAATTTTCCGGTCCGATCCTCGATCCAGAAAATTTCTGGATTCCGGTTCCGGTCCATTCCGGTTCTGATCCGGTCCGGTTCTGGACCGGTGAACACCCCTAATTCCAGTAGCCACAGTGATTCCACACCGACTCTCGCTGCGACCTGGATTACTGCCGCGACTAGTATCGCACAACAGTAAACCGACCGGATCGACCGGATCGAGGACCAAATTTTTAGAAAATTAAGACCGAAGACCGGACTGAATTTATCGGTCTGGTTTGTTCCGATCTGAACAGGGTCGGTCAGGTCATTTTTTCAGTTCGGATCGAATTTTGGCTACACAACAGGGTAAAACCGGATCGGACCGACCCGGACTAAGGACCGAATTTTCAGAAAACTAGGATCGAAGACCGGATCAAATTTATCGGTCCGGTTAGGTCAAGACCAAATTTTGTGCAGCCCTAGCCGCGACGCCTTCGACGGAATGTCCACCACCCTCCCCATATCTGACCATACCATCTGTCTCGGATCCTGCCACTTAGCCGCCGCAGCCACCCACTGTCCCCATTCACCAAATGGAAACTCATGCCAAACACGGGGTTTTCAAACCTAAAATCTAATTTAACTTGTCTGCCCAAACCATCTCTCTAATTCTCAAAAACCCCCAAATTAGCCAAACAAGACCTGAATTTGAATGCAGCTATGTATGAGGAATTCAATGCTTTAACTAAACAACACACATGAGATCTAGTACCTAGACCGGAGGGGGTGAATGTGATCCGTTGTATGTGGCTATTTCACCACAATTCAGGGATAGTGGAGATCTAGAGAGGTATAAGACACGACTTGTGTCCAATAACATAAATCAGCAGGAGAGCATTGATTGTGGTGAGACATTCAGCCCGATGGTCAAACCGACTACCATTCGCACAGTTCTGAGCATAGCCATTGTCAAACACTGGCCGATACATCAACTTAATGTGAAATATGCATTTTTACACGGGGACGTGAAAGAAACAGTCTACATGCATCAACCACCTGGGTTCGCCCATCCAGCAGTCCCTCACTATGTGTACCATCTCCTTAGTCACTGTATGACCTGAAACAGGCCCTCCGTGCGTGGTATGATCGCTTTGCCAGATGTATTTTGCAGATTGAGTTTGTATGCAACATGAGTGTAACACCCCATTTTAAATCGGAGTTGAAAACGGGAGTACTACATATGGTTGATTCCTAAATGCATTTTAAGGAGTCGCCACCTAATTATTATAGTGAATTAGGACACTTGATTTATTGCAATAAATGCTGCAATTAATGATCTCCATTTAAAGTGCGTGAAACTATGAGAGATTCTAGGTAAGGGTTCTTTATTATCCTAAAGGAAGGGGTTAGGCATCCTAAAGGATCCGCTAACTCATTGTCAGTTCAAACTTAGGTTTAATATTATTGTGCTAACATGTAATCTATAATTCTAAAAGTGTTTTAATTATTAAACTAACCAAGAGATATTTAAACTAGGCATGCAAATATTTAAAAATAGATACATATTTAACAAGATGGTAATAACAGCAAATAATCATAGAAGATGTAATGAGAAGAAATTAACAACATTTCGCTTTTATGCGAATGCTTTAACTTTGAGGTGCGCCTCCGGGTATCTGCAAAGACACTTAGTAGAAGAGTTAATAAATAATAAAAGCTAATAATCATAAAAGATGTAATGAATAGAAATTAGCAACATTTCGCTTTTATCTTATGCGAATGCTTTAACTTTGAGGTGCGCCTCCGGGTACCTGCAAAGACACTTAGTAGAGGAGTTAGTAAATAATTAATAAATTACCGAACAAACACAATGCATGTATATGTATAGATATATATGTAGAAGATATTATAAAAATATATATTTTTTATATAGTGTGGGCTCAGCTAGTGTTATGCCAAGAATACTAAGACATGAGAAGCCAATATCGTCACGGTGGCGGTCGACTCGCCTCCTGGTGAACGATACTATGCATTCTCGTCCAATCTTTTTTTTTCACTTTCCTCCTTGCCCACATATTCCGTCTCGCTTACCACGGGAGGGCCTCCAGATCGACGGATAAATCCTTCTTTGGCCAGTGTAGTATCAAGTTCAAAAATAAAATACCAAGTGTAGTATTTTGTTCAAAATCAGTAAATAACAAGTGTAGTTTTGTTCTAAATCAGTATAGTATCTTGTTCAAATCAGTAACCAAAATGTAGTATCTTTGTTCAAAAATCAGTAAAATACCAAGTGTAGTAGCTAGTTCAAAAATCAGTAAAATACCAAATGTGTATCTTGTTCAAAAATCAGTTTAACAAAATAAATAAAGGGCCAAATCCGTCAAAATCAATCCCGAAATCCGACGGACAGCGGAAACATCATCAACCCAACTCGCTGGAAAACCCTATTTGTTTTGGAATTTCCGAAGTCGAAGGATGCCATGAATGTGGATGCGAATATGGTAAGTCTCGTAACGAGACTTTTGGTTGCTCCCACATGTATTTCATGTAAAACAGAGAAAAGAAAAGGATTAGTATGGGAATAAAAATATGCACCTAAGAAGTAACAAAAGATATGAAACTACTTTGTATTCTGTATTTTGTATGTTAAACTGATTTCATTGGATTCTTTTACACCAGAATGGCCTAATGAATATATGCTTGCGTACAACAGATCCAATTCATTCCAACATTTGTAAGAGTTTGTTATTTAAGATAATCCAAAGGCTTTCTAAAACTACATTTCACTTATATCTAACAGAATAAAAAGACAAACAGATTTAGACGGATTTAATATACCACAATACATTTAACAGGGGTGTAATAAAATTTTATAGGTATAACTCATTCTAAAACAGATTCCTTTCCTTTTGATAAATAAAACACAACTAACACGTAGAAACCATATGAAGTTAAAACTAAGTCTCATTCATACATCAACTTCGCTTAAAGTCAAGTTCTTTAGGAATTTAATGCTTATAAATTAAATGAGTCTTAGTGAAGTGATTTTACCATATAGGCAGCAACTAAAGAATACCAAATATAAACCACAAACACCCAAAATGACGATTCAAATCAGCAACACCAAAGACTAAAAATAAAATACTGGATGCCTCTTCTTATGATACAGCAGTAACATCCAAAAGATGAACAATCAAAACTATTTTTTACAGCACATGCAGAACTACAATCGCAAAAAGGAAATGAAATCACAGAATCGACAGAAAAGGAAGATTGATGACCCTTTTTGGGTGCAGCGAACTGAGGCAAAGGATCCTTTGAGTTCAAATCAACTTACCGAATCAGAACAAGATTTGTTTCAAAACTTATATCTCGTATTTTAGAAAGTGACGAGAACAATAAGAAGATATTCTAGGGTTTGAGTAAGAAAAAGGAGAAATATTTAGAGTTTCAAAGGTTAATCACGTGTGAAAGTTGTTTTTGAACTTGTATTTTAGAAAGGCTAAAAATGAGAAAGTAATTTAGGGTTTGCAAAGAGAAGGGAGGCGGCTTTCAGGTGTCCTGAAATGGACTTCGATGCTTGGTATATATAGCCATCAATTAGGGTTGGCTAAGAATCCATTTGGGCGGGATTTTCGTTGAGGATTTGAATTTGGTCCAAATGCAACGTTAAAAAATCTGAACTTTTTTTATGGATTTCGAAAGGCTTCACGTGATTGAGATAGACATAGCAGGGGTGTGGGAAACGGTGGGTTCGCCGTGACTGGCGTCGACGGGAAGGTTAGGGATTTGTGTTTGAGAGAGGGGAGAGACGGCTGAGGGTTTGTGAGAGAGAGGGTCAGATCTACAGGGAAAGGGGGGCTGTGTTGTGTATCGAGAGGAGAGGAAGGTGACGGATGGGGGGGGGGGGGTAATTAATTAGGTCTGGTAGCTAGCTGTTGATAAATAGGGAGGTAGGGTAGCTGCTAGGGTTTTAGGTTTTTCTAGGGTTGAGGGACGAGAGCTGAGAGAGGTAAGGGCTGAAGTTTTTAAGGGCAGGTGGGCTTGCGGGTTGGGGTGCGTTTTATGGGTTAATTAATGGGCTGGGGTATTTAGGTATTGGGTATTAAGTTAGTTAAGGTATTTAATTAGTTAAGTTATTTAATTAGTATTAGTTTTAGGTATTTAATTGTTAATTAGTAGTGAATTAAATTAATAAATTGTGCTTAAATTATTTAGGTGCTTTATTAATCTAATTGTTATAAATTTAAATTATTATAATACTAGATGCGGGTGTGCTATTTTAATTGATGCGATGCCGTTATAAAATTGAGTTATTTAAATGCTACATGCAGACAGGGCTTCTTAATTCTTTTTATGAATGCTATTATTAGAACGCGTATGTTAGATTATTATTTTACGTATTTATTGTTTATTTATGCCTGTATTAATGTTTTATTGCTGCATTTTATTATTTAAGAATTATTGAAAATTAGTGTAATTTTATAGTTAATGACTGGACGGGAGGGTCAAAATTGGGTGTCAACAATGAGTGATAATTCACTTTTCATTTTTCATCAAGGCAGTAGCATTGCTTACTTACAACTATATGTGGATGATATTGTCCTTACTGCCTCATCTGATGGGTTGAAAAATGAGATTCTTGCTTTACTTAAGACCGAATTTGCAATGACTGATTTGGGCAAGTTGAGTTACTTCTTGGGGAAATCAGTGACCAGGTCTGCCAATCATATGTTCTTGTGTCAGCCTAAATATGCAGAGGAGATTGTGTATAGGGCTAAGATAACGAATTGCGAAATCATGTCCACTCCGGTTGATTCAAAATCCAAGCTCAGTGCTATGGATGATGCTCATGTCTCCGATCCTACTCTTTATAGGAGTATTGCAGGTGCACTTCATTATCTCATATTTACCAGGCCAGATATTGTTTATGTTGTTCAGCAGGTATGCCTCTTTATGCATGCCCCAAGGAGTCTCATTTCATTGCTCTTAAGTGTATCATCCGATACATTAAGGGCACACTTGATTATGGTTTGCACCTATACCCCTCTGCACCAAACAAGTTGCTCTCTTATACAGATGCAGATTGAGCAGGGTGTCCGGACACGCGACGCTCCACCTCCGGCTATTGTGTTTTTTTAGGAGATAATTTGGTTTCATGGTCTGCCAAGCGACAAACCACCATATCTCGTTGCAGTACCAAGACTAAGTACAGAGGCGTTGCAAACGTGGTAGTAGAGATTTGTTGGCTAAAATTTTTACTGTTATAGCTCTAGTGTCCTTTGCGTCAGTCATCTATTGTGTATTGTGATAACATATCTGTAATTTATCTTTCTCATAATCCGGTTCAACATCAGCGAACCAAGCACATTGAGATAGACATGCATTTCGTCCGTGAGAAAGTTGCGCTAGGATATGTCAGAGTGTTACATGTGCCCTCATCATATCAGTACGTAGATATATTTATCAAAGGACTTCCCCGATAGTTATTTCTTGACTTCAGATCCAGTCTCAGCGTCCGGTCTCCTCACGCTCCGACCGAGGGAATGTGTAAACGTGTATAACTTATATCCCTATCATAATTAAAATATATCTCATATATTGTGTAAATATTTAGTGATATATAATTATGGTAAACTAGGATTCCTCTTATAATTAGGACTAGAATTCTTATTGTATTAGGGATATATATTGTACACTATATATATTGATATTAATGAGAAATACTCTTCAAGGAATATTAATATCATCTTACACTGACATTATTAATGATATATTAATTTACAACAAGAATTACATCTCAATTTCAAACAAGTTAGGATCAGTCACGCGACACATGAGAGCCTTGCAAGCTACTAGGGTGGGCTCTCCCTCTTAAAAAATAGAGAACATCATGTGAGCTAATAGCCTATGTATCAAAGATTAAAGAGTTAAAGGGTTTAAAAAAACACCTTAAATATCACATTTTTTTGAGTTTTCTACTTAGACTATCACCAACTAGTTAGCAAAACACATCTAAACTATCATTTGTTCACTTTTCCTACATGATAGTTGAGGTAGGAAACTTTCAAGCCTGATAATCCAGATAGAAAACTCAAAAAAATATGATACTTAAGATGTGTTTTTGATTCTTATCTCAATATTAAACTAAAAAGAACATATACTATCAGGGGTGGATTTAGTTGGGGGCCAGTGACAAAAAACTACCGTGTATATATATGATAGATTTTCTGTGTTTATGTACATATATTAACTTTTAAACACTCTGAACAAATGCAAAATATTAGCTCAAGTGGTTCAAGATGTTCAAAATTGTCCCTAACATCATAGTTTTGATTCTTAAGGACAACATTATTTTTTATATTTAACTTTTTTTTTCCGAACACTAAGTAAAAATTCTAAATCTGTCACAGAATACTATTAGTGAGTTAGTATCAAGTATAAAATATTTTAGATCCGTTGTCTATAATGTTTTTACTTGTTTTTATTTTTTTTAAACAACGTGTAGTTATAAATGGATTGAATTTTTGATTCTTGTGAACATGCATTTTAAAGTTTGAGAAAGTGGTCTTTGACTATTTTTTTAAGTGAATTTATTTTTCGGTTATAAAATTTTGATTTTTTCAAGTGAAATGCATGTTTAAGCATAATTAAATTTTTAAATACTTTTCAACTTTTTTTAAATAGTTGTATTTTTTTATCTCACATACGTTCGAGCATCTTTCAGAATCTTGTTTCTTGCCAGTCTTTCCAACGGCTGTTGTCGGCATAGAGTGCGAAGGCAGGGGATGGAGCTCCTCTTGGGCTGGCCAGTGGGTCGGGCCGGGCCCACCGGGGTCGGGTTTGAGCGGGAGGCGGGGTCATGGAAAATGGGCGGGTCGAGTTGGGGCGGGCTGGAGGGGTCGGTCGGGCGGGACCATACGTGTCCGTCGTCCCGTCCCCGGCCCGGGTCGGGACGGGCCGGCCTGACGGATTGGCGGGTTTTGTGTGTTTTTTTTTTAAAAATTTTTTCACTAAATTAAAACACTAAATTACTAAGTACTAACAAAGTAACATTAACATATACTTGTCATATAGTCATAATGTCATATACATATACTATAATATTATAGACTTATAGTATTATAATTTATAATTATAGTATTATAGTATTATACTCATATATATAATATATTTATAAAGTATAAAGTATAAACTATAAAGTATAAAGTTATAAACTAAATAATTAAACAAAGACAAGAATAGTGTAAAAACATCCCAAATTTTGTTTTGTGCCTCTTATATTATTAATTTCATTGAAATATCAAATATACAAGATTCAAAATTACATTGTAGTATACTGTTGTTGAAAAAAATTGCAAAAGAGTGAAAGACATAGAAAAATTTAAAAATTGCAATGAAATAAATTACCAATTTGAAAATATTTTTCTAATTTCTTTATAATTTCTTGTGGTTCTTCGGTTGGAATTGGTATATCTTGATCAAATTGTTCCACGCCGCTACTCATGCCTTCGAGATAAAATGTCGTTGTAGTTGTCGCCATCTTCGTTAATTTCGGTTGATCGCCTCCTTCGCTCCGCTCGTATCCAATCTCTGAATAGTACCACCATCTCCAGTGTCTCCCGCTAACGAGTGTCATGCTCTCCTATTTGAAATCATCTGCAAAAAGCGCTTTGAAGCGATTGATGCCTGAATGTTCAAAATATCTCGCCATCATTGAAAGTGTCGAAAATGTCTTCTCATTCGCTCGATATTTCAGCAAGTCTTCCTTTCCTTCTTCATTGATAAGCTGTAAGGTAAATTACCCTGCAAAACAAAAACATCGAACTCACTAATTTGGTTAGCACTGCTACCACCGCACATTCTATTTCTGAGGCTTTCAATAAAATTAATACTAGGCCTAGCCACAGAAACTGCTTGTCTTTTTTTAGGTTGTGTTGAAGAAGAAGATGGTACAAAAGTCGGTTGGTTACTAGCACTTTCTTGCTGGTAATGCCGATATACTTTTTTGCATTCATCTTCTACGCTATTCAACACTTCTTCTAGCGTTAGTTCAATAGGTGGCTCAACATTTAAATTTTTGGGAGTTGGAGGTGGTAGTACGTCCATACAGGTATAAATATTTTGAATAAGACTTTTACAACCCTCTACTTTAATAGTCGGGTTTAATACAACACCAATAATATAAATAGGGGGAATAGAAATAAAATATTTCTTTAATTTCATAAACATTTTTTTAATAGCTGCAGTATAAGCAGGTTTTTCCATATATTCTTTAAGAAGTAAAAATATTATAGCTATATAAAACAACATAGTTGAAATAGTAGGATAATATAAAGTAGAAAATTCTTTTGTTGCTCGTTGAAAATTTTCTAAAAATACAATAAGTTCTCTAATTTTCTCCCAATCAGTATCCAATCATATCATTTGGATTTTGATTATGGGCGTTAAAAATAAAGTAATAGGTTTTCTATAGTCATAAGCAACAACTAGTTGGTCATATAAAGAATTCCACCTAGTTGGTACTTCTTCGAATTTTTACGTAAGATAGTCCACAATCGTGGCAAGTTTTTATATTCTTTTCTCTTGAATTCTATTATTTTTAAAAATAAAGTGTATAGCAAATTGTATTTTTCAAGAATATCTTGAAAAAGTGAAAGACCATCCTTTACAACTAAGTTATAAATATGGCACGACATTTGATATGAAAATGTTTTGGAAAAGACGAGTTAAAACATCTCTTAAAATACTAATAGCGAATTGTTAGAAGATGCATTATCTAATGTAATACTCATAACTTTATCGGCTATTCCGTAATAATCATGATTGAATAAATATTTTGAAATAAACTCACCAAGGTGCCTACTATCTATATATCTATATGCTAAAATACGTTTTGCATAGACCATTTATAATCTATCCAATGACAGTTCTAGTTAAATAATCATGGCGGTTAGTACTACGACTATATCGAAGTTAAAGCGACTTTGCAATTTAAATGATATAATGCATAACGTAAATCATTGATATTCATGCTAATTTAAATACATCTCTTTTAACAGTTGATCTAGGAAAACCTTTATAAGCAGGATTATACATATCTCTAATATAATGAATAAAACCAGGAGATTCAGGAAATGAAAAAGGCAAACCCTCCACAGCAACTAATTTTGCTAGTGCTTCCCTATCTTTATGTTTATCGTATTTAGGGCCTACAACTCCCCCCGTCATAGGGTTAATTTGACCCTGTACTTTCTCCGGGACAGTAGTATGTGAACCTTGTCCCGATTGAGAGGACGTCTTCTCACCTTCTTTTTCAATCATGTATTGAGCATGCAAGACTTTGTGTTTTTGCAATAGGTGTCTTCCTAAACCCCCCGTCCCACCATGACCTTGTCCGCTTTTAAAAGAATAAACATTTTTACAAGTTTTACATACATTTACTTGATTGATGCGTCCCTGTCAAAATATTTCCATACAACTGATTTTAATGGTCGTTTTGCCGGACCTCGTCTCATAGTAGGGGGGATAGGAGACATTTCACTAGTGGGTGTATCATCATCTTCATTAGTAGGTGTATCATCAACTAGAGTGTCATCTAAATTAAAATCTTCTTCAATTTCAGGATAATCATTTGTGTCAAGATCATATGGTATTTCAGGAAACATTTCAGGATCTATAAAATCATCTTGTCAGGAATAATTTGGAACAGAATACTGTAAGAAGTACTTGCCCTTGTTACCACCCCTCTTAGAAGAAGCGACCACTTACCCTTACCCAACGTGCCTCTTAGTCCTTTCATTTTAATTATGCTAATAAATAGTTAAAGATAATGAAATTAAATGTGCTAAATGAAATAAAGACAAAATAATAATTTAATGAGAGAACGAATGTACCAAACGCCGCGTAAGTCGACGTGTAATCGAAGGTTGAAAATTGAAACTTTGCTCGATAGATAATCCTCGCTAGTTGCAACTTCACTCAATTCTCAAATTAATAAATAGATTGAATATGTAGACAATGTTGTATAGAGATTGATTGATAATTGATTGAGAGATTAGAGTAGAAAGATTTGTGAAAATAATAAAAAGAGGAATGAGGTATTTATAGTTGAAAAATTGGGTTAAAGTGTAAATATAATAACTTAGGGTTAAAAATAAATATAAAGGGGTAGGGGTTGGGGAGGAGGGGAGGCCTAAAATGGCCAGTTGTCCAACGGCCAAATGTAAAATGGTAGTTGGACAACCGCTATTTTCTCGCAGTGCGGGTCGGGGCGGGATCGGGGCTGGCGAGTCGGGTCGGCGGGACCATACTGCTGTCTTGATTCCGCCGTCCCTTTTTTTTTTTTTTTATAGCGGGGTGGTGTCGGGGTCGGGACCGGGTCGGGGCCGGCCGGTCGCCACTGGCCAGCCCTAATTTTTTATGTCCAAACGCCATTTTAATTGAATATGAAAATAAGAACTACTGTATTAGAAATTGAATTCGAAAAAAAAAAGGAGCAATTGAATTTTTTTTCTCCAAACTAATGCCTAGTACTTTCGGATCCTGTGATTTTACTGGGTATGTCATTATCGTAAACTAATGCTGGTACTTAAAACATCCTAATCCGTAGGTCCCGGGTCTAGTGTAGTGTAGATATTTAAAACCCGATGACCCTAAACAAGTTTCCCATCTGGTACCACTCCATTTCTAGAACCTTCTCAGCTCACAAATCTGATTCTATTACTTAAGAACTCTCCATTATTGATACTAAAAAGAGGTAACAAATCCAAACTCTCACTATTTCCTCTTTTCGCTTTCGCAGTAAACTTAGAGAAAAGCGAAAAGCTTCTTCGTTTTGTTAAGCAAATTAACTCATTGTTCGTTCGTTCGTACATAACATTATATTTGCTTAAAATGCCTAGTTTTATGAAGAACTTTGTTTTATCCTTTTGTAGATTTAAGTTTTGGCGCTTTTAAGGATTTGAATTTTGAATTAGGACTATTTTTGTCTTTTTCTCTTTGTTAATGGTTAAAATTAACTTACCTTATTTTAGATATTGATCTGCTAAATTAGAACTAAAGCATAGTGGCTTCTTTTGATTGAAGGGAATGACCAAATCTGAACTGTTTTTGGCTCTTGCTATGTGGTACTCCCTCTGTCACATATTACTTGTCATATCCACATTCTTTTCATGGTATCAGAGCCAATGTCCTGGCCACCGATTATAAAAAAATAATAAGAATCAACCCCGCACGTGAGGGTGAGAATATAATTAAATATTAAAAGTGTGGTCTCTTTAATAGTTTAAGCTTTTAGATAAGACGGTCACATACTTCAACATGGTATTCGAGTAGGGCCCATCCCAATTATTGTTTCCCGATGTTGCCTCCCATATTAAATTGCCCACGCACCAGATTTCCGGCCCTGGGCGTGAGGTTGGATGTTGAAGAGTACCACATTAATGGTTTAAGGAATGAGTGGTCTTCTTATATGTACTTGGGTAATCCTTCTCTCATGAGCAAGCTTTTGGGGTTGAGTTAGACCCAAGATTTATTCTTTACAGTTTCACTTCTCGAGAGTCAATTTGACTAATTTTTGGAGCTAAATCAGGTTAGATTAATTTAAAACTCCTTTCGTTTCAATTTATGTGATATAGTGTGACTGGACACGGTGTTTAAGAAATAAAGAAAGACTTTAAATCTTGTGGTGTAAAACAAACTAAAAATATTTGTGTAGTTATAGATCATCTCGTTAAGCGTAAAAGATAAAGTTTAAAGTTACATTGTTGACAAATAAGGAAATGTGTCATTCCTTTTTGGACGAACTAAAAAGAAAAGTATGTAATATAAATTGGGACAGAGGGAGTATTTGAAAATTTCAATTAGATATTAGAAAACTATACAAAAAGTACAATAAGTTACAATTCTTCTCATATCAATACGGTGAGAAACAACAACAACATACCCAGTAAAATCCACCACGGTGAGAAAATATATTTAAATGTTGGTCAAAGATAATGTAGCTTGATTCTCTAAAAGTGAAACATGAAAAAGTATGACGGGACGGAGGGAGTACTTGTTGAACAACTTACTTAAACTATGCCATAACCTGATGGTTAGCAAAGGTAAAAAGTAAAAACTTCCCTTAACTGTAACTGTATTGTTTGTTGGCACGGATAAAGTCAGGAAAAACCTCTGAAATTACTTCATCCGTTCATTTTTACTTGTCCACTATACTAAAAATATATGTCCACTTTTACTAGTCCAGTTTAGCAAACCAAGACGAATTTATCACTCAATTCCTTTTTTTACCCTTATTATTAACTATAATCATTTTCCAAAACATTGACTTTATTATATTCAATGGGTGATATAGTTTTTTTATCAAGTAAAAGATTTCATTAATATTAACAAGGCCAACTTGGCCGTATACAAGTGGTGTACCAAACAAAGGAGAAACCTACAAAATATGGTTCTCTCCAAAAGCCATCAATCCTCTAAACAAACAAGAACTACATGGATGTACCAAAAGAAAATGATGGATCAGAGACTAGAGACTACTCCTCAATTGAGCAAAGCTCATCTCCACCCCTTCAAAAGCTCTACTATTTCGCTCTTTCCAAATGACCCACATTAAAGTAAGAGGAGTAACATTCTAAGACTTGTGCCTTCTTCTCCTAACTCCACTCTTCTGGCTGAACATCAACTCTTTCAAGGATCTTGGCATTACCCAAGAAACTCCAAACCATCTAAACATAACCTCCCATAACCTTGTGGCTAGCTTGCAGTGTAACAGAATATGATCCACGTCCTCACCGTCTCCTTACAAAGGAAACACTAGCTCAAAGTAGAAAACCTTTCGTTTTCTCAGGTTTTTCGCCGTCAAAATCGCCCCTCTAGTAGTCAACCGCGCGAAAAACACACCTTCATTGGCATCTTAGGAATCCTGATCGAGACATGTGGAAAACTGACCTCTGGCCTAACCAAAAACTTCTCATAAAATGACTTAACTGAGAACAATTTGTTATTCCCCAACTCCCAACTCAAAGCATCGGGTCTGTCAACTCAACTGGCTCACAATGCGTTCGAAGTAAAACTAGAAATATTTGAAGTTCAGTCACCTCCCAATCCTGAAAATTCCTCCTAAACCTCATATTCCAAAAAGTCCCATCCCCTTGTGTCCCCCTAACTTGATGAACTGACAATTCCCTTTGACAAGAGACTCTATACAACACCGGAAATTCATCCTTAAGCACCAAACCTTCACACCACTTTTGCCCCCAAAAACTAACTCTACTCCCATCCCTAATCTTATCGTTAAAGTTATCCCACCCCTTCATTATATTCCTCCACACACCACATCCGAAAGGCATATTGATCACATTTGTTTTCCATCCCACTTCCATCTCCCCATATTTATCCGCAATCACCCCTCTCCAAAAAGCTTCTCCCTCAACCCCAAATCTCCACAATGGGTGATATAGTGAACTTATCATTTTATCAATTACTTCTTAAAGGGCGTGCCAAGTCAAACATAGGCATGTAAAAATGGACGGAGGGAGTATTTCAATTTCGGCCCTTGGACATATAAGAGTTTCAAATGTAATCTCTTTGGAAAGATCTTTTGAAAGTTTTGTCCAATGTAACCTGCTCCTGTCCCCTTACGAGACTTCCGTTATTGGGTTAGCTATACACTTCACATGTTTTTAGCGATTCACGTGGATGTTTCATATGAAAAAGATTTATTGTATTTCTTCGTGCTATAATTAGTCAACAATGGAATACTCACATTTTCTGAGAAGTAACATCTATATATGGTCAGGAGAAAGGTATAACAGTCAAAACCACAAGGAAATTTAGAAAGCCTAGCAGAGGGGAACATTGAGCATAAGAACATGTATGTTCCTAATTTCCATCAGTGTTTTAAAGATGAAAGCTTCCAATTCTCATGTTAAAGGAGCATATCAGGAGGTTGGAAGTATGGAAGATAGCAAGGAGAAATTGGTTACTTTCTTGGTCGAGGTTCAGTTCAATAGAAAATCTTCTTTCAAGATTTTCTTCAACTACATCAGTCCTTCTCTATCTTCTTAGCAAGGATTACAAAGCTTTTTATCGTAATCATAGACTTTTCCAGGCTGGAAGTGTTCTCTTACCTAATGGTAATTGAATCTTGAAAGTGCTTACCTACTTAAAAGATTGAAAACGGTCAGTCCTTCAAATTGAATGTTCAACTGATTTTTAATGTATTCTGGGTAGAATTCAGTAGTGCATGGTGCTATTTAATTGTTTAAAAAGTTGACTTTTTTTGTATAGGAGCAAACACTCCCTTTTTACTGTGCATCTTCTTGATGCCATTTAATGAAATTCCCTTACTTCATCAGTAAATTGAATTTTTTAATTAGGAGAAATGATATGATAAGACTTTGTAAAGAAGGGTGTGGATAAGGTTTCCCTTTTTTGATTTCTCATGTAGAGGTGGTTGTATTGGTGAATTATGTCATCACTAAAGGAAACTATTCACATTAGTTATGTTACTAAAGGCATTACCAGTGTTTTAAGAGGCGGGGGCGTGAGGCGAGTCGTTTTATGCAGCACGGGGCGAGGCGTAAGCCCCGAGACACGGGGAGTAAGTCCCATGGATCTACATGACGTATGTCTTGTGTATCTTCAATTTTATAATTTTATTACTAAACAATTAAGTAAAAGTAAAATTTTCATTAAAATTCTGCAAATAAATTCAAATAAATCACCAATAATATAAAATTATTATAATTATTATTTGCGAAAGGTAACCACACAAAAAATAGCCTACATAATCTTTAAAATAAAATCTTCATCCACTTCAACATTAATCTCCACATCTATTAGGCCATTCCATCCTTTAACTTATATTTGCATTTCATTTATATACTTCAAGAAAGGAGAAGGATAAAAAGTGTAATAGCAACGACAAAAATGAAAAAAGTTACTTCAGGAACATAGTGCTATGAAATCACTATCCTACCAATTTCAGACATAATCATTTAAAAAATTTATTTATGAATGTGTTATTTATATATTTTAGGAAAAACTACAACATGAAAACATGATAACATAAAGTATTAAATATCATTACACCAATAATAAAAATTAGAATCTATAGCAAAAATATTTTTAAAATAAAAAATCAAATTTAACGCCCAGGGCGTACGCTTTTAAGCCCGGGGCTTACGCTTTTGCACCCAGGACTTACGCCCCAAATTCTAGGGCGTACACCCTATGGATCTGCGCCTTTCATTTGCGTCTCGGAGCGTTTTTGGTACGCCCAGCCCCGGCTCGCCCCGAAAACGCCTCTGAACACACTGGGCATTACTTCCTTACAACTGTGAACTTTTATTATGTGGTGGTGGCTCTACCTGTTTTCATTTGGCGTGGAGGAGTCCTGGAGAGAAGGTTAGGAAAGTGAAAAGTGTAATGAGCACAAAGTTTGTGCATGTCTTGTTCTTTAGGGATTTATAAAATGTTGAGTATTCACTTTGTTTGGTGTCTCCAGTACAAAGTGGGCGAGTAAAATGTTAATTTTTTCTTTCTAGTTTAAAAAGGCGTTGGACTTGGTTTTTTATTTTGAGTGTATGTTGTGATCACAGCAATTCGAAGGGATTGGAAATTGATAAAAAGTTAGAAATTTCTATTTCCTGCTACGTGGAGCATAATATTTTCTAACTGTAGCAAAAGCTGTGTTGATCTCTTGGGCGATTTGTTAGCTCGTATATGTGTTTTCTTGTCCTTGGCAAAAGGAGACCATAAACTCAGTGTTGGAAATTCATTCCTATATTTTTCTTAGATGGAAGTATCCACATTGACAACATTTACTGTGAGTTTTAGAGATCCACGTGAGTTATATGATTCATTTTTCTCCCTGGTAAGTCTCTTAAATGAGCAATCGATAAGAGGATAAACTTAAGGGTCTCAGAAAGTTTCACTTAGAAGTATATTTCGATTTCTGCCAAGGATGTGATGTTGGTACATTTGCATGAGAAAGAGGAAATCTGAGAGAAACTTTGAGCGTTGGACCTTTCTCTTTTTAGTTTCTTATGCACAGATCTAATGCCAAATCATCCCCGTAACACGTGTTATTGTACCGAAAGAGATAAAATCCCCCTATTACTAGTTTAAGTTTCCAACTGCCTTCTTACTTCGGAAGCTCTGTGCAGTTGAGCGCCTGAGCTTTATATGCAGAACTGGTAACATTTACACCATTAAAGTTAGAATTTACTAATAGAATGAACTTTGTCTACTTTTATGCTGTGATACATTCAAAAACCAGATATATTCAGATAACACTTATACTCATACTCCTAAGGGGACACTTGAAATGCAATGGATGAAGTTACACATTACTCATGTACAAAGAAAAGAAAAAGACCGTTCTTTTTTGTTTGGTTTAAATACAATGATATTTCATCTTTGATTCATTTGAGCCGAGGGTCTATCGGAAACAACCTCTATACCCCACGAAGTAGGGGTAAAGTCTGTGTACATCCTATCCTATCCCCCAGACCCCACTTGTGGGATTACATTGGGTTTGTTGTTGTTGATATTTCATCTTGATCTCCCATGTCTCTTGAAATTCATTTATTGTGAGATAATCACTGTTCCAGTTAACGGAAAAAGATTCACAGGGTTGAGAATTTGTTTTGCAGCCTATGACAGAAAGAGCTTCTAGTTTTCTAGATTATGTTTACTTGTTAATCTGTAGTTATCATTTCAAGAAACGTAAATGCAACTATGGACAACTGCATGATGCTTATATATTTTCATTCAGAGAAATGAAGACGAAGGACAATGGAAATGTTATTCGCAGCCTACCGGCCCTACCCAAGAAAAAACTTCAGGACTTGTGCAGGAAACACGGGTTATCTCCTTATAAGACAAAACCATATCTTGTGAGTTCTTTGGTCCCTTACATCAAGGTAAATGTCGTAAACAATCTTATTTTTGTGATGTTAAAAGTGGTTTGAAACTGAATCTCGGCGAACGCGAGATATTTTGGTGAGATTAAACATCTGATAAATGAAAATGAATTCGTTAGGAGATTGTATTCTTGATGTGATCATATTGAAAATGTCTTATTCAAGTTTCTTGATTGTTTTGTAACCTGCTTAGCAGACTTGGATTGACCACTCAAATACAAGTTGTCTTGCTGCAGGGAGCAGATGAGCTTTTATTTAAAGAGATGAAGACAAAGGACAGTGGAAATTCCATTAGCTGGCTATCTAAGATAGAGCTTCAAGATTTGTGCAGGAAACACGGGTTATCTCCTTATAAGACAAAGCCTAATCTTATAAATTCTTTGATCACTTACGTCAAGGTAGATGTTAAAGAAGATACTATTTTTTGGTCAAAAAAGTTAATATTTGGGTGAGATTGAACATTTCATACATGAAACTGAATTCATTGGTAATTGTATTATTATATGATCATCTAGAAAATGCCTGATTTAAGTTTCTTGGTTGTCACACGACCTTCTTAGATGACCTGGACACTGAAGTATCAGTTTGTCGTGATGCAGGGAGCAGAGTGTTTTTCCTTTAAAGAGATGAAGGACAGTGGGAATTCCATTTACAGCCTACCCAAGAAAAAGCTTCAAGAATTGTGTAAGAAGTACGGTTTGTCTCCTTATAAGACAAAACCCAATCTCGTGAGTTCTTTGATCAATTACTTCAAGGTAAATGTTGGTTTTCGGGTTTATGATAGACAATCTTACTTTTGTGATGAATGAATTTGAAAAATAGGGTGAGAGATACATGATGGTGAGTTCATTATGAATTTGTATTGTGACACGATCATCTCAAAAAATACATTATAAAGGTTTGTTTGTTATTACATCACGTGCTTAGATGCCCTGGGTTGATCTCTGAAATACAAGTTTGTCTTGATGCAGAAAGCAGATATAGAAACTTCTGAAGGCAATGGGTACAACATTCTAGATTCTTCTGGAGAGATATTGTTTTCAAGATCAATTTCTCAGTGTGATGAGAAGGGTTTCAATCAAAGACTTCACAGTCCACAAATAAGTTTTTCCAAGAATACATTTACTTCTGACATAAAGTCAATGCATGGGCCTTCTTTTGAGTTTTCTGTCTCATCAGAAGATGGAATCAACCTTTATGTTGACTTGACTTCATGCCCATCAGACTCTTTTAAAAGATTGGAAAAGAAGGTGTGTGTATGTCACAATCCGCAGAATCACAAATTTCAAAGTTTCTGTCAGGAGATTCAATACCTAGGAAATAACAGACAAATGACAAGTTCATTTCTCTGGAAAACAGATTCAGACAGTAGATTTAACAGTGGCCATGCACAAATTGTTTCTTCCTCAAGTTTATGTGGTACTACTGATGTTGTATGTCATACAGAAAATACAGATGATGCATCTTTGGGATTTTCAGCAACGACAAAATCATGTGATGTTTCTGTAGAAAATTTTACACGTTCAGAAGGAAAAAAGGGAAGTCCATCGTCATTTAGAACCATTTGTGGTATACAGAACATGAATATCACTGATGTAAATGCTTGTATGGTAGAGGAGGAGATAAACTGTGTTGGTCTGAATACCTTTCAAGCTTCAGAAAGACCAGTGGCTATTAATGAAACTGTCAGTGTTGAGGCTTATAACCGAGAAAACACTACAGAGGCCTTCGATAATAGGGTATGTAAATCTTTTCATGCATCGTTGGAGAAAGTAGCTATCAGTTCCCTTGCAGATGTGCCAGAGTTAAAACATAATAAAAATGAAAATCAGAATACGAAGCTCTGTGATGTAAGTTGTCTCAATTCTGAAAGGCAGAGAAGTTGTGTCTCAGAGAAGCTTATAGTGCTATCTCATCTCTCTTCGGAAACTGATCTTACAGAGATAGAGGCTTCAGAAATCGGCAGTCATCATCATCATTCATCATATTCTTCTTCTGGAAAAGATTGCCTTAGTAATTTGGTTGATGCAGCAGAGAGCCTCAGAAGTCAACTACCCCATTCTTGTGAGGATAGCTGTAGCATTTTCGTGGATGAAACACCTTCATCTGCTGATGGAGGGGTAATATCTTCTTAGCATAATCTGGTGCATTTTGCTATGGTAGCTTTCTAGGTCATTGCTTTGCGAACGTGATTGTATGTAGCCCATCATTCCTTAACTAGATTTTCGAAGTAGTGGGATGTCCGACCAGTCTGAAATATAGTTTCTGCTCTACGAATGGTTAAATTTTAACTTTTGAGGACCATGTAAAGGATATTCGTATGTTTTATGTAGTTTCCTCATTACACGTATTTGTCAACATGTTGGTAATCTGAGCTTACCAGCTTTATTCGAGGCTACTTTCTTTTCTCTGTTTTTGTTTTTTATAGACATGTTTCTTAGCTTGTGACATCGCATTCATTAGTAGGGTTGTATCCACTTTGATAGTAGGGTTATATCCACTTTGATAAGCTTATTACTGGTCTGATAGTTTGTGAAAATGATAGTAGTATTAAATATTGGAATAGTTTGTGCTTTCTAAGCAACTCTCCTTGCACTATTTGGATTTCTCCTCCTTTTTCTGTCCCCCTCTTCCCGCTCGAGAGTTCCCAGAAGAAAAAAAGAAGTCATCTGCCAATGTGGAGTACAGGTGTCTGTGGGCTTGCATGGGCTACCACCAATCAAACCACTGCGAAGGCTTTTGCTCAGATTAGTGAAATACTAAAATCAAAGATCACCAACGACCACGAGACCGGTAGCTCTAGGGTTTTTGGATGCATACCTTCAAGGCTGAGCAAACTATGAGGGTCGTGATGGAGAATATGAATGGCCCGAACCTTGATTGAAAGTCAATTGTGCGGAACCAGTGGTGGTGGTTCCGTGAGGGACGCCATTTGGGCGGGGGAGGCTCCAGAGGTGAGAGAAGCAAAGGTGAAATGGTGGTGGCTGTGACCACGGATAAAATTAGATAATTGGGAATGAATGTGGGTCTATCGGTTCTGATCAAATTTGTATTTGTTCTACTTCCACTTTGATGTTTGTGTGGCTGTTCTTTTCGACCACTATTGGCTTGACTAAGTGGAAGTTACATATTTTACAGCTCTTCCATTTCTCAGCTTGCCTACTTCCTATATTTATCCTCTTCTCCTTTGCATGTGATAAGAAATGATCACTAGGCATGTAGACATTTGTTTTCGTGATTGTCTTATTATAATTTATTTGTTTTCGTGATTGTCTTATTATAATTTATTTGTTTTGTTTCTTTCATGAAAACCTGAAACAAGTTAACGTCATGATGTCTTTCTTTTTACAGGAAAGGGACGGCCATGCCAACAGAACAGAAGCTTCAAAGTAATCTCTCTTCCTAAATTAAGATGCTGTGAATTTTAGAATCTGATGAAACAAGGATGAAATTTTATTTTTGGACTTTTACACTTGCAGAGAGCTTCTGAAGCAGAAGGAGCAATTATCCCATGGAGGGAAGAAGAGAAAGAGGCATGACGGTAAATCTGATAATGATCATCATTGTAATGATGGGAGAATTTTGAGAAGTGCAACGCGTCCTAGAAGATCTATTCGTCTTGTCTCTAAGGTTTGCATTTAATGTTGTTGCTTTAGTGTTTGCTCGTTAAATTGGCTAAGTGAATTAGCAAATGGATTGAACCTGGTTCTCGAATTCAATAATGAACAGACACCTTATATGATCTAACATTCTTGACTGGAAGTTGGACTAGTAAAAGGGTTGGAATATTGAGCAACCTGGTACTGTACCATTACTTTCTGCTGTCACCGTTCTTTATCATATGATATGTAAAAGATGATATCCTCTCACACTGAGTAAAAAAAGGGAGATCCACTCGCAACATAGCCATTTCAACATGTAGCTCTTAACCATAAAGCATACTGGAGGAGGAACGAGATGTAGGGTGAGATTGTATTTTACCTTTCTCCTTTTGTTTTGAGAAGCAGCTTTTATACAGTTAGCTAAGTAGGAAAAGCCTGTGTCCAGCTAGTACAAAAAGAGAGAATTCAACTCAGAAGTTGATTATCCCCTCAAGGTTTTATAGTGGTTACAAGTGTGTATACCATTTGGTAGGTGTATAAATTATAATTACAATGTCCAATCAAATCCTTAAATCAAATGCTTGATCAAATCAATATTATGTAAATATTGTACTGTCTTAACAGTCAGAATGCTGAAATGTTGGAGGAAAAAAGGACATCACCGCTCCTCTGTCTTTAGATGTTGATTCTATCGCATTGCCTATTGTAAAATGATATCCGTGTTTAACCCCATGGTCCATGTCTATAACTCCCCTCCAGAGACCTCCACATATGGCATAGTAACGTGATCCATTGTCCACCTCCTTGGATCTCAAATTTGTCTACTATAATTCTTCTTCAGTGCATCATATTGTCTATAAATGAGTATATGTGATCAGGTGAAATCTTCTAGGACTCCACTATGAGGAGTTGTTACTCTAGTCGGTTGTTAGGTGGGCATTCTTTCCAGCCTTAGTAAATTAGGGGTCTTCACAATATATTTGAAGGGCCAAGACTTTTAATGGTTTGGAACCCTTCTTACTTTCTTTTTGTTATACCGGGGGAGACCGTCACATCCGTTTCTGGGGAGCGGATCCCCTCCAGTGAGCATCTGCTCCAGTACGTCCGGTTGTACCTCCAAATTCTTACATTTTTTTAATTTCAATGGTCCAGATTTATTAATTAACCAAAGACACTTTAACCATGGTCAGCAGTCCTCTTTCTTCCTCCTTTCTCTCCTCTTGGGTCTCGATTGTCTGACCAGAACTCTTTCCCTCTTTCTTCCAAACATCTCAAAAGAAAGATAGTCAACTATTATTTACTGTAAGAGAGAACTGCACTAGAGTCTAGAGGGATGGTCTCTCAGGCTTTTTAAATTGGAAATAAATTGTAGCTTTTTTCTTCATTATAAAAAGTGCTCAGTAATTAAGCTTTGATCACATCTAGAAGCAAATTCAAGTTATAGATGCATTATTGGTTGCTCCTATGTTACCAATGACCACTTCAAATAACTTGCCATCCATTTGTCCTTCCTGATTGTTTCCACGGAATGAAGTCAATAGTTATTTAATTGGAAACAGTAAAATCATCAGAATGATCTGCACCATTTTTGAGGAGATCGTTTTCTGTGGTTTAAGTTGGTCTTGGATGTTTGAATTGCAATTCGATTGCAAGTTTTTCAGATTCGAAAATTTTGTTGATGTTAAACATAAAGTGCAAGACCTGCTACTATTGTGCAGTGAAGTTTTTCCTTTGACCATGGTTAAAGTGTCTTTGGTTAATAAATAAATCTGGTCCATTGAAATAAAAAGAGACGTGTAAGAATTTAGAGGCACTACCGGACGTACTGGAGAAGATGCTCACTGGAGGGGACCCGCTCACCCGTTTCTGAGGCCGGGATATCCAGACCTTTGATTTTCTATGTCAAATATCTAGATCCACTTCCGAAGAGGTTCTGAGAAATATCCTTAATTGTCTGATCCCTAATCCTCATCCTCATATGTCAATTGGTCAAGGGGGAGACCTTAGAAAAGCTAGCTCTTTAGTACATGGAGTTTTTTTTCTACGAATGATACATAGATTTTTATGCCATAAATAATACGGAAAATGGTCAGATTTTCCCCTGTACTCTCAGGAAAAAGCTATATTTGCCCTTCGTTATATTGTTTTGATATATTTACCCTTTCCATCCTACTTTGGGTTCATATTTACCCCTGGACAGTTAGTTCTCTTGTCCCCACCTTTATTATCCTACATGGCGCTTACGTGGCACCTACGTGGATATTTTTTTCTCACAATTTTGTTTTTTGAAAATTAAATTCATTCAAAATCAAACCCGACCCATCGTATTAAACCGACCCATCCAGACCGACTCAACTTGCAAATTTAAATCCATAGTGGCACATAAACCCAGTCTTCTCATAGATATAGGAAGGCCTCCACTAAGGTATAAGCAAATCTCACTGAAATCGATTGACTCACAGTTGCCAATATTTTCAGGCAGCCAACCGGTGGACTTGTTTTTCTGTAAATTAATTACCTCAAAGAATATAAACCCTCAATTAATTTAGGAATCTCACCCTCCAATAAATTATTAGAAACATCAAGGGATCGGAGAGAGGTTTGGGACCATAACGCTGAGGGCAATTGACCTGAAAGCCGATTCCATGAAAATTTAACCCTTTGCATTGTTAAGCAAGAGGTTAAAGAGTGAGGGATTTGGCCAGTGAGATTGTTCTTGGCAAAGAAAACAGATTGTACAGACCCACATTGTCGAAAAACTTTATCAGAGATTGACCATTACAAACTGTTCTCACTCAAATAAATCACCCTCAAGCTAAGTATTTGGGCAAGAATGGGATTAATATTGTCGGTAAAGTTATTGTTAGACAAAGATAAAAACCTCAAGAGGCTTCTCCCTATAGGCCCAGAAAGAGAGAAATTGTGGAGCAAATCTGAGAAACTCTATTGGAGTGAGGATCACATTTGCAAGTTGGGTGTTATTTGCTGGATGGGTCGGGTTTTATTTTGACTGAATTTAATTGGTGAGAAATAAATATCCATGTAGGCATCATGTAGGCGCCTATGATAATAAAGGTGAGGACAAGAGACCTAACTGTCCAGGGGTAAGTATGAACCAAAGTAGGATGAGAAGGGTAAATATATCAAAAAAGTATAACGAAGTGCAAATATAACTTTTTTCTAAAAGTATAGGGAAAAATCTGACCCTTTTCCGTAAATAATAATAGTTAATGCTTGTTTTGTCCTTCCTGGTACTCTTGAATAAGCAAGGCTTTTCCCAAATGAGGGAGCAAGTTATGGAACAATTGAACTTATTGCTGGGCCTATTCAGAGCCAACAATGGGTTTTCAGATTTCTTCCCGCAACTAGAGGAAGCTCGATGATAACGGGAAGGGCAACTGGCTGCGACCTTTTTCGACCTACTGACAATTTGGATTCATGTCGGGGTGTTCGACTACATAAGTCATTCATCTTATTAGGAGATTGGTGGAGCAGTATAGTGAGAGGAAAAGACTTACATATGGTTTTCATCGACCTCGAGAAAGCATACAACAAAATACATAGGGAGGTTCTATGGAGATGTTTGAAGGTTAGAGGTGTACATGTGGCGTACACTAGGGAGATCAAGGATATATATGATGGAGCCAAGACTAGGATACGGACAGTAGGAGGAGACTCGGAGCACTTCCCAGTGATGATGGGGCTGCACCAGGGATCAACTCTTAGCCCATTCTTATTTACCTTGGTGATGGATGGACTGACGCGACAAATCCAATGGAGGTGTCATGGTGTATGTTATTCGCAGATGACATAGTCCTGATTGATGAAACTCACAGAGGAGTGAATGCTAAGCTGGAGGTTTGGAGACAGACTCTGGAGTCTAAAGGGTTCAGGCTGAGTAGGACCATGACATAATACTTGGAGTGCAAGTTCAGTAACGAGAGCGACCTTGAGACAGGCGTGGAGGGGGGAGACTTGGTACTCAGGTCATTCCAAAGAAAGGAAACTTCAAGTACCTCGGGTCTATTATTCAAGGGAATGGAGAGATTGATGATGATGTCACACATTGTATTGGGGCAGGGTGGAGGAAATGGAGACTCGCATCTGAAGTCTTGTGCGATAAAATGTGTCACCAAAACTTAAAGGCAAGTTCCATAGAGGGGTGGTTAGACCGACTATGTTGTATGAGGTGGAGTGTTGGCCGATCAATACTTCACACACTCAAAAGATGAATGTTGCGGAGATGAAGATGCTGAGATGGATGTGTGGGCATACAAGGAGGGATATAATTAAAAATGATGATATCCGGGATAGAGTGGGAGTGACCTTTGTGGAAGATAAGATTCGGGAAGCGAGGTTGAGATGGTTCGGGCACGTGCAGAGGAGGGACACAAATGCCCCAGTGTGGAGGTGTGAGAGGTTGGCTATGGACGGGTTCAAGAATGGTAGAGTTAGGCCGAAGAAGTATTGGGGAGTGGTGATTTGACGGGATGTGGCGCATGTGCAACTTACTGAGAACACGACCTTAGATAGAGGGTTACGAGGACACATATTAGGATAAAAGAGTAGTAATTAGTTCAGTGTAGTCCTACTTACGCTTACAAACTGGTAGTTGTAGTGTTATTATTGTAGGCACGCTTAATCTATCATACTAGTAGACGCAATATTGCTTTATAGTCCTTTATCGTTTGATTTATGCTACTATGTGTTCTCTAGTGTACTTTGTTACTTGTGCTTTTTCTTGAGCTGATGGTTTCTCGAAAATAGCCGCTCTACCTACCAAGATAGAGGTAAGGTCTGCGTACACTCTACCCTCCACAGACCCCACGTTGTGGGATTTAGCTGGGTATGTTGTTGTTGTTGCCATATAATTATCATGAATTCTCTTTTTTATACAACAACATCATACCAAGTGAAATCCAAAATGTGGGATCTGGAGAGAGTAAAGTGTACGCAGACCGTACCCCTACCTTGGAAGGTAGGGATGCTGTTTCCGAAAGACCTTCGGCTCAAGAGTTTATTCTTTATTTACTAAAGCAAAGTTCCATTGGCACACATATTTATATTCCACATTCTATTAGGTGTAAAATAATACACAGATTTCCGCACAAATTTTGTAGACATTATTTTTCGTAGAGTTTCTTATCAGAATCTAAACATTGTATTAGAAATGCAGTGGTGTTGAATTAATGCAGAGCTTTGTATCATAAATCAATTGTTATACTAGTAAAGTACGGTTTTATACGGCAGTAATTTTTTTACCAGCCTAAATGTGTTAACATACTTTATGGTACATTCTTCTAATTTGCTTCTTTGAAAACCCTTTTGTTTGCCTCAAAAGACATAACTCTAAACGTCCTCCCCACTTGAAAATATCACCTTCTGTGTCATTACCAGAAGATACTTGCTTATCCTTGTATATATATAGATAAAATATCTTTTAATTTGACTTTTTGTGCAGCGACTAGTGGAATGGAATTTCTAAGTGTTAGAGATCTGCCTATGTAATATTAAACTCTCAGTACTGGTGTACAACATACATATTCTTGTAAGTACAAATCCTCAAATTCAGCTTTGATTAGTTCACGAGGTGAATAAATTATGTTTCTTGATTCCTGCATCTCGATGTTGTTTCCTCCCGTCCTATTAGCTTTATCGTCCATTCAGCAAACATGTTAATTCTGCTCTAATTTCTCGAAAGCTTTTCTTGAACGTGAGTGGCTAAGAATGGACACATGTCACACTTCCATTTGAGTAGATTTCAGCTGAAAACAGTTTTGGTCATGTAGATTGAAGAGTAAGTCTGATAAAATCAAGAAGTTTACTGAAGGTTTTTAGTTTCATGCTGTTTACTCAACCAAATTTCAAGAATCCAATAACGTGGCACTCAAAATCTATTTTGATTTCCTGACTGTTTGGTTATCATGCATCATGCTTAGTTCGAACTCTTTAAATCATGCATTTGTGGTCCTTTATCTCACTTTTCTAATTGATTTGTGACATTCTGCAGGCGGTTCCTCTATTTTGTATTCAAGAGAATAATTTATTTGAGGTCAGGCCAATTTGTTTAACGGTATCTAGTTTTCATTCAGCTAGAATACCATTTTTTTTTAAAAAAAATCCTTTGTAGTTATGCCTCATTGTTAAAAATTTGCACCTCTTTGCTGTTTGTTCTAAACTAGTTTGTGTCACTCGATCGGAACTCTGCGGCTTTAGATCATGAGGGTAATGAACACCTCTAGTTTCACCCCAACCTAGTTATATTTCATAGAAATAATTCATTGACTTGATCCTTTATCTCAGCCTTTTCCCAACTGTCGACCCTATGCTAGTTTTCATTGGCACAAAGGAAGATGTGTTGGAAGCATTACCAGTAAACGCCCTTCTTCCTAAAATCATGAGGTGAGGATTACGCTGGATCTGACTTTGATAGAAGGTTGGTCTTAATCTTTTGTTCCCCCTTATCTCCAGATGTGGGGAATGATGCAGCTAGTCTTTTTGTACTGTTTTTTGTGAATGGTTATTAGTATTCTTTAAAGTAATATAGAAAGAGACTGATTGATAATTTAATCAACCAAAGATGAATTGTGAAAGGTCAGTAACAGTGATGGTGGAAAATACAAGGTGAAGAAAAAAAGAGGATATAATCTAAGCCTTCAAATTTCAGATGAACACGTGGCTTCAATCTAAGGGTCCATTGAAATGTACTGGAGGATATAATACTGAAGGGTCCATTCAATCTAAGAGCCTTCTGGTTGTTATTCATGAACTTCTGTACCCAAATCATAATAGTGTAAAGTGAAACATGCTTCTAAGAAAGGAGAAAATTTGGAAAATCCAAAAAACAAATTAGAAAATGCTGATAATGAGAAATTTTCTGAGCACTCACACGTAAAGAAGATCACAATGGAGAATGACATAGAAGCAAGGAAAAGCTTCTGTGAGAAACTGCATTCTTGTGATTTCAAGGGAGAGATATTAAAACCGGGTTAAGGAAAGAGTAATAGAACAGAAAGAAGAAATTTAAGTCGGGGGATTTCTTTCATCAACTTGCAAATAAGAAGAAAAGAAGAATGAAAATCTTTCTCTTCACATCACCTGTTGAGCAGAATAGAGGAGAAGAGATACAATACAAACCTTTAGATCTCAAGAGGACTGGTGGCTTCAATCAAAGCCTCTATTGAACATTACTGGAGGTAATCCTAATCCGCACAATATGCGTTCACAGAGACTCGTAAAATGAAAATGAGGGAGTAATGCTTTTACATCAAGATTCTTTGAGGGAGGAACCAAAGAAAATAATATAAATGTTAGAAAATATAATAAACTATTTACAAGTCACAACTTACAAAAAGAGCAGAAACTCATTATTTGTGTCCCTTCTATTCAAACAAACATAACAGTGGGAAATGGGTATTTTTCTCTCTATTTTTCTTTTCTTTTCTGGTTTAGTCATCTAGTATTCCAAGTTCATTTGATTGACTAATTAACATTAGCGTCAAATTGGTCTATTAAGGTGGTAAAGACTCCATATAAAAATACCAAAAAAAATCTAACAACCAACCCCAGACCTTTGCTTAAGAGTAGCAAGATTCCAACTTCCAAGGTCTTGCTGAACTTCTCTTCCAATACCCAATGCAGCAAATCCAACGCTTCTCATCATATGCTTAAACTCTGTAAAATTCACCATTCCATCTCTGTCAGCGTCCACTTTCTTAATCATCTGCTTGCAGTAGTCGATGGTCCACCCTTGCTTGAGACCAATCGATCCAAGACGGATTTCAATTTGTCCACTGTAATGAATCCGTCCCCGTTTTGGTCGAACATATTGAAGGCCTCTCGAATGTCTTCCTTCTCATCTCGCTCTTCCATTATGGTCTCATATAGAGCACCGAATTCGTCAATATCGATGTAGCCGTCGCCATTCAGTCGATCTTGTTGATCATCTGCGCCAAATCTGAATCGGACATGAAGATCCCCATTTTCTCTAATGAATCGTTCAGCTCCTTTTTTGTGATCCTGGCATCACCATTCCTGTCGAACATATGAAAGACACTCTTGAGCTCTTCCGTCTCCATTATTTTGTGGTGGAACAACGATATAGTTGTTGATTTTCACGCCGCCGGTAGTAATTTTTGGGAGAAGATTAAATGGCCTGAACTTTTGGACGCAAAAGAGAAGAATTGTGGCAAGGAGGAGTCTTAGACAGAAAATTCTCAACAAAATGGTTGGGAGGGGCATTCTTTTGAGTATGTAACACTATTATTGCGTGGTGGTTTTGTTTCTTTGGTTCAACAAATTTTGGAGAGGAGCTTGGGAAAGTTTTGTATTTATTAGTATAATTTTCATTTTGTGTTTGCCCTTAACCCACTATTGCATTTTCCAATTGGTTAGGTATGAAATAGAAAAGGAAAAATAAACTTCATAATATTGCATTTCTGTAGCTATCTTTCTATAAAGCAACATAAATTTGGACAGATGTCGCCTCCGCGTTGATTTGAGAAGTCGACCACAATAGGCATTTGAGGTGTTCCTTTGGAAAATATGTGAATGAACGAAACATTGATTCAGAAAATAGATTGACTTAGAGAAACAAGTTTGAAGAATTCTTGATTTTTCTCAAGTATGGCCATGTCTTCCTCTACCAACCCAAGCCATACTTCTATTCCCTTCCCATCCCTAGTGTCCATTAAAACAACCAAATTTGTAGCTATGGCTCCAACAGATGCCCATTTTGGCCTACCCCATCCAAAATCAATGTCATAGAAGGGAAACTTACACAAACTAGTGGAGCTAAGTATTCCCACTTCTTTATTTAGTGCCCTTACCCTATCATCCATATTCTTTGCATCATAGCCATGTTTAGTCACATTCTTTATTGAATCTTGAACTTTTTTCACTAGTGCCTTATAGTCCAAAGCTCCCTCTGAGACTTCCCAATTTGCCTCTGCCATATGTATGATATTTCCCATAGTTTGTTGAGGTAATGGAGGCTGAATTCTTCTCCTCAAGTCTATTGGAATTCTTATCACATAATTTTTTATAGCACTGTTATTGTTCCTTTTCTGCATGGCTGCAATAACTGCTTCCCATACAAAGGCTAGCACAGCCTCTACCCGAGAAGTTAAACGTTCTGCTTTCGTTTTCAGAGCCAAAATATTGGATTCATCGAACACTAATCTTCTTGCTGCCATTTTTGGTGGAATTTGATCTTTTCCCCCAAATTGAAACACGGAAAAACTGTGGACCTCTTTCGGTAGAAAAATGGAGGTACAATCCATGAACAAATTATCTGAAATATTAATGCTATCATTTTTTGCGCGACTAATGCTTGCCCAAGTGTTGAGGAAAGTAGCCACGGAAGAACCATCAGCTATAAGGTGACTAATACAAATGCCTATAGCAATTCCACCACAAACAAAACAGTTTATTTGTAGTGCCAATAAGACACAGTCATCTGATCTTGTCAATGGATTCAATGGTAGTAATCTTCTCAGGACTTGAATTTTAAGGTTCTTAAGCACATTTGACATGTCTTCATGAACCTTGGCGCATAAGAAAGCAACACCTTGGCCGTTGCATTCAACTGTGAATCCATCCTTAACTCTTCCTGCAAGCGGGTTCATGTGATTTAAGGTTTTCGAGAGGGATACCTTGAGAGAATCTAGAACATTTACCAAATCACTACTGCTTGAGTTCTTGTGGTAGAAGAGAATGAATGTAGTGTAACAATTTGGAGCCTTTTGATCTAAAAGAGAAAGCTTGTGGCTTTTAGGGCTCTTTGGACTTGGAGAAGAAGGTTTAATTATTTCTTTGGAGATAATCTCAACTTTGATATCCATTCCCCCTTGAGGATTTGTTGATTTAGTTTGCTTGTACAACTTTCGACTTTCTCAAAGAATTGTTTATAAGCAGAAAATAGTATGCATATTATGTTTCATGAAAGTGGACCTTTGTCTTCATATAAGCAGAACAGAGTGAGGATAAGAGATTCCCAAAAAATTGTAATGAAAGTGACCTTCAACTTCATGACCGAAGAGTCTTAATGTCAGCTGAATTATCGAGGAATGTGGTGAGATGAATGAAATTAGTGTTTCAATTTTGAAAAAGGACACTCTTAATAATAAGGTTTTTCTGCTTCAGTAGATCCTACACAATACGAATTTTGATTACTCAAATCAGTAGGCTTGGAATGACGCATGGTTAAACCAAATAAAAAATTCATACTGGCAGAGCGGATTATCCAAGGGAGCGAGGAATACTAAGTCGTAATGAAAGTGATCTTCAGCCGCATATACCCAGAGACTAGAGGACAAGACGTATTATTTTATTCTCTTACATAAACTTTTTTCATTTTATTTTTAATTACGAGTGGCATGTATTTTGCACATAATGTTAGATAGACTTAAAAATATTCTAATAGTTATACACTGTTCATATTACTTGCTAAATGTAAATATAGTTCCATCATATATATTCCCGAGGAAGTAAATAACAAATGGTATTATTATATAATATAAACACTATGCATACCTAGTGCTGTTATCGGTCCGGACCGGTCCGGGTATCCACTTACCGGAACCGGTCCGATAAGCTTACCGGTCCCGGACCGATAAGGTTTCGGTCCTGGAACGAGATCCGGTCCCGGACCGAAACCTTATCGGTCCGGTTCTCGGTCCGGACCGGTAAGAATTTTCCGGGTCGGGCAGTTTTAAAAAAAAAAAAAAATTGAATTTCCAATACTGAAATTGACATTCTCGGATGCGGTGCCACCAAATTTTTACGTTGAAATCAATTGTACATCGCGAGATATTTAGATTTGAAAAGGGGAAAAACGTAACGATTTGGGGGAAAAGTGAAATTGAGGGGCAAGATGGACGTTTTTGGAGAAATCGGCGGAATCAAACCGCTTCAGCAGTTTGGCCACCCCCGTATCGAAAAAATACGCGAAATCAATTTTTTTTTAGGTAAAACGGACGTCCGAGCGCAAAGTTATGACCATATAAAGTTTGATCAATTTACAACTAATTAGAGTGCGGGGATCTTTGGGGCTTCTTGGTGAAATTTGGTGGAGGGGGGGGTGGGGGTGGGTTACCGGGTATTTTATCGGGTTACCGGTCCGGCTCCTTATCGGTCCGGATATTGTTTTGGTACTCGTATCCGGACCGTTAAGGTTTCGGTCTGATTTCGGTCCGGGTTTACCGGTCCGGTTTCGATCCGGTTCTCGAGTATATCCGAATCACTAACAGCCCTATGCATACCTAACAAGCCTCCCATGGCCATGGATGTGAGAAAGAGAAGATAAGGAAAGAAGGAAGAAGGAAAAAAATTAAAAACAAATAATAAAATAAATGAAAAAAGGATTAAAAATGATGTGGACAAATCCCAAAGCGTGTGGTCAAACAACACTCAACTCTCATCTGGTCGGGATAAAGTAAGGTTGAATTTAATTGACATATAAATTATTTAGGGGATAAATAATTATAGGTAAAGTTTAATTGCTAAAGTGAATTTCGAGACAAGTTTAGGAGTGAATTTATGTATTTTGCTCGCATCTTAATAACTACAAAATATGCATCTTTTATAGATATATTTATCAATTAATCATGATTAAGTAATATCTATTCTCTACTTTCATTTTTTATTGCAAACTTGTTTGGTTTAATATAAACATCATATGTGCGTAAGTATCTATTATAATTCACTCGTTTAAGTAACTTATGTAATACACTGTTCATATTACTGTTTAATGCAATGTTAAAGCGTTGGTTATCCTCTGTACCACTCTAATTGATTTTCCAGATCTTTAATGAAACTCTAGTAAGTTGATTTTGAGTTTAAAAGCTCTATATATAGGATTTAAATTATATAAATTAACAATATAATATGATGAACTATTATACAATTAATTTAATTTAGTTTTTGTAGTAGGTTATAAATTACTTTATGTTCAACTTATCATATCAAGTTTGGCATGAAAAATGACCTACTGTTGCTAGACAACTGAACATGATGGTACAAAAAAATATATATTGTTAGCGCACAAAATTGAAATTCCTTTCTATATAATTGACATCTCATTATGCTATAATTCAAGAATTAACAACTTTTATTTTACAAGGAATAAATTGCAGAATATTTCATGTTGCAATAATTGTTTTGCTTATGAAATAATTCAATTATATTTATACATATTTTTAAGGAGGTTCATTAAAATTCGAGACTGATTTCGAAATATCAGACCCCAAATAATTTTTACAGAAATATACCAAAAGCATATAAGTACTATAATATGTAGTGATATTGGAGTATTAATCCCCATATGTTGGAGTATTTCATATGGGGATTAGGGTTGCACAAAAAAAGGATCGGATCGAAAAAACCCCGGACCGAACCGGATCGAAAAATTTAATCCGGTCTTTGATCTGACTTTTTTGAAAATTCGATCCTTGGTCCGGTTCGATCCGGGATCTTTTTAATGTATATTTTCGGGTTTTGGATCAGACCGAACTTGGACCGGACCGGACCAAGAAATTCGATCCGATCTTCGGTCCGACTTTTCTGAAAATTTGATCCTCGGTCCGATCCGATTCGAAAGTTTTGTGCAACCCTAATGGGGATACCGATATTTCTAGTGGGCTGATAAGAGTAAGGAAATAAAATGGTTCTCGTGCTCAAGAGAGTTGGGTTGCAAGGAAAATGAATCAATTGTATGAACTTGTTACACATAAGCTATATATATGGAGTTTAATTTCATGCTCAAAATTTACTCTTGATCCAATTTACTTAATTTAATAAATAACATTTTCATTAGGAAACTTAGAGTTAAAACCTATCTTAGAAGACTTGACATCCCGTAGTTATTTTTTTTCAAAAAGCTAACCATTCCCATTTATTTGATAACCAAGCAAAAGAGTAGTTTCATGTACAAGCCATATAGGAAATTGTTCATCCCAAGAAGGTGCATCAACTAAAGTCTTCAAAAAACTAGCCAATCGGTGACTACATCTATTTTTGTTCCCTCTAATAAAAGAAAATCTAGCTATATCAAGGGTGGATCGAAGCTGCCTGATATTTTCATATACGTTTTGCACAGTCCACAGTGTTGACTTCAGTCCCTGAAATATCATTACCAACTCTATTGCATCAGATAGAATATGAACTTTTCTCCATTATTTGCGAACTGCAATCTTCAATGCCTCTTTAACTGCAATTGCTTCAGCAATGATTGACTTTCCAACTGGCTGAATTGAAGAGCCAATGGCATGAAGCATCGAACTACTAGCATCAACTGCCACAAAACCAATACTGGAATCTCATGTGTCCCTTTGCACACCTGCACATCGTAAAACACAAAATCTCATTTGGATAAAAAGTTAGTTGCTCATCAATCGAAGATGTATCATTTTTATGGTTACAACTAGAGCCAAATTCTTTAAATTCATGATAATCAAATAAAGCTTGTGACACAATATTAAAACCATCCCACATTTCACTATTAAAAGCCCAATTATTCATAGCTTTCAAAATATACCATATTAGATGCACATATAAATTCAAAAGGTTCATGGAATCTGGAAATTGTTTAACATTTTAAAAAGAGATCATACCACCAACTAGCAAAATTATTTATTCTATGAATATTAGGCCATAAAACATGAATCATTTTTCAGACAGCTAAAGCTTTAGCCTCTTCACTAGCACACTTTTAATCGGTTAGGCATTCATCAAACACTTTCTAAAAAATGCTTTAATTTATTCTTAATGTTCATCTTCCACAGATCTAACCAGAAAGTTTTTGGAAACAAATGGTTACTCGGTTCAATCCTATCATTTCTCTATTCGTGTGCCTCCAATAAAGATTTTGCTAGATGATAGCCTGATCGCATCTCATAATTCCCAAATTTTATAAAGTGTCATAACACTCTTTATTTCCCACCCGACCTAGACAAAAGAATCGAAAGAATAGCTTTGATGTCATCCTCACAAAATAAATCACTAAGCACATCTCTTTTTCAAGTTGAGCTCTCACTATCAATTAAATCTAAAACATTTAACTACCTATCTCTATCACCACGAATTGTAACATGGTAAAATTTATCATCCTTAGGTAGCCATGGCTCAGTCCACATATTCACAAATGCACCATCAACAATATTCCATCTCACTCCATTCCATATGAGGTCTCTTCCCCACATCAAACTTCTCCAAATTCATGAAGACGATCTTTTCACATCTGCATTCATAAACGAAGAATTTGGAAAATATTTGCTTTTCAAAATTTTAGCCATTAACGACTCTGAATTTTTCAACTCTCTCCATGTCTTTTTAGCTAATAACGCCATATTGAACGCTTTTATATTTCTAAAACCAAGCCCCATTTGATTTTTGAATCATATAGTCTCTTCTATTTCTCTAAATGCATCTTCCGTACCCCCTTCTCTTGCCCTCACCAAAATCTTTTAAACAGATATGTGAGTTTTTTACACAGACCATCTGGCATTCTAAAGCATGTCAAGGCATATGCGGGTATAACAGAAAGGACCGATTTTAACAATATTTCTTTTTCCTAATGGAGTTAAAAATCGTTCTTTCCAACCCTATATTTTGCTCAAACTCTATCCTTAATAAAACCCAACATCTCATTCTTCGATCTTTCTACCACTGCGGGAAGGCCCAAATACATACCCTTGGTACATATTTTATATTTCTCAACATAGCACAAATCTCCTATTTCTCTTGACTTTATGTATTCTTGCTAAAGAAGACTACATATTTATCCGTGTTAATTAGTTGACCCGAACATCTAGCATAATTCTGCAGTATCCTTTAAACTTCAGATGCATTTTGCGTCGAAGCTTCACAGAAAATGAAAGAACCGTCTGCAAACAGTAAGTGAGAAACGGACGGTCCATTCATATTCAATTATAAACTAGCTAGTACATTTCACTCCTCAACCTGTTTTAATAGCACCGACAATTCTTCCGCACAAATGACAAAAAATATGGAGAAAGAGGATCTCCTCGCCTCAATCCTCTTGATGGAACTTGTTAGGCGTATTTTGGTCGGGTCAACTAAAAAAAATGGGTCAACTCTATAAAACCGTCACACAACATGTGACAATACAAATAACTGTTATATAACTGTCATAATTTTATGACAGTTTAAATTTTAATCCCTTATCGAGTTCGTATAAATTTTTGGATGATGGTATATCCCCGTATATTATTCACCATTTTTCAGACGTGTTACGCATCCCTAATCCACCAACGCCCATCGTTCAATCAAAGATACTATCACTAGGCGATGGCGATGCGATCCGTGCTGGGCGATCGCCACTTCATTACCACTGGCCCATTTCGATCGTGGTGTCCCCCATTGTTTGTGTTCTTATCACAGAGGAAGTATACAACTGAGATCATTGAGAGAGCTAAGATGTCATCATGTAAGTCCACTTCTACTACAATTGATACTAAACCCAAACTGGGTACTGCAGCAGGCTCCCCCTATGAGGATCCCACTCGCTATCGTAGTCCTGTAGGGGCCCTACAGTATCTTACGTTCATGAGACCTTATATTACGTATGTCGTACAACAGGTGTTTGTTTATGCATGATCCCAGGATTGAACATATGAATGCACTCAAACACATTATTAGGTACATTCAGGGAACACTTGATTATGGCTTGCATTTGTATCCTTCGTCGACATCTACACTTGTCTCATATACAAATGTTGATTGGGGTGGTTGTCCAGATATCAGACGGTCTACGTCTGGCTATTGTATATTTTTAGGTAATAATTTGGTCTCATGGTCTGTCAAGTGTCAATCCATGCTTTCACGTTCAAGTGCAGAAACCGAGTATCGAGGGGTAGCCAATATGGTTTCTGAGTCATGTTGGTTACGTAATCTTCTTTTAGAGCTTTATTATCCTATTCAGAAAGCTACCTTGGTGTATTGTGATAATATAAGTGACATCTACCTTTTTGGTAATCCAGTTCAGCACCAGCGCACTAAACATATAGAGATGAATATTCACTTTGTTCGAGAAAAGGTAGCGAGAGGACAAGTACACGTCTGTCATGTTCCTCCAGATATCAAATTGCAGACAGTTTTACAAAGGGTCTTCCGTCGGTCTTTTTTGAAAATTTTAGAGACAGTCTCATCGTACGAAGACCGTCCGCTATGAATGCGGGTGTGTGTTAAATTATATTGTGTGTATATCAAGAAATATCCACTGCCGGGAATAAGCCCACTGGCCCAAGTCCATTCCGTGATCAATGTTTAGTCCGTGGATTCCAAATATATTATGTATATTAGGAAATTATATTGTAGTATAATTAGACTTGTACTATTACCATAATTGTATAGTTAGTCTCCAAATAGAATAGACTTTTAAATGTATAGTAGGACTAGAATTTTCTTATATGTAACTTGTATATATAACCCATTCATGAATAAGAATAATAAAGGAATTAATTCTTTCAGTTAGTAAATAGGTACCTAATTCACCGTAAAAATAATTAGATGGTGACTCGTAGAGCCGTCCATATGAGCTAGGACTGTTGGGCCGACCCAACCCAACCCGTGATTTGATAGGGTTGGGCTAAGATTTTTGGAGCCCATTTGGGAAAGAGGCTTTTTAGCCCGTGCCCGAAAAAGCCCGATGGTCTGTGGGCTTGAGCAACGTTGGGCTGGGCCGGCTCGTGGGCTTGAGCTACTAAAAACATGATCTATAGCAAAAATATTTGTAAAACAACAAACATTAAATTTAGCCCCCAAGACATAGGCTTTCACGCCCAGAGCTTACACTTTTGCGCCCAGAACTTACGCCACAAATTCTAGGGTATACGCCCTTTGGATCTACACCTTTCATTTGCGTCCACGCCCCGAGACTTGCTTAGAAACACCTTTGAAAACACTATTTGAGACTTGGTTAGCAAATAGTAACACAATGTGATATTGCCTTGTAAATATTTATATTAGCATTTTTAAATTTGAATTTAAATTAAAAAAATTATCAAAAAAATTAAAAAAATGGGTTGGCTCGGTCATGCCCGCCGCCCACATAGAGATGGGTTGGGCTGATTGTTTTAAAGCCCATAAAAAAGATGGGCCAATTCGACCCATTAAATTACAAAGCCCATGTGGGGTGGGCCAGCCCGTCTGAACAGCTCTAGTGACTCATTTAATTAATAAAACCTCATAATTACCAATATGTTATATGTACTTTCTTTTTACCCCGTTATCGTGGAGTATAACATTAATGATGTATCGACTTCTAGATTAACATTATAATACAAACAAATCAATAAATATCCACGTAGCCTCACGTGATCGATTCTGTAGCACCAATTAAGAATGACCTCTATACATAGAATGTAGCATTTAACAAAATTGAGACCCGCAAACCACAGTACTATTTATCTTATTTTCACTGACCATTCATAAATTACTCTCTGGTATTCTCCATTTGCAAGTTGTTCAACGGAGAAGAATGGAATCCTTGAGATGGATTCAGAATTTGAAGTTTATGAGTTCGATATAGTAACGTTCCATAAACCCGCAACTAATACTCTGGATCCACCACTATGAAGATGTGTTGGCTCCTGATTTTCTTCTTAATTCTTGTATTTGAGATCTGCCCGCAGTTTGCTCTTGCTGGTTCGCCTGTAAAGTATCTTCCTGGATTTGAAGGCCCTCTTCCATTTGAACTCGAAACCGGGTAACTTTCTCCTATACAAATCTCTTAGTTGTGAGAGGCAAATCAACTATTTATTTCGTCGGTTTAATTGATATATGACTTAGAAAGAAAAAGAAAAAGATTTTTAGCTCAGGTCATAAACACTATAAAAATTTGTGATCTTATAGGTACATTATATAAAGAATAAAATTGAATGTTTAAAGTTAAATCTTCCATGAACTTCCCGGGATAATAATGGAGTAGCTGTGATAGTTTCTCATGATGTCTTTATGTGTCTGTTAGTCAACTCATAGGGTTCCACTTCTCTACATTTGTGTTAGGAAAATATGAAGAAAAGGATTTAGTTAATGCCACAAAAACATTAATGTAAACTTGTACTCCCACGACCCAAAAAGATTGATCGTTTGACTTGACACAAAGTTTAAGAATTAAAGAAAGACTTTTGAAATGTGTCGTCCAAAACAAATATTAGATATTTGTGTGATTGTAAATGATCTCATAAAGTTAAATTATTTTTAAATATAGAAAGGAGCCAATCTTTTCGGGACAAACTAATAAGGAAAGTATGTCAATCTTATTGGGACGGGGGAGTACTAGCTAGTTTGAAAAATAAGTTCCCTAAAAATGCAGAAAAATGACTTCTCTAATAACATTAGGAAAAACAAGTCCCACAAGTGACACTTCACCAACCACCCCACCACCGCTCAACCCACCCCCACACCGAACTCACCCCACCCCAATCCCCTCCAAAAAAAAGTTTTTTAAAAGTTTTTAATACGTTTTTTTTTCTACGCCACTCACCCCCACCCCATCACCCTCGAAAAATTAAGTTTTTACACTTCACTCATGACCCTACCACCCCTCAAAATTTTTTTTAAAAAGATTTGTTTTGATTTTCTACATCATCCACACACCCACCCCTACGCCTCCCCCCACGTCCTTATCCCCTCCCAAATTTTCTACTTCATATATTTTATTTTACTTTTATAAAAACGAGAAATTTGCGTTGTTAAATTTGGTGTGATATGGGTAGTGGTTTGGGGGGGGGGGGGTTAAAAAATCGATTTTTTATAAAAGTAAAATAAAATATATGAATAGAAAATTTAGAAGAGGGTGGCCGGGGAGGGGGGGGGTTGAGTGGAGCGGTGGGGTGAGTGGGTGGTTGAATGAAGCGATGGTGTGGGATAGGGGTGGGTGAAAACGAAATGCATTCGAGGGTGGGTGAAAACGAAATGCATTCGAGGGTGGGAGTGAAATTTGGTTGGGGAATTGGTGGGGTGTGGTGGTGGAGAGTGAGTGCTTGGGGTGGGGTGGTGGTTGGGGTGGGAATGGTGGAGCTTGGGTGGGTATTTTTCGAAATATGTTTTCTTGGAGGTCGTGTCATTGAAAAGTTTCGAAGTTCTATTCTTCCCTCAATTGTTAAGGTGCAACTATGTACTACAGATTGCATTTGTGGGCATGAAGGTAAATTAATCTTCTACATATTAGCTACATGAAGTTACCATCTTTAAAGTAACTTTGAATCCTATGGTTAACCCATTTTTTATCCGTGTTAAATATGGATGGATCTGATAGAATATTTTCAGAATATTCTCTTATCTTTGTAGATCTTTTATATTAGGTAAATTTATATTCCGATTGTAAATAGGAAGATTAGTTACCTAGTTTGTAGCCATGTAAATAATTATGTAACACTATATATATTATTCACCATAATCAATAAAACGCAGGGGATATATTCCTTTATGGTATCAGAAGTCAAACCCTAACTTTTTCTTCCCAACCGCCCTCGCCCCCCCTCGACAGCCATCCTTTTTTTTCGTCATCCTCTTCCTTCTTTCTTCTACTTCTCAACAACCTACTTTCTCTCTTCTTCTCCAATTTTCAATAGCTGAACAACCTAAATTCCATCATGTTCTTGCAGTTAACATCATCAAGAATATCATTCTCATAACTCTTGAGATAGAAAAAGTTCAATATTCATCTTGGGCGAAATTATTTAAGATTCATTGTCGTGTGTACAAAGTCATCGACCATATCATCCCTCCAAAATAAAAGCCCATGAAAACATAATGATTCTTATGATGAACCATATCATCCATACAATGGATCTACGATACAATCTCGAGCGATCTATCACATACAATCATTCAAATCGACGCCGCTATACGACAAACGTGAGAGCGCTTGGAAAGTATTTTTCGTGATAACAAGACACAACGTACCTTGTTTATGGAAAATAAATTCAAGGACATTCAGCACGATGATTTTCTTAATGTGTCGGCCTATTGTCAAGAACTTAAGATGATTGTCAATCAACTCTCCAAAGTCGGTGCGTCGGTCACCAATCAACAATTGGTGATGAAACTCATTGCGGGTTTGAATAAATCTTATGACGACGTCGCTATCATCCTCCAATAAAGCACGCTATTACCTTCATTCTATGAGGCCCGTTCGAGACTCAACCTTGAAGAAACCCGAAAAACCAAGCGGGTCATGGCCAACGCAAATAACGGCGACGCCTCCCTCGTGACCACCAGCGGCACCATTTCCAACCTGAGGGGCTCGACCTCTGGCTAGCCACACCGATAAGCTCACAATCCAAACGTGGCTCACAATCGTAGAATAACAAATGGTAAAATTTTGGCTGAAACTGCGGTAGCCGAACCGAAATAGAAATTTCGGCCGAAACCGCGGTGCCCCCGCAGGCCGACAACCACCCACAGCGGCAGCATCAACCTCCGTCGTGGGCTGCCTACCCATCATGGTCTGCATGGGCCTAGCCGGCTTGGTCTGCTCTACCGTGGCCCCACCCGACGTCCTCCTAAGCCCCACCTTCGGCCTGACAGCCCAGCTCGACATCCTCGAGGCATATCCACAACATGCATACAATGCACAAGTGTCTCCTCATTCAACCTACGCATCGATAGATATTGAGATGGCTATGAACACGATGTCTCTCAACGTTCCAGACGACAACTGGTACATGGATACTAGCGACACATCTCATATGAAGGCATCCTAAGGTACTCTCTCGTCTTATTTCAATATGAACAATTTAAATCAAAATATTATTTATGGTAGTAGACAAGACATTTCCATTTGAGGTTACAGATAATCCTCCCTCTCCCCACCACATTCGTCGTTAGTTTTAAACAATATCCTTCATACTTCGAAACTTATCAAAAATATATCTCTGTGAAACAATATCCTCCATACCTTCAAAAATATATCTCTGTGAAACAATATCCTCCATACCTTATGACAGGGATGCGAATAATGAGATGTGATAACACTGGAGACCTTTATCCTATCACCACCACCGTCAGCCATCCAACCTCCTCTCCATCAACCTTTGTTGCTCTTTCTTCTCTTTTATGACATAATACATTAGGACATCTCGGAGATTCTGTTTTACGCTCCCTTAGCAAAAATAAATTTATTGATTGCAAACATGTCTTTATTACTCCTGTTTGTGAATCTTGCGTTTTGGGGAAACATGTCAAATTGACATTTTATTCTTCACCTCACATGTACTTTAATGCCATTTGATATAATACACAATTATTTAGGGACTTCTCTTATTTTAAGCAGTGACGGACATAGATATTATGTGTTATTTTTGGATGATTATTCTAACTTTCTGTGGACTTTTTCCATTGATAATAAGTTCCAACTCTATTCTAATTTTTCTTCCTTTAGTGCTTTAATAAAAACACAATTTGAAAAGAATATCAAATATCTTCAATGTGACAACGGGAGGAAATTCGATAATCACCAATTCAAACTGTTCTGCGCCAAAAATGACCTTATTTTCCGTTTTTTCCTGTTCACACCTCTCCACCAAATTGAAAAGCCGAGCGAAAAATTAGAACCATAAATATCTTAATTCATGCCCTCCTTGCCCACGCCTCTATCCCCTATTTTTGGCATTATTCCCTCTCAATAACAACTTATCTCTTGAACATTCTCCCAAACAAGTCTCTCAAACACAAGTCACCCACTGAAGTTCTCTATATTTGGGATCTATAAGCATTTATGAGCTTTTGGATGTCTATTTTACCCCCTCCATCCCTCCAGCCAAATCAACAAGTTGCAACCTCGATCATCCCCATGTGTCTTTCTTGGTTACCCCCAATCATCGAGGTTACAATTGTTACAACTTGTCAAGCCGAAACATAATCATTTCTAGGCATGTCATATTCGATGAGTCCCAATTCCTCTTTACCAAATTCAATTATCCACCTTCAAATTCCTATGACTTCTTAAATTATGGCTTAAATCCCCTTCTAATTTATCACTTGCAAAATCAGTCGTCACCATCACCGATAACCGGCCCCATCACTGCCATCCTGAGGCAGGCAGTCCACCCAACCCAGCAATGAATGCTTTGGAACAACCTTTCTCGGTCTTCTGTCTCGTCTGCCTCTCGGCCAACCCCCTCTCCCCGATACCACTACCCCATCTCGGCCCCACCCATCACTTCTGAGCCTATTTATAATCCCACTGCCATATCTCAGCCACCCCTTCCTGATCCTGTCCAAACCTAGTGGCACTCCGACGAACAATGGAAACGCATGCCATGCACGACATTTTCAAACTCAAATGGCTATTTAACTTGTCCACTTTGGTTGCCCATTCCTCTGTTCCTCGTAATCCGATAGATGCCTTATCCGGTCCTAATTAGAAAAATGCAATGATTGACGAATATAATGCTCTTATTAAAAATAAGACGTGGGATCTAGTACCTCATCCTCCCGATGCTAATATTATTCATTCTATGTGGATTTAGACATAAAAACAAATCTGATGGTTCTTTTGAGAGGCACAAGGTGCGTCTAGGTCTCAACAGGTGGGAGTGGATTGTGATAAAACTTTCATCTCGGTGATGAAACCGACGACTATTCAGACCGTTCTCAGTATTGCTTTGTCCAAATCTTGTCCTGTTAATCAACTTGACCTAAAAAATACTTTCTTGCATGAGGACCTTCATGAAACTGTATATATACATCAGCATATGAGATTCAGGGATCCAGTTTATACAAATTATGTGTGTCTTTTGAAGAAATCATTCTATGGACTGAAACAGGCTCCTTATGCATGGTACCAATTGTTTGCTGATTTTGTATCCTCTATCGATTTTTCACATAGCAAATCTGATCATTCACTGTTCATTTATAGATAAGGTAATGACATGGCATACATCCTACTATATGTTGATGATATCATCATCACTACAACTTCGGATGAACTTCGCCGATCCATTATATTACTCCTTGTCTCTGAGTTTGCTATGAAAGATTTGGGCTCCCTAAGCTATTTTTGGGTATTGCTATTACGACACATGCAAGCGGCTTATTTCTTTATGAAAAAAAGTACGCCGAAGAGATCCTTGACCGAGCAGGCATGACATCTTGCAAATCAGCCCACACACCGGTGAACACTAATTCCAAACTCAGTGCCTCTTTGGGGTCTCTGTATGCCGACCTGACTCACTATCGCAGTATAGCATGAGCATTCCAGTATTTCACTTTCACGAGATCAAATATATTATACGCCGTGAAACAAATATACTTCCATATTCACAACCCAACGGATGCACATATGAATGCGCTCAAATGTATTTTGCGTTATGTACAATGTACTCTTCACTTCGGCCTTCACTTGTACAAGTCAACACTCTCTGGTCTCACCTCTTATTCTGTCGCTGACTGAGATGGCTTTCCGGACACTCGTCAATCCACGTCAGGTTACTGTATCTTCCTCGGAGATAAGTTTCTTTCTTGGTCTTGTAAAAGACAACCTACACTGTCTCGATTCAGTGCCGAAGCCGAGTACAGAGGAGTCGCAAATGTTTTCTTTTTAGTCTTGTTGGTATGCAACCTTCTGATGGAACTTCACTGTACAATCTGCAAGGCTACATTAGTCTACTGTGATAATGTCAGTGCGATATATCTTTCCGGGAATCTAGTTCAACATCAGCGCGCTAAACACATTGAAATGAATATTCACTTTGTACGTGAAAAAGTAGCTCGTGGACAAGTTCGTGTCCTTCATGTTCCTTCCAAGTATCAAATTGCTGATATATTTACTAAAGGACTTTCGCACATACTTTTTGATGATTTAGGCAGTCTCGTCACGAGAACCTCTGCCATTTGATCGGGTGTGATAGAATATTTTCAGAATATCCTCGTATCTTTTATATTAGGTAAATTTATATTCCGATTGTAATTAGAAAGATTAGTTACCTAGTTTGTAGCCATGTAAATAATTATGTAACACAATAATCAATGAAACGCATGGGTACATATTCCTTTAGGATCGAATAATTGATCTGTTTTTATTTAACCAATTTTCAACCCGCCCGTTTACCACCCCTACTTTTTACTAGTTCACTAAAAGACAATTGTTAACAATTAAGTGAAAGTAAATTCTTTTTAATCCATGAGGTACACTCCCTTTTCCGATATCACTAGTTTCACTAATAATAAGTTGAGATAATCTGTCATGTCTATTCCCTTTTGCTTTTGAAGAGATAAGCATGATCTCTCAATTTGATGTGAATTATATTATCAGGTATATAGGAGTGGGCGAAGCAGATGAGGTGCAACTCTTCTACTACTTTATAAAGTCACAATCTAATCCCAAAATTGATCCTCTTATTTATTGGTTTACGGGAGGTCCTGGTTGCTCTCCATTAAACGCCATTCTATTTGAATTAGGTAAATCATTCATCTTTTATCTTTATATATCATAATGCCCCATGTTAGTTGAAGTTGTTGTGATATCTTTTTCCTTTTTTATTATATTGGAAATCCGGGGAAGGTGAAAGAAAAATAATTACTTTTTGGGATCGTGAGATAATATATGTGATTTACTTTTTTTTAGTCGTTCGAAAAAAAATAATTTAATTTTAAACTTCTCATTTCACCATTAATGAGATAATTTGGACACACAATTATTTATTATTTCATCTGTCGCAAAAAGAATGACTCACTTTTCGTTTTAGTCTGTCCCAAAAGAATGACATATTTTTTTATTTAGCAACAATTTAACTTTAAACTTTACATTTTACGCAAAATGAGATGATCTATAACCACACAAATATCTTTGACTTATTTTCAAAAGTCTTTATTTCTTAAAGTGCGTGTCAAATAAAAATATATCACATAAATTGGGACGAAGTGAATACTTGTTTTATATCACTAAGTTTCCAAAGTCTATTTTCTTTATATTCAATACTTAGTCAAAATGCATCAGTACATATATTTGGACGGAGGGAGTAATATTATTTTAATTTTCTTGCTAAAACCTGCAGGGCCTGTTGAATTGGATGTTAGAGCGTATAATGGGAGTTTGCCAACATTCTCTTTAAATCCATATGCATACACAAAGGTGAGAAACAAAAGAATTATTGTAATGATGTATTCTAATTTTGCTGATAAATTAGGTTATTGTAACTCATTAGGCTAACGGGGACAAAATTTAAATAGTGGTCTCAAACAAGACCATTTCAGTAAATGCTCCTATGATATTCGTCGCTACATTGCTTGTAGCTAACATTTTTTTTTATAATTCATTGCTAATCCATCGTTAAATAGGATTAGAGATGAATTTTGCTCTTTAACAACACAATTTAATCTATCATTAATTCCTATTTTTTAAGTGATATTGCAACTGATAATGATTAAATTATAGGTAGCAAACATGATTTTTGTAGATTTGCCAGTAGGGAGTGGATACTCCTATGCCACAACACAAAAGGCAAATCACTCAGATGACTTACAATCAGCTGATCATGCTTATGAATTTCTTCGTAAGGTAAGTAAATTGATTTTATTTCATTACCTTAAGTATTTAATTATAAATCTAAAAGTTCTTTTGATTTACTAATTTTCTTAAATAATTTACAGTGGTTAGTTGAGCATCAAGAATATCTCAATAATCCTTTTTATGTTTCTGGAGACTCTTATAGTGGAATTACAGTTCCTATTGTTACTCAGGTGATATCAAATGGTAATAAATAAATGTAGTTTGTTACTATATATAGTTTTTCTTTTATACAAAAATTGTCAAAAGCTACAGTTGTCCACTTTCCCATTCTTTTTCTTATATATGTTTGATGCAAATTATGCAATGCAGGTATTGATATGGGAATCAAGCCATGGATCAATCTTAAGGTTGGTAATCATACATGTTATTTTCAATAAGGAGAACATGTACATGTTAGATGGAAATTAAACAAAGCTCATTTAATTGATTTTCGTGAATATATATATATATATTAAAGTCACAACACTTTTCCACGCTATATATGAAAGTAAAGTCACAAAACACATTATGTATCTATGAAAGATTCTCAGCAAGAAACTTAGTAATCTAGGGAAGTTATTGGAAATGTCTATGGATGAAGTCAACAAATGGGAGGCCAAAATGAAGGATATAGAAGATCTGGACTGCACTCACAACTCTGAGCAGTCTAGAAAGGAGTTAAACAAAGACAATGCTGAATATATTAGATGGTTGGATATGCAAGACAAGCTTTTGAAACAAAAAACTCATATCAAATGGACTGAGGAAGGAGACAAAATAGTAAATATTTCCACTGCCTGATCAGAGATAGGAGGAAACTTCAACTGCACAGAATCAAGTAATGACAATTGGGTGCAAGGTGATGAGGACATTCCCATGGCTGCTATTCATCACTTTGAGCATGTGTTCAATCTTAATCTTAATTCTAGAGATCATGATATTTTGAATGTGATCCATGAATGTATCAACCAGGAAGATAATGATCCACTCATTGCCATCCCTAGTGTAGAAGAGATCAGAAATGTTTCAAATATGAACCCTTCTAGTGCTACTTGATCTGATGGATATATGTCACACCCCAACCTTGGGGGAGGGGGGTGGCCGACACCTAGCACCCGAAGGCTTGAGCGAACCGATATAGTATCGGGAACCTGTAATACAAGACTTGGGCCGACAAAACCTCCATAATACTGCATGGGACAAGAATAGATGACAACATGCATACAGAAAAGTCCCAACATGACATATATACAGACAATCAAGTCCGACAAGGCCATAAAAAGAGTACACTACTAATAAAAGGGGCCGACAAGGCCACGACATACACAAACTCACTATACACAAGTCTGCAAGCCTCTACGAGTGATACAATACGTTAACGGGTTGGTACAGGGCCCTGCCATATTCAAAATTCTAGTAATATATATGAAAGTACCTAAAGACTCCTATGTAGCAACTCCGAGAGAGAGGAGTTCAATGATTACAGCTGAATCGACAACCTACTAAAGAGGAGCACCACTCTATCTATATGTACATGCGAACATAAACACAATGCCCCAGAGAGGGGGCATCAGTACGAAAAATGTATTGAATATGTAAGACATGTAACAAAGGTAAACAAAAGATATAACGTAAGAGATATGAATACAGAAATCAACCTGAAACGCATAAGAAACATCTGAGGCCATACTCTATCACAAGTGTGAAAATATATATGCATGTCTATAAATCAATCCTCTATGTGGGGCAGTTCATATCATAATATATATTATACCCGGCCTCGATGAGGACTCAGTCGTACCCAGCCCAGATGTGGTACTGTTAGGCGTATTTTGTATACGCCTTTTGAGTCATTTTTAGTTGGTATTTTACTCATTTTTGTTGTGTTTAGTATAGTAGTAGATTTGTTTTTCTTTCTTTTGAGTCACAGCGGTGCAAAAAGGCAAAATGGCAAAAAGGAACGAGAAATGGGCAGAAAAGGTGCTCCCGAAGCGGAAAGGACGAATGTTGGCAACTCAGAGCGAAAGAAGGCAGCACCGCGGTGCCACTATGTAGAACCGCGGTGCCATATTTACCGAGAAGTCACAGGACTTTCGGCGGTGCCGTGACGATCTGCGGTGCCATTTGTGTTGAAGCTGCGTGAGTTTCGACAGCGGTGCTTGCGGTATGCACGAGCGCGAAACCACGAAAATTCTGATTAAGGTAAATTGGCTAAGGGCAGATTGGTCCATAGGCCACAAAAATTAGAGGATATTTAAGCCCTAGGGATTAATGCTATGAGAGAGTTTGGTCATTCTACAACACAACACAACAGAAGACGGATTTGGAGCTACAATTGGAGACTTAGTTCGCAGTAATTTCTTTTATTTCGTTTTTAATTCAGTTTATGTATGGATTTTGTGTTAGTTCTGAGTGTGACTATGACTAGGAGCTAAACACTCTATTAGGGCTTTTCTTATGAATCGCTTGAAACTTTTATTCATGAATTAATGCAGTAGTTTGATTTCTTCTTCACTTGATTAAGATTTAGTCAATAATTGGTATGAATGTTTGATAATTAATTGATCACTAATTATCATAATATATATGATTTCGAATCAAGAACCAAGATGAGAAATTTGGATATGTTGTAATTGACTAGACATATGTTAAAATCGCGGACGATAGTACCCCGATACTTGTGTAGCATTATAGATTACTGTTCTTAATCCTCTTGTGTGGTAAATCCTATCATAGAAATATAGAAGAGTTCTGCACTGGGGTTGAGTGATTATATGTCCTAACCGGAATATAAGACAGTTTAGTTAACCGCTATCTTAACGTAGAAGAAGAAGTCATTCTAGTTGCATTAAGGATTGAATAGAGTGAATAGTCGAGGATTTTGGAAGCCCTAATTCCTTCATAACTGATCACAACTTAAATAGTTAGTTAATTCTTGCAATTATTCTAGTAGTTAAACAAAATTCCAACTTAATATCGATTGCCAAATAGATAACATAAAATAGATGAACGATACTTAGAAACCAGTCTCTGAGGACGATATTCGGTCTTATCAGACTATATTACTTGTGAACGATGTGTACGCTTGCGTGAGCAGTCAAAATATCGCTAACAGGGACTCGATAATATCAAAATCAAATGCAGTGGTGTGCAAAAATAGGTGCCGTACCCGACCAACTATAGCGTTGCTCAGTAAGAAAATAACTATATATATAAGTGCAATGCAAGACAAACTTCAATGGATACCATAAGCAGAGCCAGAGTGAATGACCAATCGTCGTTATCCTTCAATTATTGTTATTGGCACTGCATTAAAGAATCTCAATACAATCAATTTGGATCACATAGATTCCGAAAGATGCTACGGATTAGAAATACCTAAAGATTAGGATCAATTTGTCAAAGAAGGTTTTTCGCTACTCAATTTTGCAAGAGATAATTCTATTCAAAGAAATGATATATCGAGTCATGCGAAGAAAGAAAGTTGCCCTACATACCTTATCGATGAAGCTAATTATATTTTGCAGAATCTCGCGCTTGATATGAATGATTATCTACACAATATAGAGGTTTTGGATTAAGATACGATTGACAATTAAAAATCTATTTTCTAGAATAATTCAACGAGCACCTAGAGTGCATATCCCTCTAGTTATCATGCTCATGACTACTATCCACACCATATATTCCTCTCCAACACCATACCGATAGCACTAACAATAACCATCACACAATAACACAACAATATAAAGAACCCCAAGATCACCATATATCATCCATAACTTCTAACACCATATCTATCAATTCAAGTTATGATCATCTCTAAGTTAACTCAAGAAACAATCAAGGTTCATAAGAGTTCTTTCATGGAGTTTTATCTCAACTCTCACAAGTTCCCTACATCCACAATCTCAACAAAGCTATGAGAAGATTAAGACTATCAATAGCACCAATACCATACCTTAAATTAGCCAAGAGAGCTTACATCATAACCTTCTTTTCAAGCATCAAGAGGATCATTCACTCCTCCTTACTCCTATGAAGATTCCCAAGCTTTTAGTGATTACCTATGGATGATTTGCCTCTAGATTGATTGGATATGGCTCCTAGATGATGTAGGAATCCTAGGGGAATGTTTGAGAGAGTTTTGGAAAGTGTTGGGTGAAAATGAGGCCTTAGTTGGGTTATAAACCCATAAACTGAAAGTATATGTATGTCCTAGATATAATCTGTATTAGGACAAGAAGTACTTTATACACATTCATATTTATATTAATGATGATTAATATTATGACATTTGCATTTGTTGAATTATTAGTTGATTGTTTATAATATTCTATAAATGCATCCCTAGAGTTTACGTGTTTATTAATGGTGTGAGAATTAATATTATAACATAACTCTTAAATAACCTCGACTAATGATCATCGAGATTGGGATATCGATGATATGCGATACGTCGGCATGAGGTCTGCATCATATCCTTAGGGGATCTAGTATGTCTCACTTGCTACGAGTTATGGCAACTCGTGATGGACACATGGATACTTGTTGAAGTATTGGTATACCCTGCTGATGCACTGTTTGTTATATGTCTATAATGTCATCGGCGTGTGGGAGATAGAAACCCTTACACTTGAGGTCGATACCACCTTGTTTACGGAGTAATGTACTTTGATCCTGTCCTAAGCTTAAATGCCTTATAGGTTGAGACGCGGCTTGTTTTGGGTGCATTACGAAGTAGATTAAATGTGGTAGTTGAGCCATGATTAGGATTCATTCCTCGAATGTATATTCGAGTGAACACTCAGATACTCATATGATATTAGGTTGACTAAGTCGTTGGCCAACGCAATGCACATGTCTTTGATATGGTCATGTTATCAACTAATATAGTTGAGTTATAATGATCAAGCCATTTGAATAAACACTTGACAAATCCTAAGCTTGATTGAGTGTGTCGTGAATGAAAGGATTTTATCTTCCCACATAGAGGTTCAGTTCACATGTTTCGTGTAGCTAAACTTTACATATTGAGTTCGTCTTTCGGCGCAGTCTAGGAGTTCCGAGAAGGCGCTAATGTTGTTAGTGTCGATATGTAAAAGCCTAAAGGGTAACACTAAGTCAAATGTTTCGTCGATTGAAATATGTAAATAAAGAAGAGATTATATATATGTTCGGTTGATAACCGGGACATTAGAAATTGAAACAAGGCAGAAAATAGGACAGGGCCGCGATGCCACAACGCGCGTCGAGCACCGCGGCGTTGAGACACATCCAGCGGGTCCGACTGCTGGCCTAGTCTACTGAGGTTTAATGGGCTGACCCATTGGGGAACCCTAGCTGTCCTCTTTAGCTATAAATAAGAGGGTTCCCCCTTCACTTCACTACACCAAAAATAAGAGAGTATTCTCTTCTGAAGCTCTGCTGGAATCCTTAGCATTTCAAAACTTAGCAAATTACATCAAAGTTTCCAGAACTTGCAAATCGAGGAATATTTGCGTGTGCACCCTCGGACTACACAAAGCCTCAACGTTTTAAGATTGCTAACTACAAATGTAAGTCTTCGTTCAAATTATTATATTATTGCTTTGTGTTATTTTACATTAAATAATCATACTACAGTTTGACCGCCAAGTCGGGTTTGAAACATAAATTTTAAAATTTCGCTGCTTGTACGAACCCGACAAAATACCTACAGTGGTATCAGAGTTTGGGCTGTTTTGTGTGATTATATGGTGAATATTAATGATAATATGGATTAGGATTTGTTTAGATCTAATTTTATGTTGTTAAAGACTTTAAAATCCTAAATCTTTAGAACACATAGTCCTTGCAATCAGATCTGTTAAAACAATGATGTAATCGAAGAAGTCATTACAATATATAACTCTTCTAAGTTGATATGTGTTATCCGCCTCGATTTAGAGTATGGTGCATTGAAACAAAGAATGAGAAGAAAATTGGATGATGGTCGATGAACGTATTATTTAATGGTGATGGAGATGCAAGCGATAGATCTGAAAATCTGACCCTAAACCAATTTTAGGGGTTCGGAATTTCGGATTTTGTGTTTCTGGAGGTAAGGCGCCGTGGCTCCACGATGGAGCGCCGCGACGCTTCTAGGGTTTTTGAGGCGGCTCCACGATGGAGCGCCGCGGTGCTGCCCAGATCACGCCAGAGGCGCCGCGGCTCTGTTCTAGAGCACCGCAGCGCTATTCATCCAGAAAGCTTAAAATAAATTTTGGACTTCATCGCCTCGAGACTCCGTGGCGGCGAGAGCGATGCGAGTTCCGTTCTCTAAACTTTCCGAGCGTAGCTATCGTGGTAATTAAAAAAATCTAATCGAGAAATTTGTTATATTCAGATTCAGATTCTGAAGTTTTCAAAATAAGAGAATCTGAAAATAAAAGTTTTAAATGGACAGATTTGGTCCTTTCGGGCAAATCTGTAATTAAATAAAGTTTCTGAAAATTTGATTTTAAGTTCTGGAAATTGCAAACAGGTCCCAGAGTGGGTTCTTATATCACCTTGGCATAATCACACCTTAATAGAGCCTTTATAGTCATAACTTTGTCCACATTTATCTCTTTCGTTATAGATCTTTATGTCGTTAGCATACCTACCCTTGCATCAACAATTCATTATGTCACTCCATTTATACTAATTAGATATTCTGCTTTTCTTTACTCATTCCCCAGTCGTCTTCAGATTCTCGTCATCTTTGGTTTCAATAACTATTCTTATCTCGAGGTATCTAGAATTATGATACATTTTTCAATAAATCAGAAGGTCTGTTCAGTGACCTTACAATAGTTTCACCTTTCACGACATGACATTTTTTTTTTTTTGGTTACTCGTTTGGGTTTGGAATTCGCGATGGGGCCTGTTTAATCTGGTTTTGCCACGCAGCGCCTATTTAAAGGGTAACACGCTTCCTAACAAGATTATTTTTATATCTAGAACTCAAACTCGAGACTTTTGATTAAAAGTAGAGAAATCCTACTATTCATTATTTTGTTATGCATTTATGTCCAGTAATGGTATTGGCAGGGATACATTCTTGGCAATCCAGTTACATTTTCTGGTCAAGATTACTACAAGATCCCTTTTTCTCATGGGATGGGCCTAATTCCTGACGAACTATACAAGGTATGGGCTTATTCACAATGCTTCCTTTTCCTTTCAAGCATTCACATTTCTTTCCGTAGTTAATTTGATAAATGATTATTTAACTTTTATTTCATTGCATTAAAATTATTAAATTATTTTTTTAATAAGTAATTTATTTTTTACTTTAATTAATATAACATAAATTCAATAAAATATTTAATTAATATAACCTGAAACTTAAGTGATCATCCGTGAAATTATCACGTTCCTTTCCCAAAAACTATTGACTAATTAATTAAATGTTCTTAATTTCTTAAACAGTCATTAGTGACTAACTGTGGAGGAGAGTACAAACATAATGGTCCAACTAATTCACTTTGTTCGAGGGACATGCATACTTTCGATTGGGTAAGCTCACAATCATTTCTTTTAGAAATTATGTTAGTTTGGATCTTTTAAAAATATCAATAGGTGTGTGTTTAATTCTAAAAAAATAATGCATTTTTTAAAGATTCGATGCGGATGAATTAAATTTTTGGAGAGGGTCTAAGCTACATAATTTGAATATTGTTTTTGTGGAGTTTTTTTATTACCAAGTTAATAAGTGCCATTTATTATTGCAGTTAATCAAGGATATTTATCAATATCATATCCTAGAGTCCCCTTGTGATCCTGTATCATATGATTCAAGAAGATCGTTGAATGAGAATGTTAAAAATCTCAATAATCCTGCTACATATCCTGGAGTAAAATGTCGAGTAAGTTACATCAATTTTTATTTACACTGTGTGTAATCTTACAGTTCATATTTCTGGTATCTTTCCCTTTTGGATAAGTAGTATTCTACAGAAAAGGGTTAAATGTTCACAATATTAATTGAAATCCACCACCTACAACATAGTACTGGGCTTATGGGACAGGTAGGCGGGCGGGTAGGCGGGTATGGATATTGAAAATGTACCCGTCACGGGTAGGCGGTGGATTTGCAGTTATACCCGCCTCCCCCGCCTACCCGCCCCCATAAGCCCAGTAATATTTTGTAGGCTTATAGCAGTCCGCAAGCCCATAAGCCCAATATCAAAAATTTAATAAGTTAGTAGGTTTTCACTCTTATGCAGTATGCATTCTCATCGGCCTTCACAAATATCACAACTCCCTCACCCTCTCACTTCATCACTCTCATTGCTTTGACCATCCTCAATGACCTGAGGATGCTTCTAGCCTTCAAAGAAGAGCAATTGACCACTACTATTATAATGGTGATTGTGATGGTACTTACAATCAAACAAAACCCCCTAGAGCGGGTTGGTCCGCTTTCCAATTTATTCTTCTCTTTTTCTATATTTCTAGGTCGAGGGAGAAGAATGGAAATCGGCTTGCTCAACTTTTCCTAAGTCTTTACAATTATTTTCCACTTTAATTCTCTTTATTTAGAAATTTAAACTTATATTCAAATGAGCTATTAATAAAAATAACAATAAAGAAATTTATTTATGACTTTATTGAAAATATAACGAAATATTATTTCTACATACATCGACAAATATTATCCTAAGTTGAGGAAGGGAGACATTTGGGCATTTAGTTTCCGGTGACATCGATATATTATTCTGGACGGACTAGTACCAGCCCCGCTAATGGACTTGGTGATGACAAGCAGGGGACGATCGCGCTAGCCTCGCGCGAGCCTTTTCTCTATCAAACATGTTAAATAAAATCACATTATAACGTAATAAGCATATTGCAAAAACATATCCATTTTTAATATAACTAACTTCATTTTATCTCGTATTATACGTTAAGACATGCATTTCCACATGTTTATTACATTTATATATTTGTGAACGCGTATTCACTTTTCATATTTATATAAACATGTATTCATCTTTCATATTTGTTTCCATTATATTTACGTATTTGTGAACACGTATTCACTTTACGTTTTGTTGCAACCCGATCCATTATGTTTTCCATTATATTTACGTATTTGTGAACATATATTCACTGATCCATTATATTATTTGTGAACATATATTCACTTATCCATTATATTTCCATTATGTTTACGTATTTGTATTCACTTTACGTTTTGTTGGATCCATTATATATTTATATATTTATGTGAACACGTATTCACTTTTCATATTTTAAGATCAAATAAATACTATTCTCTTTTCTAACATTCATACTTGTAACGATTATAACCTTTTAACCATAACTCCAACTAAGGTGTTTCTCGGAAACTAAGGTAATCTTAATTTCATTTAAAACTACTTTGGGTAACTAACACAAATTTATCCTCAATGAAATTTATTTAATATTTATTAAACAACACCCAATCTTAGAATAGTTAAAATCTCAAACCATGTGAACCATACTTTCATATTATGTACCATTTGGTACAGTTGTACACTTTATTATCCCTCGGATCTCGATAGATCATAACTCTCAATCTGTAAGTCGGATAGACCCCGTAAGGTCTCAAAATGTCCACAACAAAGAGATCTAGAACTTTCATTTAGAAACAATTTTCATATTCCCCACATATTAGTACAGTTTTACGTTTCAACGTCATCGAGGCAGCAACTTCAAACTACCATAAATCTCAACTCGTAAGTCCGTTTTAACAACTTTTTATCTATATCTGTCCGTAACAGAGATTTACAACCATGTAAATTTTCATGCAATTCTAATAAGTAAAACTCAATAAAAGTAATTATGCCTTTCCGAATTTCGACCAAATCTAAGGCAGGAACTTTGAACTATGATAACTTTCAAACCGTATGTCCATTTTACCTCATTTTTGGTTCTATCTGATCATATTAGAGAGGTGTACCACTCCGAATTTCATCAAATTATAACGATTATAACAAGTTCATGACGCAACTAGTCGTATAAAAATCAAAAGTTCATTATTTCTTTTCAACACTCAATTCTTATTCTAACATGTATTGAACTAAAAATAAAGGATGTTACCAAGAATTGAGTGAGAAAACTCACCTTGTAAGTGTGACGATTATTGTTGTGTGGTTGCTAAAGTTATCCTTACTCTCTAGTATTTTGATTCTTGTTCTTCTCTTGGTATTTTTCCTCTTCTTTTCACTTGTTTTTTTCTGATTTTCTAACCTTTATGTTATGTACTTTGTTTGTGTGTAAATACAATGTATAAGTGGAGAGTTTTCTATAACATATGGGAGGTGAAATGACAAGAGTTGGAGGGGAAATGAAAAAAGAGGGGAAAAGCAAATTCCTTTTTTTTTTTGTTTTCTTATTTTCATTTCATCTATCTATTTATCCAACTTTAACACTAACTCTATCCAATTTATTCTTTGTTTTCTTATATATATTTTTTTTTATTAACCCAACCACAACTATATATTATTATTTTTTTTTTCCGGATTTCACATTCTCTCCTCCTTAAGCATCATTCGTCCTCGAATGTGAATAAGGTCGTAACATAATCACATAGACACAATAATGTTTATTTTTATTGTAACACTAATTTGGGGCTTCACATTCTCTCGAATGAGAATAAGGTTGTAACGTATAGACACGCAAATGACACACATGAAGTACTATGTAATGCATTTTTTTATTACCTTAGTCAAATAGGAATGAATATTTGACTTTCATCGCCTCTTAGTGATTCTTCCATAGGACTTTCATATCTTTATTTCTAAGGCGTTGGACCTTTCTATCAAGTATTTCCTCTTCATATCAAGCTCTTTATTAAGAACTATCTCACGGGAAGGATGGCGTGACTTGGATCGGTATTTTTCCCAATCTTCGCAAGATCTCAATAAACCTGGGCTCGATTTCTTTTACAAAAACGCATCACATTGGGGACACTTTTAAAAATACTTTCTCGAATTCAAGATCTCTTTTCCGATGATCATAAGACTTGATCCGCTCGAATCATCCTTATCATTTGTTTCTTGAATGACTTGGTCAACCATCAGTGGAGACTACATTTTCGTCCATATAATGCTTGAGCAGGGCCATTTGTACGCTAGAGTGAAAACTATTGTAGACATAGATGGTCCATAGAAAATCTAACACACAAGATCGCTGTTTGGATTGTTTTAACTTAACTTTGAGACCAAACTTTGCCAAAAGTGGAACCTTTATCCAAATAATTTGTAAGGAAATCCGTGTGCAGCACAATCTCCGTAGTCTTGGTAAGAAATGGGTGACTTTGTAAGTCGATCAACAATCACCCAAATAGAATCATACAAAACCCATATGAATCGCCTCCCATTTCCATGGGGACCGATGTCTGAAGTAATCCGCGAGTTTTGATGTTGGCATATAAGACACCTCCCGACAAACTCGCAACGCCCTTCTTCATCCCGTCCTTGGTCTTGAGGATACATTTTGTTGACCACGGATGAATGGAATATCTATCTAAGATCTTCCTCCTTAGATCCTTCAGGAACACATAACCTACCCTTATACCGAAAGGTTCGTCATTATCGTTTTCCTGTTGGATTCTCTCCGAAATCCAACAAAGACTTTCTTTTATTGGTATCATGTACCACCACCTTCACCGATCTCGATTAAGCTAACCGAGGTTTCCCGATCTTTGTACCTCAACAATACCCTCTTTTGTATTGCCAATTGATCTCTCGCCCACCACGCTTTCGGATGGTAAAGAATACTAAGGTCATAATCCTGCAACTCTAACCATCTTCTTTGTTGAGATTCAAATCGTGGTTATGGCAAACACATGATCAATATATCCACGCACACCATACAAATAATGTCTCCATATTCGTAAGGCAAACATCACAGACTAATTCCAAGTCATGAGTTGGGTAATTTTGTCTAGATTAACCTTTCCAAAGCATCAAGACACATCCTAACCCAACTCTAGGCATCGAATGATGGCGTGAACCGTCCGGATGGTAAGGTTAAGGTCAACAATTCCTTTAGTTTCAAAACTTGTCTCTCAAAGGCAAGACTAGAAAAACCTTTACGAATCTTCTATAATACCCACCAAACCCAAGAAACTTCTAACCTTGAGTGGTCGGTTTTGGCGGTTCTTCTTACATCTTAAAAAGCTACCTTTTTCAACCAAAATTCACACTTTGAAAATTTAGCATATAGTTTCTCTGTTTCAAGACTTGAAGCACTACCGATCTTCAAGATTAGGATATCATCTATGAACACAATCACGAACAAATCTAGGAATGGTTTGAAGATTACATTCATTAAATCCATAAATTAACCCAAAAGACATGACCAAGAACTCATAATGGCCGGGTTCTAAAGGCTTTTGGATATATCATCGGATTTATTTTGGTGATATCGACGGAGATCAATCTTGAAAAAATAGCTAGCTCAAGTTGGTCAAAAGATCATCGATTTTTGGTAATGGGTATCGGTTCTTGATCGTGACCTTATTGAAGTGCCGATGTCGATGCGATCCGTCTTTCTTTTTCACTGGGCCTTATAAAGCCTTTATCCGTAAGATCCTTCAATTGTTCTTTTAACTCCTCAATGGGCCATTCGATATGGAGGAATAGAAATGGGTCTTGTGCGAAATTAACTATATGACAAACTCCACTTCAAGGCACGGAAGATCTTCGGGAAAAACCTCGGAAAATTTGAACAATAGAACATCATTCGGATTCTTTTTGGATATCCACTATATTAGGACTTCTCAATAACTTTTGAGCAAATAAAGCGATCGAGGATATTCCCCCTACTCCCTTATAACAACGGTTCTAGGAAAAGTTAATCTCACTATCTTTCATCGACAATCTAACATGGCATAACATGCCGACAACCAATCCATACCCAAAATGACGTGAAGTCTACTATCTCAAATAGTACTAGGTTCACCATTGTTCCGCCATTCACTTCTAATGGAAAATTATTTACCACGAGAGACCCAATTGAGGCCCTGCGGTGTCATAACCTCAAAAGGTTCACTTAAATAAGAAGGTTCTACGTGTAAATTCTTAGCAAAGCCCATTGACACATATGAAAATGTAGGCGGGATCGTATAATACAAATGCAGGAATACTCGAGACTAGCAAAATACATGACCACCGTTAGAAATTGTTGGGTTGTTGACCTCACGACTGCGGGGTTGGTTTCCCGATTTCGAATAGATTGAGTTTTTATAACATGTCTCATTCTCCATTGTGTTTGACAAATCTTACAAATCGGTTTGTGTGTTAGGGTTGGTGGCCTTGCACTCGGCGGTAATTAGACCAATTAGGCCTAGGCTTGGCGAAATAAGGCGATTTTGACTACGGTTAAATGATCAAATCTCTTGAATATTCTCTTTTTGCTTTAGCGAAACCTTCTACCTCATACCAACGATCCAAGGTATGCGATAATGGGCTAATGCCTCTTCCAAGTTTGGGTTTAAACCCTTAACTCTTTTGACCTTAGGAATAATACGGATGAATTTGGTATTGTATTCTATCACATTGCGGTCTCCTTGTTTCAGCAGTTCAAACTCACGTCGAGCACATCTTTTGGGAGTTCTTTTCTTGCGGCTCTGCTCAACTCCCCGTCGCCGGTGGTGACATAAAATGATTTCTTCTAAAATTTCTCCACCACCGTGTGTGATCCCCCCAACGATGCGATTACCAAATGGGTTTTCTACCTCATCGAGAAATACTATTGGGTTAGACTTGTAGTCCTTTCTGTATAGATATGTTCTCTTCTTCTCACAAAATTTGCCCATAGTCTATCTCGGTACCTCTCCTACCTTTCTCGGTGGTGCAAATACATCTGGTTATTTTATCGTTGTACACTCCTTCCACAATCCTTTGAAGGAGGTAGTACGAGAACCAAGTCTTTGAAAAGACTCAAGATAGGCACGAGGAGAGTATGAAAGAAGTGAAACTTTTGGATGTTATTCCGTTTACTTATTACTAAGGTGGCGCGCAATAAGTATCAAACACCCAACTCAAGAAACTTCCTAGAATCTCTAACTTTGGTTTAGCTTTGATACCAACTTGTCACGCTTTTCCTAAGTCTTTACTTAGGCGTGATGGCACTGGACAATTATTTTCCACCGTGAGCACCATTTAATTCTCTTTATTTAGAAATTTAAACTTATATTCAAATCTGAGCTATTAATAAAAATAACAATAAAGAAATTTATTTATGACTTTATTGAAAATATAACGCGAGCCCATGCTCGTGCAAATATTATTTCTACATGACAAATATTATCCTAAGTTGGAAGGAGACCATTCCGGCATTTCAGTACCAAGCCCAAGAATGGACTTGGTATGACAACGATCGCTAGCCTCGTGGAGCCTTCTCTATCACGTTTTCTGAAACATGTTAAATAAAGAGTCCTCCCGCATGTGATTCAAAGTAACACCACAATATTCCAAGCGCAATCACATTATAACGTAATAAGCATATTGCAAAAACATATCAACATTTTTAAATATCTCATAGGAAATTCTCGGTTTAACTAACACTTCATTTTATCTCGTATTATACGTTAAGACATTCCTGCATTTCCACATGTTTATTACATTTATATATTTGTGAATTCACTTTTCATATTTATATATAGGTGAACATGTATTCATCTTTCATATTTGTTGCGCAACCCGATCCATTATATTTACGTATTTGTGAACACGTATTCACTTTACGTTTTGTGATCCATTATGTTTACGTATTTGTGAACGTGTATTTACTTTACGTTTTGTTGCGTGCGGCCGATCAATTATATTTACGTATTTGTGAACATATATTCACTTTACGTTTTGTTGCGGCGCAACCCGATCCATTATGTTTACGTATTTGTGAACGCGTATTCACTTTACGTTTTGTTGCGGCAACCCGATCCATTATATTTACGTATTTGTGAACATATATTCACTTTACGTTTTGTTGCGGCGCAACCCGATCCATTATATTTACGTATTTGTGAACATATATTCACTTTACGTTTTGTTTGGCGCAACCCGATCCATTATGTTTACGTATTTGTGAACGCGTATTCACTTTACGTTTTGTTGCGGATCCATTATATATTTATATATTTATGTGAACACGTATTCACTTTTCATATTTTAAGATCAAATAAATACTATTCTCTTTTCTAACATTCATTCATACTTGTAACGATTATAACCTTTTAACCATAACTCCAACTAAGGTGTTTCTGGCGGAAACTAAGGTAAGGCGGAGATCTTTCAACCAAATTTCATTTAAAACTACTTTGGGTAACTAACACAAATTTATCCTCAAAACATGAAATTTATTTGAATATTTATTAAACAACACCCAATCTTAGAATAGTCATAACTCCTAATCAGAAACCCGCTCAAGCCCCATAAAATCTCAAAATGACGAGAACGGAGAGCTACACGTCTCCATGTGAACCATACTTTCATATTATGTACCATTTGGTACAGTTGTACACTTTTATTCGCTGCCCTCCTGGATCTCGATAGATCGAAACTTTAAACAGCGATAACTCTCAATCCGTAAGTCGGATAGACCCGTAAGGTCTCAAAATGTCCACAACAAAGAGATCTAGAACTTTCATTTAGAAACAATTTTCATATTCCCACATATTAGTACAGTTTTACGTTTCAACGTCCTGCCGGATTCCGATGAATCCGAGGCAGCAACTTCAAACTACCATAAATCCCAACTCGTAAGTCCGTTTTAATAACTCTTTATCTATATCTGTCCGTAACAGAGAGAATTACAACCATGTAAATTTTCATATAATTCTAATAAGTAAAACTCAATAATAACAGTCCGTACATATGCCTTTCCGAATTTCGACCAAATCTAAGGCAGGAACTTTGAACTATGATAACTTTCAAACCGTATGTCCATTTTACCTCATTTTTGGTTCTATCTGATCATATTAGAGAGATGTACCACTCCTCCGAATTTCATCAAATTATAACGATTATAACTCGGTGAGAACAGAAGTTCATGACGCAACTAGTCGTATAAAAATCAAAAGTTCATTATTTCTTTTCAACACTCAATTCTTATTCTAACATGTATTGAACTAAAAATAAAGGATGTTACCAAGAATTTCGTGAGAAAACTCACCTTGTAAGTGTGATTATTATTGTGTGGTTGCTAAAGTTATCCTTACTCTCAGTATTTTGATTCTTGTTCTTCTTGGTATTTTTCCCTCTTCTTTTCACTTGTTTTTTTCTGATTTTCTAACCTTTATGTTATGTACTTTGTTTGTGTGTAAATACAATGTATAAGTGGAGAGTTTTCTATAACATATGGGAGGTGAAATGACAAGAGTTGGAGGGGAAATGAAAAGGGGGGAAGGGGGGGAAAAGCAAAGGATGTACGTGCATGCTATGCTGCAATTCCTTTTTTTTTTTTTTTTTTTTTTTTTTCTTATTTTCATTTCATCTATCTATTTATCCAACTTTAACACTAACTCTATCCCATGCAATTTATTCTTTGTTTTCTTATATATATTTTTTTTATTAACCCAACCACAACTATATATTATTATTATTTTTTTCCGGATTTCACAGGAGCTGGAGCCTTCTAGGGGGCGGCCGAAATCGAAGTATCTGGATCTAGGTATGATGGCGAGTTAGATTAATATTGAAAGCCAAAGTTGTGGCTAGAGCAAATTTTGCTATCCATGGATCGAAGAAAGCTAACTAGAAAGATCATAAGAGAAGATGCCATCGAATCGACTCTTAGAGATTGAAAGCGAGAGTCTTCAGCACTCTCACTCTTCACTTCTTAGCAGCCTTCATAGCCTTCACACTTCACGGCTCACTTCTCAGTCGTAGCCGCCATCTTCGGCGCACGACCCAAAATGGAATCCGAAAATGTAGTACTACTACTACTTTAATGTTCTTTGTGCTTCGATCTAGCTTGATCTCTTTGTGTTCATTTCTTATCCGGTCATCGGAAAGTTCGCCGGAGAATTTTCGCGACTATATTTTTGAGTTTCTTAGCTGGAATTGAGGTCATTCAAGAAAATATTGTATGAATTTTGTTTTCTTTTCCTGTTTACATTTTTCATTTATGCTATTTGCTGCTTTTCTGTTGAACAATCTGTAAGGTTTGTCTTACAGGTTATGGTAACTGCAGGTTCTTATTATTTTTTCTAAATGAGATGGAGTGTTTTTTGTTATGTTGTTGTTGCACTTGAGTGTTATTTCACTTGCACCATTTATGTTAATGACATTGATATGGCTGACGGGTATTGGCGGGTGGCGGCTATCCACTTAGGTGGTGGAGCAGGTGTGGATGTTGAAAATTGTACCCACCACGGGTGGTGGGTATAAAATTTTCTGGCGGGTACGGGAGGGGTACCCGCACCCGCCCCGCCCAATTGTCATCCCTGCCTAAACTCGTGGTTTAATATTATCTCTGACATTAGGAAACAATTAAATTTCCCCCCTTGAACCCTAATGGATCTCCAATTTACAGGTAATTTGAAACTATCATCACAAGTTGATGGGTAAATCTGAAAATCGTTTTCCTGGAAAATTTGTGTAAAGAATGGATTTTGGGCATAACTCAACTCCAAAAGCTAGTTTGTAGGGTGATGATTCTCCAAATCCATATAAGAAGTTCATGTTTTCATTCAATTTCCGATGTGAGACTCTTAACACATCCCCGCACGCCCAGACCTCATTAACTGGAAAGTGGACAATATAATTTGGGGGTCCAACATCGGTGAACAAAGAATCTGAATGGGTCTGGCTGGCTCTGATAACAAGATTTGCTAATGACAAAAATATGAATGAACCAATTAATTGTAACGAAGGATAAAATTGAATAGTTTCGAATACAAAAACAAATTAGACTTAATTCTCCCATTTATTCTATTATGGTAAGTAAATGATGGCAACCATCTAACAATTTGCTCCCTTCGTAATTTTGTTTTAGGAAGAATGGCACGAACTCTCTGTGATTTGGGCCAATGATGAGAATGTTAAAGATGCTCTTCATGTTCGAAAGGTAAGAAATTTTAATAATAAAAGTTTGTTTAAAATTGAAACTTAGATGTTAATGTTATTAATTACTAAAATATAAATTAAATTAAACTCAGGGAACTACTGGAGCATGGGAGCGTTGTAGGAATAACTTGTCTTTTGCAACAATTATTAACAATACTATACCATATCATGCAAATCTTAGCCGTAAAGGCTTCAGATCTCTTATTTACAGGTACTATACTATTGTATTTTGAACTTAGTAATAATTCTCTAGACATATTATAGATGTATTGAGCATAAATATTATCTTTTGGTTTTTTAATTGTTTTTTCTTTTTGGAGTAGTGGTGATCATGACATGGTTGTGCCATTTATTTCAACACAAGCATGGATTAAATCACTAAACTACTCAATTATTGATGATTGGAAGCCATGGATTGTTGATGATCAGGTTGTAGGGTGAGTTCCTAACCTAAATATTTCTTCAATTATTCCTCGGATAATCATTGTTGTGTAAAAGAGCAGAGTCGTCTTTGGATCCGTACGAGGTGTGCTACCGCACAGGGTCTCCCGAAAAACGAAAAATTTTAGGACTCTTTTTTTATTTTTTATTAAGTAATATTAGTCAAAATTTACCGTAAATTCATTATTGCTGCATATAGTTACACAAGAAGCTACTCGAACCAAATGACGTTCGCGACGGTAAAGGTAAGAAACTAACTTCATTTTGCTTTCTTCTACCTAATATTTTACTCCCACTTAATATTTATAAACTAAGAATTTAATGCAATTTTTTTTATAAATTATATTTAATGCCTTTTGAATTCAGGGAGCAGGGCATACTGCCCCCGAGTGGAAACCTGTGGAATGTCTTGCCATGTTAAAGCGTTGGTTATCCTATGTACCACTCCACTCTAATTGACTTTCAGGATATTTAATGACACTCTAGTCAATTGATTTTTTGAGTAGAGGTTTTTTCCATAGGAATTTAATATTTATAATAACAAATTTTTGTATTGTCAACTTAATTTAATCTGCTATGATAGGGTATGTGTTAGAGAATATTTTTCAAATATTCACAGTATATATTGTATTTATTAGTATCATGTATTTAAGGTAACTTAGTATTCTTACTGTATTAAGAATCACCTTTGTACAACTATATATATTGTGATTAATGAAAGAAATCCCGAAGGGAAATTATTCTAATATCTTACATGGTATCAATAGCCTAACATCTCAAAACCCTAGAGATTCCCCTCTCCTCTCTCGGCCGCCGCTCACCCCCCATCCCCACCGCGGTGCCTCTTCTTGGAATTTCTACTCATGTGGCTATCATGTCTCCTCCCACCTCTCCTAAATCTACTGGTTCTACCTCTGGCTTAGTTGACACTCCACTTCCTTCCTCAAAGTCTTCTTTTCATCCGGCTTTTGCTGTTACAAACATCAAGAATTTTGTCCCTATTATTCTTGATCAAGAAGACTGTCAATATTCTATGTGGGTGGAACTATTTTATATTCATGCATGTGCCTACAACGTGCTCGACCATATTGATGAGTCAATCCCTCGCCCATCTGACATTGACGATTCAACATGGCGTCGTCTTGACGCTATTGTCAAACAATGGATCTATGGTACCATCTCAAAGGATTTGTTGTGTACTATCCTGAAAACAGGTGCTTCGGCACGCGAACTTTGGGTACGCATAGAGGAAATATTTCAGGATAATAAAAATACTAGGACTATGTATTTAGAGGAGCAGTTCAATAACACGCGCCTTGATAATTTCAACAACATGACAGAATACTGTAAACAACTAAAACTTGTCGCAGACCAACTTTCTCATATTGGGACTGTTGTGTATGAAACTAAGATGGTACTACAACTTGTTGCAGGATTACCGAAGGGGGAATATGACACTCTTGCAACAATGATCCAACAGGCTGATCCACTTCCAACTTTCAACAAAGCGCGTTCACAATTGTTGTTGGAAGAAACACGACGTGCTAAACAGGACGAGCACAATAAAAAAACAATAGCCATTGAAAACTTGCCGCTTCACCATCGCTTCCACCATCGCTGACCACCAGAAGATAATCATGCGCGCGAGGCAGAGGCAGCAGAGGTCGTGGACAAGGAAACAAAGGAAAGGGTCGCGACAAAGGAAAAAGGCAAGAAGAAGATCCCACGCCATCGCCTCAGCGGTCGAATGTCCAAGAATAGCAGATGGCCGCACCGCCATCGGTGGTCGAACAATCAACAAAGAATGGCGGTCCAAATTTACAAATCCGGGCCTGGCCAGGAATGGCGGCCCAAGATCCTGGCCCAAAGACCAAAGATATGCAACCCACTGATTTGGGCCAAACTTTCAATACTCTCACTCTGCAACAACCCGACAATAATTGGTATATGGATTCCAGAGCCACGTCACACCTGACCAACTCTTCAGGTAACTTTTCCCAACTGTTTCAGTTAAAGTATCCTCAATACATTACTGTTGGCAATGGTCATCGCATTCCAATTGCAGGTTATGGTAACACACATATCAAAAATCCCCATCCACCCTTCTCACTTAACCATGTCCTCTACGCACCCCAATTTATTAAAAAGTTGATATCTGTTAAAAAATTCACTCGTAATAATTGGATGTCTGTCAATTTTGACCCTTTTGGTTTCTCTGTGAAGGATCTCAATACGAGGAGAATTCTTACGCGCTGCAATAGTGTGGGAGACCTCTACTCTTCCGCTTAGAACTCAACCACCAGTCTCCCTTGCTGCATTGTCTCCATCCACCTGGAACAACAGGCTCAGACATCCAGGAAATCATGTTTTTTCCTTTCTTAGACATAATCAGCGTATTCAATGTAATAATGGGAAACTTGCCCAAATCTATTTTTTTTGTCCGTTTGGCAAGCATACTCGTCTCCCTTTTATGTCTTCAATGAGTATTACAATTTCACCATTTGATATTGTTCATGCTGACTTATGGACCTCTCCTGTTGTTAGTTCTCTAGGCCACAAATTCTATTGTTACACCCCGTAGTTCCAAGACATGTATTTGATAACGTAAGTAAGGAAGTAAGACTTGAACGTGGGAAGAAATAGCTACATTTTCTTAAGGAAATATTTCAAAAATGTGAAGACGACAATTTGAGTACTCAGAGTTCAATTCTCCTAATTGGAATTAAGGAATTAGTTTTGGATTTTGAAATCTCGGATTTGGTCATGTGGGCCCACGGGAAATTTTACGATTTTGTGGGGCCCCCGAGATTTTGAGATATTTTGGCCAAATATAGATATTTTGAGGAAGAAATAATTTTGACCAATAGGAGGGTGACACGTGTCACCCCCACTTGGCTTGACTTTGGCTTAGATATTTATGAAGACAAGTGGACAAGTGGACAAGTGGGTCCCACTCCACTTGTCCAAACACTTGGCAAGATCTCATCTTTTGAGATGATTTATATATACAAGCAAGAGTGAAAGACTTCATCTAACACTTAGCCATATTTCATTACACAAATATATCCCTCTTCTCCTTGTGTGCTCTCGGTTTTGGCTAAGATTTATGAACAAAAATTCCTAATCTTCCAAGTTTAGCTTGTGTGATGCAATATTAAGGCTCCTAACCAAGTGTTAAACCAAGTTAACTCTCCAAGATCCTCAAGCTTGCCTTGGCCGAAAATTGTTGGGTGAAAACCCTAACTTGTCATCGATTTTTTGGAAGCGAAACGTGAAGTGAAGTTGGTTATAAGCTTGTGGTGGATGCTTGTATGTGATTGGAACTTGAAGAAGTGGAGCGAAACGAAAACTGCGGGCCAAAACCCTTGTGACATTGCTCTCGACTTTTTGGACATTTTTGGGTAAGAACTCTTCTTCCTCTTGAAGTAATTGGATGTTACATGTTATTATGGTTAGTAGATGAGAATGTGTTAAGAAGAATAAAGATTAAAAAATGTTTGGACCATTTTAGGGTGTCTTGTTCGAGACTAGCTATTTTGTGCGACATTGGATTCATTGGTTATCGTTGTTGTTAATTACACTTGTCGCATGTTAAAATGAAGTAATATGGTTGTTGATATGTGACATGGAATACATATAAGTGTTGAAATGAGAATTTGATTATATAGAATTATGGAAAAAGACTTTGGATTGTTGTAGTTGTTGTTGGTCGAAAACAGCCCAAAACTGTTAGACGTCGTCGTGTCGTTTTATGGACTGTTTGGTGGCGTTGGAATGTTGGGAACTTTACTTAGTCCATAACCTACCCTTAAAGGCATGTAGTTGATAGACATGCTATTATCATTAAAGGTTAAAATGCTGGCGTATTCCACTTAACAGATTGGTAGAAGAACGATAAAGTATGTGAACCTCTTCCTTCTCTCATTTGGCATATTCTACGTGTGAACCATAACTGTGGTATTATTTCAAAAGTTATTCTACTCTTAGAAGTTAAAGAGTATTCATGTTGTTGATTCTATGCTAAAGACATGTCTGAATTATTCTTAAGTCCTTTCCAAGTCTTATGAGAGATGTTGGTAAGAGTTTTTAGTAAGCTTTGGTGTCGAGTTGGTACAGACAACAAGTGTTAGTATGTGAAACTCTTCCTATCTTTATTTGAGCATGAACCTTATAAAATGTGTGTACGGTGGACGTACTTGTTTTAAATGAAATCGGATTCCTTGTAGTATGTGGAAGAAGTTACTTGATGTTAAAAGTATATGTTATTTGATTTTAAGAGTATGAGTTACTTGGTTTTAAAAGTATAAGTTACTTGATCTTGAAAGTATATGAGACTTGGTTTTGAAAGTGTAAGTGACTTGATTTTGACTTTATTTTACAAGTGATAGTGCCTTGGTTTTTATTAAAAGGAAAGAGGTGATAGTGCCTTAGTTTTCTAGAATGAAAGTTTGTTATAACGGTTTTATGGAAAGTCAAAAGATAGTTTAAAATGTCATATGGTTGTATTGATACACTGAGTCTCACAACGGGCGGGTTATGTTATAGATGCAATACACCGAGTCCCGCAAATGGGTCGGGTTACGTCATATAAAAAGCATTACACCGAGTCCCACAATGGGTCGAGTTACGTCATATAAAGAGCATTCCTCGGTTTCCTACCTAACCATAGGGGTTATCTGTGCTATGACTTGTTCATTCGTCAAATTCACATCTCTCGTCACGTCACCTTCGATGTGACGATCTTTCCATTTTCGAATCCTCAAAAATACCGAAAACCAGACTATTCATTTCTTGATGAACCAGTCATATCCCCAACCATTCTAAGTCAGCTTACCCAAATTTCGACTTCAGAACCGCGGTCCACAGTTGATGCACCGCGGTGCCTGCCTTCCAGTGAGCCCCCTCTTCCTGCAGAACTTTTAGCACTGCGGTCCCTCGAGGATGCACCGTGGTGCCTGCCTTTCCAGTAAGCCTCCTCTTCCTGCAGAACTTTTAGCACCGCGGTCCCTCGGGGATGCACCGCGGTGCCCCTCTTCCAGAGAGTTCAATGCTCCTCGATCGCCTTCAAGATCATGTCCTCGAGGTGCATGCGGTGCCACCCTTCCAGTGAACTAACCTCTGAACCTATCACTTCAACAATGCCACCACCCAATGTCCCCAGTCATCAAATGGAAACTCGTGCCAAACACAGGATTTTCAAACCTAAAGTCTAGTTTAACCTGTCTGTCCAAACCATTTTTCCACTACCAAAGAACCCCAAATTGGCCAAATTTGACCTTAATTGGAATGCAGCCATGTCTGAGGAATATAATGCTTTAACTAAACAGCATACTTGGAATCTTGTTCCTAGACTAGATGAGGTGAATGTGATCAGATGCTTGTGGCTTTTTCGTCACAAATTCAGAGATAGTGGGGGTTTGGAACGATACAAGGCTAGACTTGTGGCAAATGACAATAATCAGCAGAAGGGCATTGACTGTGGTGATACTTTTAGCCCGGTTGTTAAACCAACTACGATTCGTACTGTTCTTAGCATTGCTATGGGTAAGAACTAAGAAGTGGCTGATTCATCAGCAGGATGTCAAGAATGCATTTCTTTATGGGGATTTGAAAGAAACCATATACATGCATCAGCCACCTGGTTTTGTTCATCCTATTGTTCCTCATTATGTCTGTCGTCTCAGGAAGTCACTCTATGGTCTAAAGTAGGCACCTCATGCTTGGTATGACCTGTTTGCCAGGTATATTATGCAGATTGAGTTTATTTGCAGCAGGTGTGACACCTCTCTGTTCATTTTTCATCATGGTAGTGACATCACTTACTTGTTATTATATGTTGATGACGTTGTTCTCACTGCCTCATCTGATAAGTTGAAAAATGACATAATTGCTCTTCTCAAAACTGAATTTGCTATGACTGATTCGGGGAAGCTGAGTTACTTCTTGGGTATATCAGTCACTAGATCTGTAGATACTATGTTCCTGAGTCAGCGTAAGTATGCAGAAAAAATTGTGTTCAGAGCTAAGATGTCGAATTGCAAGGCTATGCCCACTCATGTTGATTCGAAATCCAATCTCAGTGCTTATGAGGGTGATCCAGTGTCTGATCCTACTCTCTATCGAAGTCTTGTAGGTGCTCTTCAGTACCTCACTTTCACCAGGCCCGATATTGCATATTCCGTCCAGCAGGTGTGTCTGTTCATGCATGCTCCGAGGGAACCCATTTTGCTGCTCTTAAGCGTATTATCAGATACATTAAGGGCACTCTTGACTATGAGTTGCATCTCTACCCCTCCGCTCCGAACATGTTACTTTCCTACACAGATGCTGACAAGGCGGTGCCCTGACACGACTCTCTACTGTGCTATCAGGTGTTCTTAGGGGATAATATGATCTCTTGGTCTACCAAGAGACAAGCCACGTTATCCTGATCCAGTGCCGAAACAGAGTATAGGGGTGTTGCTAATGTAGTTGCTGAGATCTGTTGGCTTCGGAATCTTCCCTTGGAGCTGAGTTGTCCATTGCGTAAGGCATCTATAGTCTATTGTGATAACATATCTGCTATCTATATGTCTCATAATCCAGTCAAACATCAGCGGACCAAACATATTGAGATGGATATTCATTTTGTTCGTGAGAAGGTGGGACGTGGTCTTGTCAAAATTCTACATGTACCTTCCTCTTATCAGTATGCAGTCATCTTCACAAAGGGACTACCCAGAAAACTGTTCACAGACTTCAGATTCAGCCTGAGCATTCGGCCTCCTCCCGCTCCGTTTGAGAGGGTGTGTTAGCGAATATTCTTCAAATATTCACAGTATATATTGTATTTATTAGTATCATGTATTTAAGGTAACTTAAGATTCTTACTGTATTAAGAATCATCTTTGTACAACTATATATATTGTGATTAATGAAAGAAATCTCGAAGGGAAATTATTCCTATTTGGAGAGGGGGCTCGACCTGAAGCCTTTAAATAGAGTCACATCCGCCTCCCCGCTCTCTTGCTGGTTCTATCACGTAAGAGGGAACCTGTAGATATTTGATTCAATAAAAAAAACTTATCTTTTTTCCTAAGATGATCAAAAGTTATTTTTAACTATCAAAGTTTATACAAATAATGATGTCGAAAAGGGAACTTTCGAAATTTCGAATAAATTTCGAAAGATAAATAGTTTTAATCATTCCTTGAGATTACTTTACTGAAAGCTTTGTAAGGCAAGGAACTTCTTGCTAGACTTCTTGGAAGTAGTGCTTTCTTCTATTGTCTCAAAAGGGTTTCCATCCGAACTAGGAGAAGAAAGAAAAGTAAGTCGTCAAGGAAGGCTTCTTTTGAAGAGTTTGAGCCAATATCTTACAGTATGATTTTATTTTTCCTAGTTATCATATCATGTTTGATATATGAAGAATTATTTGTTATTATAGGCAATTTAACTTTGTGTTACAAATAAATTATACATTATCAGTGCCAAAATCTTAAATTCCTTTCTATATAATTAACATCTAATTTTTTGATGCTACGATTCATGTTAGAAATCAATACCGCGGCGAGTCAACAATTGTACATGTACATGTTAACACCGCCGAAGATTAATTATTGAACTTGCCACCAAAGAATCACTCCAAGTCGAACCTCAATTCTCCAGGAACATACCAAGTTCGTTTAATCTTCTGGATAACGGATCGGGTCGGGTCTCTCCAAATGAGAGACCCACGACCCAAGCCCAATATCCAACATCTCCCACTTCGCACATGGTGGACTAGACCCAAATGAGTACATGTTAATAGCTAGGGGTGTACACCGGAAAACCGGACCGATGAATTCTTGTCCGGTCCCCGATCCTTCAATATATAAGATTCCGATTTTTCGATCCGATCAGGATAAAAACAGGAATGGACCTGTTCCAATTCCCCTCATTTCATTCCCACCCTTCACATGGAATAATAATGTTGGTTTTAAAATTTTCAAAGAGCATGGAACATGGCAAATATTTTTTGTCTTTCTGCAATATAGATTATTTAGATAGCTAACCATAATTCTTAATGTAGGATAACGATGAATGGGATCTTAATATTAAATTTAGATAATTTTATGAGAAATAATTAAAGTTTAAACTTTTGAATTTAAAACAAGGAATATTTATCCACATTTAGCAAGCTTTAAACTTTATCCTTAACAATATAACAATTCATTCAAATTCAAACATATCTGTTAAAGAAAGAGCTACATACCACGTTAAATTTAAGTTAAAACTGACAGATAAAAAGGTGGTGAACGTTATTCTTAGCAATATGTAATTATCTAGAGGTATTCAAACCCAAAGATATATTTTATCCGATATATTATTTGCTTTATCAGATTATTTAAATTATTTTTTGTTCTGAAATTCAAATCAAAATTTTATTGTGTTTGATGTTGGATCTGAAAGATTGCTGTCGTGTATCTATTCAAATAAAATATATTAAAAATGCAGGTCCGGTCCTTGACAAACATATTTAATGACATTGATAAACGAATACATTGTTAAAAATTTACAAATAAAAATAAATTAAAAATCACATTTACAAAAAAAACAGGTTCAACCGGTTCAAAACCCGGACCGGACCGGATTTTTCAGGTCTGGACCGGAATAATTCAGGTCCGGTCCTCGGTCCAGAAAAAATGACGATTCTGGTTCCGGTCCGGTACGATTTGGATCGGTGTACACCCCTATTAATAGCACATATAATTCATACAGACAAATAGTTCGTGCGACCAACGAGCATCAAAAGCTAATACATATTAAGGTCTTACAAGAGCTCTACATAGGAATTCAATCACATGTGGAAAAACTTCTCTACTAACATGAGGATCTTATTACTCACAATACCCCAGACATTATTCGCTCCAGTAGCTAGTTATCTGATCCCTCGTCCTCAAAGGAGTTGAACTCGAGTTTATGTTTAACTTTATATCCATAATTATATTTGACAACCTTATGGTAATTGTAATGGTTGGCTTGTGTATACAAGTTAAATTACTAATTTTAATTGTCTTTCTCTTCTACTTGAAACTATCCATCACAGATCAACTGCTTTCCTAGACATGCACTACATTGCCGAATCACTCATAGCTATTAGTGACATGCTAAAGTAGCAACATTGATTTGTACTTCAAGAAACAGTAAAAGGTCAAAGAGTCTAATATTGATGATAATATTATAACAACCAAGTCATTTTACCATACAGAAATATGATCATATCCTACGCAAACCTAGAGCCCTTACATGTTTCTCAAACAGGTCTCTAGATATTGTCGCGCCCGTTTTCGACCGCGGCATTCTAAACTCTTGCTTAAAAAATAAACGGTTAGAAAAATAAAAATAAATAATAAAATAGTTTAAGAGGCTTAAAGGTTTTAAAAATGCTAAAAGGATGCTAAAATTGCAAAAGATGCTAAAGTTTAAAAGGGTGCTAAAATGCTAAAGGTTTGCTAGAATGCTAAGGGTTCGCGGAGTCGCCACCTAATTAATTTGGGTGAATTAGGACACCTAAATGTTTAACTAGTTTGAAGTAAAACATTAACTCCATTTTAATGGTCTGCTAAACTTAGTGAGATTCTGGGTAAGAGTTCTTTATTATCCTAAAGGGAAGGGGTTAGGCACCCTAAAGGATCCGCTAACTTGCGGTTGTCCGTTCAAACCTAGGGAATTATTATTCTATAAAAATGCATGTTTGAAAAATGTTTAAATAAAAGGATAAAATTGTAAAATTTATTTAGAATATAAAATTAGCTTTGGATAAAACTTGTATTCATAACGTATTAGATAAGATGCATGTATTGCAAAATCTTATTATGACAAAATATGTACTTTATAAAATAAATGTAGAATATCTATTATGCAAAGATTAACAAAATAATTTTTAATTATGAATGTTAGTAAGTGTTTGTGAAGGAATTAATTTATTATGCTAAGAATTTAGTAGCGAGTGACGCTTTAGCTACGTGTCATTTTGGTATGGCTTAGGCAATGCATAACTAATCAAAAAATAACTAATTTAAGAAGAGTGAATTTCTAGCGTCACTATTTTCTAATGACCGCCCAAAATTTAATTATTCTAAATGTACTACTAGTGGTGTGATGTTTAGACAAATAATTACAACAAATAATAGGGGAGGATATGGATTGATAAGGACTCGAAGAAATGGCGAAGTCATTCACGGTGGCTTGAATTTCCGATGCGGATAGAGAGAATGCACATAGACGCTGGTTTTTGCGTTTGCCTGACGAGTCCTCTATGAGACCCTTTGTTGCTCCGATGCATTTCATGTAAAATAAAGAAAGATAAGGATTAGTGCATGCTCAATTAACAGTACGCATAAAGGGAAACAAACATGTATATCCCGTTTAACTGTATAAGTGGATCGTCGATTCCAAACCAATAGCCCACATAAATAAAAATCGAGCTTCGGTAACAAACAGTACATAATGATACAAAGCAAGACACAAAGATTATTCCAATCATTTGGACTTTGGTTACAAGATGCAAAGAAACAGAGTAAATTCGCATGTTGTACACATAGTTACTGTAAAGTAAAACATTTATTTTGTAGGAACCTATACACATCCACATTTATTGGATAAGAATACATCTCAAATTAGTAACTTGACGGATATGACTTATATTTTTAAATAAGAGATTACATGGAACTAAAAGCAAATGGGAATTCGAGCGCCATTTTATTAAAGCCCTATAGGCACGCTATCTAAACGAAAGACCAATACTTAAGTCGAACTTCGACATAAGCGACAAGCTTTACCATAATTATTTAAGCCCCTTTAAAATCTAAGGGTTGATTTAAACATGTCATGCTTCTTTAACGCCGACAATTATTTTTCGTTCAAATACTACTACAGTCAATCAAATAAGGATATGAGAGCCATCATTTACATACTAGAATAGGGTACAAAACCATCAACAAAGAAATGGAATTTAATCACTTTTAGATAGCTTCAGCGAACATGACAATCACAAAGAAAGTCCAACATTTGCTTATCCGAACCCAACAAACAACAAGAATATTCGAAAGACTACATTTTACTGTATAAAATAATAGATTTAAGCAATACGAGAGGAATTTGGGTTTATATGCACACCAATTGTTAAAAGGGCTTAAGTCGATAGTTCCCGCGCTACTTTGTTGAATCAAGTCCGATTTGAGCTGGAAGGATGTGGTATGGACACATATAACAGGGCAGCACCACGGTAGTGGTATGCCAGTGGCAGTAGCCATAACTGGTGAAATACAATTATGCTTAATCAGCTCAAAAACCCCGGTACAGTGGACCATCTTACACTACATACTATAACTAAAGCAATCTAATATGCAGATTACTCATCCTACACACGACCAAACAGATCCATGAAGCATGTATTCCACACAAAGATAAATAAAATGAAGCTTCAGATTATCACAAGAGATGATTAACGATACAGATTGCGATCTCGGCGAACAAACACCACATGACCTTAAACATTAAGACAGTACAACATATTCCAACATAACTCGAAACTAAGCAACACGTATAGCTTACTATTTCAGATATGATCTAGTCGATATTATCATCCCAAACATGAATCAGCCAAGTAAGGCAGATTTGACAGGTGAAACAATACTAACAAGTATAATGAATGCCTATATGACAGGACGCGCACAGATTCAAATAACGGGAGCAAAAATCAAAAGGGATTTTGATTTTACCTTCCGCAATGAATCGAGGCGTATCAGCGTCGATCCACTCGAGTGTATTGCTATGCGATTTTTTTGGAGAAGCAAAGCTGACGATTTTGCTCGTTTGTACGGAAAATAAAGGGTTTTAGTTTGTGTTCTCACGTTCTTACGATTGTCACGATTCAGATTTTCACCGGTGCTTCCTTTATTGATTTTTACTCGTTTTCTCGATCGCTTTTTCGAATCTGTCCGACACATGCACTGGTTTTTTGCCCTCCAAGCCCGATGCCATTTCTTGCGTAAATCGTCCTATAAATAGTCACGATTGTGGGTCTCAATTTTGGTAAGTTTGGGATGGCTTTTGAGATTGATTTTGTGCGATTTGGGTATTGATTCGATATTGATTTTGGACGATTCTTTGGGTGTAAAATCGACTAAGGTAAGTTCTGATTTTAGGTTGATTTGAAGGAGATTTGGTGCGATTTGAGCAGGTTATGGTAAGAAATATTCTGGTTATGTATTCCCCAACCGAAAAATCCGGTGGGGATCCTGCGAACTCGTTGGTGAAGAGGTGAGGGTGCGGCGATTTTAGGGCTTCGTTAGGTTTTAGGTTTTTCTTCTCTTTTCTTTAGGTTGAAGGAAGGGAGCGAGATAGGCGCTGAGGGAGTGAGGGGAAGGAAATAGGGCCTGGGTGAGTGGGCTAGCGGGTCGGCTGGGTCGCGGGTTTGGGCTGGGCAATGGGCTGGGCGAAAATGGTTTGGGTAGTGTTATAATTATTAGTTTTAGGTGCTATGTATTTAATTAGGTATTAATTAGTGATAAATTAAATTATTTAAATTGTGATTAAATTATTTAGGTGTTTTATTAGTCTAAGTTTAAATTTAAATTATTATAATAATAAATGCGGGTGTGCTATTTAATTAGTGCTTAATGCTTTAGAATGCGGCGCTATTAAAATCTTATTATTGCATTATTGTGAAGTTAAATTAAAATTGAATTGAGTTTAGATTAAATTATTTAAATGCTAAATGCAAGTATGATATTTAAGAATTGTTTAAAGCTTTTATAAATGCGGTGCTATTAAATGCATGTATTAGATTAAAATTGATTTTAAATTACAAATGATTATTAATAAATGCGCTTATGCTACGACACGTCGTTGCTAAATTATTTATTTTATGTATTTATTAATTACTTAAGAATTACACAGAGCTTGAAATCAATTAACGCGACGCGGACTCGAAAGTGCTTGAAACTCTACGTAAGATGCGATGCCATTATTAAATTATTTATTTATGTCAGATTTATGTTTTATTCACGTGATTTTATTATAAAAATCCCTAAAAATTATTTTACAAAATTAGTGCAATTTTATAGTTAATGACTGGACGAGAGGGTCAAAATTGGGTGTCAACAGCTGTCCCTCTTTGTATGGAGATGATGGAAGAATCTTCGGACAAAGACGTTGACTCATAGCCAATTTTGTCTCGATCTTCAGAATTGCAAAAAATGCTGGGCAAGTGGACAAGGCTGACGCAAAAAATCAAAATCTGTCCCAGTGTCGAGTTATGACGACACTGGGTTACCATGGTCGAAACACCAGGGCGGGCTAAGGCGGACTCAAAGCTGTCCCAGTGTCGAGTTATGACGACACTGGGTTACCATGGTCAAAACACCAAGGCGGGCTAACGCGGACTTAAAGCCGCCCGATGTCGAGTTATGATGACATCTGGTTATGCAAAAAGTAAAAGAAAATAAGCGGCTCAACACAGGGTGCATCGCTAGCATGGCTTGTGCCGGGTTCTACGGTGATGTGGAGCGAGTGGACCGACGCTGAGGCCGCCGCCAATTGGGAAGGTTGGCCCCAACAGATTGCCCCGTCATTGAAGAGAAAATCCACGTTGTGCTCTCGCTTCCCGCATGCTAAGACTTAAACAAGCGGTTAGTGCATAATCATAAGGCAAAAATGATGATGTATAATTTTAAAAGTAATGCAACCGTGAGTAGAAAAGGTTATCTGCAAAATGTGATGCTCTTTGTGTTGATGCGATCTGCAAATGCCGTGTGATTTCGCCTTGCACGACGTGTTGCGATTGTGAATGCGGATACGTTGTCCTCACTGAATCGTCCTCAGACTAAAGCTCAAGAAAGAGTTTAGTGCATAAGCGCTAAGACGTAATAATAAATGAGAAAATGCAATTTTGAGAACAGACATCGCCCTGCGTAGATGTGATATCCGACTTGTCGCCGCTTTCGACTTGGCGTCGTTTTCGACTTGGCGTCGCTTTCGACTTGGCGTCGCCGACTTGGCGTCGTTTGGACTTGGCGTCGTTTTGGACTTGACGTCGTTTCGACTTGACGCCGCTTTCGATCTTGGCGTCGTTGACTGGCGTCGTTTCGGACTTGACGTCGTTTTTGATCTTGGCGTCGTTTTGGACCTGGCGTCGTTTTCAGACTTGACGTCGTTTTCGGACTTGTTGCTGCTGCTCCTGTAGACTAAAGCTCAAGAAAGAGTTAGTGCATAAATCCGTAAGACGTAATAATAAAGCATAAATGAGAAAAAATGTCATTTCGAGAACAATGAAAATCTTCTCGCGTAGATGTGATATGTCACGATGGCGTCGCTTTCGACTTGCGGCCGATAACGCCGCGTTCTGGACGTGTTGTTGGGCGTCATCGCGTAGTCTTCTTTGCGGCCGATAACGCCGTTATGCGGACGTGTTGCAGCCGCTCCTGCAGAATAAATGCTCCTGCAAGCCTTTTGAGAAAACGTTAGGGTATACCTGTTTAAACAAAATGATAAATATATACGAGAAGTGCAATTTGTGGTAGAGATGTCGCCCCCGATATGTGAACGCCGAGATGTTGTGGTGCCGAGATGTCGTTGTTGTGTGCGAATTTGACTTTGCGGTTCAGTGACGTTGCTCGCTTTGTTGCGAACTTTGAGTTTTGATCGATTGTCGATGTCTTTTCTCGCTTTGTCGCTTCTTTCGCTTTTCTTGTATTTTGCTTCGCTAATATGAAGAACCTTTGTTGTATCCTCCGCTAATATGAAGGACTGCTCAAAGAAAGTTTTGTGAGTTTTGGGGCGGTTGATCCGTTGACCTTAGACTCTTGATGCTCGGATGTCTGTCTTGTTTGGACTCATCACCCCTGCCTGGTTTCCTACCTTGTCCCAGTTTTGAATATGCAAAGGGCGTTTGGCCTTAAAATGGGTCTCAATGGAGTTGCTTGTATACTATGTTATTCTTGTTATTTTCAAAACAAAGGGAAGGTTTCCTAATGGTGTGACCGAAGCCGATTTAGGCCGCCTACGTATCCCCATGAGGGAATCAGGTCATGACGTAGTTCATTACAAGCGAATATTGGGTAAAATTCTAAAGGTGGGACCGAAGCCGATATGGCCGCCTACGTATCCGCCAAGGGAATCAGGTCACACGTAGTTCCAAAAATTACATATAAAATGCATTAAACTAACTATCTCAGGACTTGGCGGGCCGAGGCAGGGGCACGAGTCCACTTCTTCTTGCTTTGTGTCTTCGATGGCTGAGTCTTCAGCAGGATCATCTCTTGCAGCGCACAACTAGACGAATGACTTATTCAATAGTTAAACAATCTCCGGCAAGGAGCACCCCCTTTTCTCTGGCGGTTGGTTGATGATTCAACTTTCTTCCCTTTACGGGCTGGCGTAATAGTCCCTTCCAGACTGTCTTCTTCATTCTCAGCTATCATGCTCACATGGGCATCTACATAACCCGGAAGAAAGTTATTGTTTGCATTGAGAGGACCATCTTTTAGCCGAATGATTCCCTCCTCGATTAACTCCTCTATTCTGTCCTTGAGGGTATAACAATTGTCGATGTCGTGTCCCTCTGCACCGGAGTGGTATGCACAATGTTTAGCTTTATCGTGCCCTCGGGAAGTAGGCACGGAGTATTTCGGGAATTGGATGAAGTATTCTCGCGCTTTCAACTTCTCATACACTTGGGCTATGGGTTCGCTAAAGGGTATAGGTTTTTGTTGGTTTTCTATCGGCATCCGCGGGTTTGGGTCCGCTCGAGTGCGAGTTCGTGATTGTGGTGAGTATTTTGGATATCTTTGGTTGGGTATGGTAAACAGGATATGGGGTGGCGCAAAGGTCGATAATATGATCGTGGATTTTGAGTGTTTTGCAAGGCGGTGGGCTTTGATATACCGGATGTTGTTCTCGCCTATGCTCCCGAATGACCACGTGATAGAGGTGACGATCTCTTCTCCTCCGGAGGTACCTCGATGGAATTTGACCGCATCGCTCGCTAGTTGCCCGTAGGTCCAAGTTTGTAATCTGCTGTCTTAATGCCTTCTTCCACGAAGTCGCCATTCTTACGACTTCGCAAAACTTCGCCAATTACACGATCATTCTTTCATAATATGTCGCGCTTTTTAACGATCGCACGAACAAGGTGGTCATTTCGCTCTGCCATTGGGGTTGAACCTTTGTCGCTTCACCGCCACCTCGGGCGTATTCTCCGAAAGTTTCAGAGATTTCTTTTCAAGTTTCATAAGATAAAATCTGCCCGTGACCGTGTCGATGTTGAACCCGACCGCCCATGAAATCTTGTGCCATGGCATTCCAACCGCCCCATTTTCGAGGTCTTGGCATGTGTACGATCCAGCCGCCGGTTAGACTCCTGATGAATAGCTTCATGATGATTGCTTGATTTTTACCAACTCCAATCAATTTATCACAATATGACCTTAGATGAGCTCGAGGATTCCCCTTTCCATCGAACATGTCAAATTTGGGCACCTTGTACCCCATAGGTAATTCAACGTCGGGGTGCATGCATAAGTCTTCATATTCTAAACCTTCCTCCCCCTTGTTCATCTGAATGCTTTTGAATGCCTCTTTCAAGCTACGAATTTCTTTTGCCACATTTTCATCGCCTAGCTCTGTCCGCTCCATTTCCTTGTATTGATATGTCTCTTGAGATGATGCATGCACAATAAATGGTTGGCTTTCGGTCGGATGTGCTAATCCCTCATATTGTTTGTGTGCCATCTGCTCGTATTGGGTGGCTTGGCAATTTGGGTTGAGTGGGGAGATATAAGTAGGTGGAGGTTGAGATGTGTACATAGTGAACGGATCATTTTGGAGGTCGGTTTGCAAATTGACCGGGCGAGTGACATTTTGGTGTGAGCTGGTATGTTGCGGCCTCTGCGGGGAGCTTTGGAGAAGTGGAGGCTCAAGGGCTTGTGACACGATTGCATTTGTCCCTTGCTCTGGGAGTGGTGCATTCAAGCTAATAGACATGTTTGTGATATCTCGGAGCCTTTCTATTTCGGCTTGCATGATTTCCATTTGCTGCAATAGTTTGGCGAGGTGTTGATCATTGGTGTTTCTCCTTTCTGACGCCTCTGCATCCTCTACATGAACGGGGATGAGTCCTAAGTTGTTTCGTCCCGGTGCTTCTGGATTGGTCATTTATTGGATGAGGTTTCTACTAATCAACGCGAATCAACCTTTTGGGGGATAAGCTAAAAATAAACCTTTAATAAATGAAGCAAACCAAGTTAGTATAATATGCAAAAGTTGCAGACAATATATACTAATAAGCAAATTGTAAATCAAGTGCGTGTTCTAACATGTTTGGGACCTCTTTTAGTGCGGAGCGGCCTAAACGCCAGATATGCGAGGTTATGACGGATTTGTCCAAGCCACCCAACTGTAATGCTTTTGTTGGAAATGGCGACCAAATGACGGTGCACTTTTCCCAATTTTAGCATGACATGATTGGGTTTGGATTTGTCTATCATTGTCGCGCCACACATAATATGCTGGTTGGTCGCTGGGTTGAGAAACCCGTCGACAAGTTTGGTGTCTTCCTAATTGTGGTGTCGATGTCAGGGACCGACCCACCTAAGGTAAATGCATGCATGCCCTAAAATAAGGGTGGTATAGCTCTATCTTAAGTTTCTAAGATTTGGTTTTTCTAGACGCAAGGTTCCCGAGCGGACAACTCGAGTGAGAAGGCTACGCTACCGATCGCATTTAACCGATCTAACTCGCGCAGCGCCAACTCTCTTAAAATTTGGATATTTTTTGAAAGAAATTTGCGGGTGCGCGACACACCAAATAGCGTGAGTGTGATTGTGTGAATTTTCCAGAATGGAAGAAATATGAGCGGAATGCCAGTTTAAGGAAAGCAGTAAAGCAAGTAGCAAAAAAACAAACAAAATACAATACACAAAAATTAAATGCAAAATAATTGCCAAATAATAACCCTAAGTCTGTTGTGGTTAAACACCTAAAATCCCCAGCAGAGTCGCCATTTCTGTCGCGCCCGTTTTCGACCGCGGCATTCTAAACTCTTGCTTAAAAAATAAACGGTTAGAAAAATAAAAATAAATAATAAAATAGTTTAAGAGGCTTAAAGGTTTTAAAAATGCTAAAAGGATGCTAAAATTGCAAAAGATGCTAAAGTTTAAAAGGGTGCTAAAATGCTAAAGGTTTGCTAGAATGCTAAGGGTTCGCGGAGTCGCCACCTAATTAATTTGGGTGAATTAGGACACCTAAATGTTTAACTAGTTTGAAGTAAAACATTAACTCCATTTTAATGGTCTGCTAAACTTAGTGAGATTCTGGATAAGAGTTCTTTATTATCCTAAAGGGAAGGGGTTAGGCACCCTAAAGGATCCGCTAACTTGCGGTTGTCCGTTCAAACCTAGGGAATTATTATTCTATAAAAATGCATGTTTGAAAAATGTTTAAATAAAAGGATAAAATTGTAAAATTTATTTAGAATATAAAATTAGCTTTGGATAAAACTTGTATTCATAACGTATTAGATAAGATGCATGTATTGCAAAATCTTATTATGACAAAATATGTACTTTATAAAATAAATGTAGAATATCTATTATGCAAAGATTAACAAAATAATTTTTAATTATGAATGTTAGTAAGTGTTTGTGAAGGAATTAATTTATTATGCTAAGAATTTAGTAGCGAGTGACGCTTTAGCTACGTGTCATTTTGGTATGGCTTAGGCAATGCATAACTAATCAAAAAATAACTAATTTAAGAAGAGTGAATTTCTAGCGTCACTATTTTCTAATGACCGCCCAAAATTTAATTATTCTAAATGTACTACTAGTGGTGTGATGTTTAGACAAATAATTACAACAAATAATAGGGGAGGATATGGATTGATAAGGACTCGAAGAAATGGCGAAGTCATTCACGGTGGCTTGAATTTCCGATGCGGATAGAGAATGCACATAGACGCGGTTTTTGCGTTTGCCGACGAGTCCCTCTATGAGACCCTTTGTTGCTCCGATGCATTTCATGTAAAATAAAGAAAGATAAGGATTAGTGCATGCTCAATTAACAGTACGCATAAAGGGAAACAAACATGTATATCCCGTTTAACTGTATAAGTGGATCGTCGATTCCAAACCAATAGCCCACATAAATAAAAATCTAGCTTCGGTAACAATAAACAAGACATAATGATACAAAGCAAGACACAAAGATTATTCCAATCATTTGGACTTTGGTTACAAGATGCAACAAATGTAGTAAATTCGCACAAGTGTACACATAGTTCTCAGAAGTAAAACATTTATTTTGTAGAACCTATACACATCCACATTTATTGGATAAGAATACATCTCAAATTAGTAACTTGACGGATATGACTTATATTTTTAAATAAGAGATTACATGGAACTAAAAGCAAATGGGAATTAGCGCCATTTTATTAAAGCCCTATAGGCACGCTATCTAAACGAAGACCAATACTTAAGTCGAACTTGACATAAGCGACAAGCTTTACCATAATTATTTAAGCCCCTTTAAAATCTAAGGGTTGATTTAAACATGTCATGCTTCTTTACGCCGACAATTATTTTTCGTTCAAATACTACTACAGTCAATCAAATAAGGATATGAGAGCCCATCATTTACATACTAGAATAGGGTACAAAACCATCAACAAAGAAATGGAATTTAATCACTTTTAGATAGCTTCGCGTAACATGACAATCACAAAGAAAGTCCAACATTTCAGTTATCCGAACCCAACAAACAACAAGAATATTCGAAAGACTACATTTTACTCTATAAAATAATAGACGAAGCAATACGAGAGGAATTTGGGTTTATATGCACACCAATTGTTAAAAGGGCTTAAGTCGATAGTTCCTGCGGGCTACAGCTGTTGAATTGAAGTCTGATTTGGAGCTGGAAGGACAGGGTATGGACACATATAACGGCAAAGACCACGGTAGTGGTATGCGATGGCGAGCCATAATCGTGAAATACAATTATGCTTAATCAGCTCAAAAACCCCGGTACAGTGGACCATCTTACACTACATACTATAACTAAAGCAATCTAATATGCAGATTACTCATCCTACACACGACCAAACAGATCCATGAAGCATGTATTCCACACAAAGATAAATAAAATGAAGCTTCAGATTATCACAAGAGATGATTAACGATACAGATTGCGATCTCGGCGAACAAACACCACATGACCTTAAACATTAAGACAGTACAACATATTCCAACATAACTCGAAACTAAGCAACACGTATAGCTTACTATTTCAGATATGATCTAGTCGATATTATCATCCCAAACATGAATCAGCCAAGTAAGGCAGATTTGACAGGTGAAACAATACTAACAAGTATAATGAATGCCTATATGACAGGACGCGCGTGATTCAAATCGGAGCAAAAATCAAAAGGGATTTTGATTTTACCTTCTCCGGGCAGCGAATCGAAGCAGCGTATCAAGCGTCGATCCACTCGGAGTGTATTGCTATGCGATTTTTTTTGGAGAGAAGCAAAGCTAGGACGATTTTGCTCGTTTGTACGGAAAATAAAGAGTTTTAGTTTGTGTTCTTGCATTGCTACGGATTCTTTGCCGATTCAGATTTTCACTGGTGCTTCCCTTTTATTGGATTTTTACTCGTTTTCTCTGGACTGCCCCCTTTTCGAATCTGTCCGACACATGCACTGGTTTTTTGCCCTCCAAGCCCGATGCCATTTCTTGCGTAAATCGTCCTATAAATAGTCACGATTGTGGGTCTCAATTTTGGTATGTTTGGGATGGCTTTTGAGACTGATTTTGTGCGATTTGGGTATTGATTCGATATTGATTTTGGACGATTCTTTGGGTGTAAAATCGACTAAGGTAAGTTCTGATTTTAGGTTGATTTGAAGGAGATTTGGTGCGATTTGAGCAGGTTATGGTAAGAAATATTCTGGTTATGTATTCCCCAACCGAAAAATCCGGTGGGGATCCTGCGAACTCGTTGGTGAAGAGGTGAGGGTGCGGCGATTTTAGGGCTTCGTTAGGTTTTAGGTTTTTCTTCTTTTTTCTTTAGGTTGAAGGAAGGGAGCGAGATAGGCGCTGAGGGAGTGAGGGGAAGGAAATAGGGCCTGGGTGAGTGGGCTAGCCTACTGGTCGGGTTTGGGCTGGGCAATGGGCTGGGCGAAAATGGTTTGGGTAGTGTTATAATTATTAGTTTTAGGTGCTATGTATTTAATTAGGTATTAATTAGTGATAAATTAAATTATTTAAATTGTGATTAAATTATTTAGGTGTTTTATTAGTCTAAGTTTAAATTTAAATTATTATAATAATAAATGCGGGTGTGCTATTTAATTAGTGCTTAATGCTTTAGAATGCGGCGCTATTAAAATCTTATTATTGCATTATTGTGAAGTTAAATTAAAATTGAATTGAGTTTAGATTAAATTATTTAAATGCTAAATGCAAGTATGATATTTAAGAATTGTTTAAAGCTTTTATAAATGCGGTGCTATTAAATGCATGTATTAGATTAAAATTGATTTTAAATTACAAATGATTATTAATAAATGCGGCTATGCTACCTGACACGACGTCGTTGCTAAATTATTTATTTTATGTATTTATTAATTACTTAAGAATTACGACAGAGCTTGAAATCAATTAACGCGGACGCGGGACTCTGAGTGCTTGAAACTCTACGTAAGATGCGATGCCATTATTAAATTATTTATTTATGCCTGTATTTATGTTTTATTCGCTGCATTTTATTATAAAAATCCCTAAAAATTATTTTACAAAATTAGTGCAATTTTATAGTTAATGACTGGACGAGAGGGTCAAAATTGGGTGTCAACAGATATCACCTTTGTAAAAATATCATCTATCATTTCTCGCGTTGATATGTATTGTAAAGTTACTTCTCCATTTGCTACTGCGTTTCTTACAAAGTTATACTTAATGTCGATGTGTTTGGTTTTGCTGTGATACTTAAAATCCTTTATGTATGCAATAGTCGCTTGACTATCACAATATGAAATCAATGATCCTTGACAATTCTTTACAATGCCCAAATTCTCAAAAATAAATAAATTAACCAAACGTCTTGTACTGCAGATGCACAAGCAATGAACTCATCTTCCGTAGTCCAAAGGACCATGCAAGTTTGTTTCTTACTTCTCCATAAATTAACACCCCTATTAAGTAAGAAAGCATAGAAGGATGTCGATTTTCTACCGTTCTGGTCACTAGCCAAATCAGCATTTGTATACCCTCTCAATTGTAAATATTACCCTATAACATAGTGAATAATCAACAGTTCCTTTAAGCTATCGAAAGATCATTTTCATAGTCTTCCAATGTTCTCTTCCAAGATTGGACTGATACCTGCTAACCAAACTTACGACATAACAAATGTTTGGACGAGTACACATCGAAGCGTGCATCAAGCTCTCGATAACACCTGAATATGGAACTCGAGAAATATCTTTTTTTTCTTTTTCAGTCTTTGGACATATCTCAAGGATTAAAGTCTCACCTCTAGATATAGGAGTATCCGTGGGTTTGCAACTATTTATTCGGAAGCGTTCCAAAAGATTCTTTACATAAGGTTCTTGAGATAGACTTAAAACTTCTTGGAACGATCTCTTTGGATCTTAACACCCAATATATAATATATTTCACCCATGTCTTTCATGTCAAATGACTTTGAGAGCTATGGCTTGATAGTTTTCGCATACTCCAAATTATTTCCGGCTAATAAAATATCATCCACGTAAAGGGAAAGAATTACAAACATTTCATTGGACTTCTTCACATAGATGCAATGGTCTTCATCAATCATGGTGAAATCACCTCATATGAAAACATAATTGCCTCCGGTTGACACCCCCGTTATTGCCACCTCGATTTTCACCATGGTTTTTACCATTATTTTGCGATTTTGACCCTTTTTGCCGCAAACCGTTATTGCAGTTTTGGCTGAAATTGTCGGATACAGATGGAGAATAGTCAGACGCGGTCATCATGATGACAGAATGAGCCTAGTGGCCGCCTTCTTAGCCAACTTCTTCGAGTGTGCAAGGAACGAGCTTGATACAACTACAGAAGAGGATTGCTCTGAAGAAGAAGCATAATGATGCCACTACAGGCCTCAGATAGGTCTGTAACCATTTGAAGGACAAGACGATCATTGGTTACGGGCGCACCTAATCCACTCGTAGAGTGCGTTTGGTATAGTAGGGGGTGAAGCCTATAAAGATGCGGTGGATCTAGTAACGTTGTGGAGTTGGTCCGTCAATTCTTTAAACCTTTTACAATAAGTTGAAACATTATGGAAGTCTTCAATATTGACGTGGGAGAATTCCTGCTCAAGTGTAACAGCTCGAGAATTCTGATTATCTTGGAATATATCACATACTCTATTCTAAAAATCCATCACTGTAGCGTCTGGTTCGACAATCGTCTGTAACAGGTCGGTAGAGATAGTGGAGTAAATTCACTGAAGAAGGGTAGCATCAAGGGTCATCCATAATTTAGGATCATTCTCGGGTTTGGACACCTCGGTATCAGCAGGAGCCGAGGGAATTATACGATGGAGGAATTGATGCGAGCGTGCGTGAACTTTGAACAGTTCGGCCCACATCGTTTATTGGACATTTTCTATCTCAAGAACGATAAGATGTGGTTCTTGATGTTACCAACAGTAAGGACATAGTGAAACATGTTTTAGCCATAACAACAACGCAAGACGTGACGTAGGGATTTGGAAGAAAATTTCGGAAGACAAAAAGGAAGAAAGTTCACGGAAATCGAGAGTAGTGTCTCAGAAATCGAGGCGCGAGAATAGAGTTTGGGAGAGAAAATATTTGAACTAGACTTTGATACCATGAAATAAATAATCCCTTGATTATTTTCATTAATGAAAGAGTATATATACAATTTATAATTTCCATAATATGGAAAATCATATTTCTATTATACTGCTAAAACTTTATTCTACTTGTACAATAATTCTACAATTATGGTAAATGTACAATGCTAAGTAAATAAAATTACATACAATAATAGTAACTTAAATTTCTGCTCCAAAACCGTGATATACATGGCTGTATATGCCATGTATATCATGGTCCAAAGCTGCTGAAATACACGTGATATATCGTGATATACACTGATGTATAAGCAGTTTATTTTTCTGTATATATATATATATATATATATATATATATATATGAAAAAAGCTTCTGGTGAGTTCTAATTAAAAATTCTCAAGACGAAATGCGCCATATACGACAACATACATGACATAACATTGTTTAGTTTACTTAATTTTCCTATTTATTTTAATTGATTTAATGAAAAAAGAGCTCAACTCTTTCATTTCAATCTTATCTACTAATGTTTCAAGAATTTAAAACCAAAACACGATTGGACAAATACAATAAACTTAGGTCAAATTTTATAAAATATGGGTCCTTGGCATGCCTCACATGGGGGAATAATAAAAGAATAGTGGAGAATACTATTTTTAAAGACAATCACTTAAAAAAAACAAATTGCCCATAAAAAGACAACATGAGGGAAATAAAACTCTAGTTAATAAACAGCACACACAAGAGAATTATATGATAAATTAAATAATAATGCAGTTAATCAATAGGGTCATGGTATAGCCTATAGGAACAAGAGTTTGAGTAGTAGATGACATGACATTACTCTTAAAATCTGATACATTTATATATATATATATATATATATATATATATATATATATATATCGAGTCATATTAAATTTGAAACATTAGAAATATAGTAAAGTCTTTTTTTTGTTAGATGAAGAAGATGTAATCACTAAAAGGGTTCACTTTCCAAATTTATTGGTTTCGAACAAAATTTAGTCATTCAAAGAGGTAAAGAAAAATACCAGGTAAAAGATGGAAATAGAAAATAAATGAAACAATGGATGTTGTATTTGTTCGGATCGAAATAATCAGATATTATGCGGAAGCTAACAAAATAAATCTCAAAAGAAGATAAATTATATAACAAAAGAGAAATATATCAAACGAGACAATAATTTAACGTGGTTCGATCAATCGACCTATATCCACAGGAGGAAATGAGTAATCCATTATATAAAAGAGAGTACCGAATATTGAGAGAAATAACCTTACAAAATTCACTAAAACAAAAGGGTCGTCACACAAATGACACGATAACACTCAGCAGGGCCGTCTTTGGACCGTGCGAGGTGTGCTATCGTACAGGGGGCCCCGAAAAACGAAAAATTTAAGGGTCTTTTTTTTTTATTTTTTATTAAGTAGTATTATCCAAAATTTACTGTAAAGACTCATAATTCGCAGATAAGAATCAACTTTTACGAATTAGAACAGAGCGCCCAAAATATTTAAGTCGGCCCTCACACTCAAGTGTCTCAAAATTCCCCCTAAGCAAGACTTTCAAAGCCCTCAAGGCTACATTATGGATGCTGACTAGTATTGAGAAGTAAAGAGCCTCAATTTATAGAGTCCAAAACCTTTTCTTTCAAGAAAAAGGATTAGCCGAATATAAATAAAGCAAATATTTTCCCTTTAGAAAAAAAACAATTATAATAGGAGAATCGAGATAAACACGTAACATTATGTTGGAGAGAATTTTTAATCAAACACTCAAGCGAGATGTAATAACTCATTTGTGGAAAATTGGGAATGATCGCATGTGTATATAAATACTAATAATAAAATTAATTTAACTTATATATACTGATAGTGAATTTACAATAAATATTTTATTAACTGTAACAAAAGGTAGCCAAGCTATTTAAAGTACATGTTATTGAAAATATACACAAATACACACGGTATACACATACCTTCTGTATATCGTGTATATCATCATGGAATCGGCTACAACAGTCCGTGACATATCACATGGTATACACAACTGTCTGTGATATACATGGAAAGTATATCACAGTTTGGAGAATATTTTGTACTGTAATTTTGTAATTAATTATCATTGTATTCTTACTATAATTGTAGGATTCTTGTACAAATAGAATAGGGTTTTCGAAGTAGAATAGGAATACAATTTTTCATATTATGAAAATTGTAAATTGTATATATACTCATTCATTAATGAAAATAATCAAGAGGTTATTTCTTTCATGGTATCAGAAGTCTAGATTTTTCATACCTCTCCCAAATTTGTTCTTCCGCAACCTGCCAATTTCTGAGCCACCGTCTCGGGTTCCGTGCCCTTCCTTTTTCTTCTCTTTCTAAATTAATCCAAATCCCTCATCTTTTGTTCTTTCTTTATGTCTACATCAAAGAACACGTTTCACACTATCCTTAGTGTTTCTAACATCAAGAATCACATACCTATCATTCTTGAAATAGAAAATGTCTAATACGCGATGTGGGCCGAACTATTCAAAATTCACGCACGCTCGCATCAAGTCCTCCATCACATAATCCTCGCGGCTCCTGAGGATACGGAGGTGCCTAAACGCGAGGATGATCCTAAGTTATGGACAACCCTTGATGCTACCGTTCTTCAGTGGATTTACTATACTATCTTTATCGACCTGTTGTAGACGATTACTGAACCCGATGCTACGACAATGGAATAGACTGCGTGACATATTTCAAGATAATAAAAATTCTCGTGTTGTTACTCTTGAACAAGAATTTTCTCATGTTAACATGGAGGATTTTCCGAACGTATCGGCCTATTGTAAGAGGAAAACAGTTGGCGGACCAACTCCGCAATGTTGGTGCGCCCGTTAGCGACGATCATCTTGTTCTCCAGTTGGTTGCTGGACTATCTGAGGCCTATAGTGGCTTTGGAACTCATCATCATCAAAATGATCCTCTCCCGAAATTTTATCAAGCCCGATCCATGCTTATTTTGGAGAAGTCGGTTTCGCAAAGAAGGATGTCACTAGTGCTAGTCCGGTGGTCATGATGACGTCCTCCACTAATTCTCAGTGTTTTGTTGATAATTCAAGTCAAAACTGTTCTCACGGGGGAGACAAAAATAATCGAAAAAATAATAGCAAAAATTACGGGGGCAAATGGGGTAGTTCCGACAGTAGTGGCGGTGGCCAGAATAATGGCAGTGGGCCCCGTCTTGACAATAGTGGGCCGCGTTCACTGGTCCCGATCATAGCCCGCAGCGGTGGGCACAGGCCGTTGGGCGGTGTGGCTCCGGCTATTGGGCGATGGGCACAGGCCGTTGGGCGGTGTGCCTCGGCTATTAGGCGATGGGCACGGGCCGTGGGCGTGGGCGTGGGCGTTGGACAACCCCTATCCGCCTACTTTCCCAGCACCTGGACAGTGAGTTGCCCCACCTTCGTTTCGGCCCAATACAACCTGACCCAATGGTTTCCGCAATAATTTTGGGCCGAGGAAGCAAGCATGTGTGCTTGGGCCTCGGCCTCCATAGGTCATCATGCTGCGGGCCTCACCCCAACCGACATTGAAGTCGCAATGCACACTCTTGGATTGAATCCGCTAGACATATATTGGCACATGGACACCGACGCCACTTCTCATATGATGTCTGTTAGGCGTATTTTGTATACGTCTTTTGAGTCATTTTTAGTTGTTATTTTACTCGTTTTGTTGTGTTTAGTATAGTAGTAGATTTGTTTTTCTTTCTTTTGAGTCACAGCGGTACAAAAAGGCAAAATGCAAAAAGGAACGAGAAATAGGCAGAAAAGGTGCTCCCGAGGAAAAAGGATGAAAGTTGGCAACTCAGAGCGAAAGAAGGTAGCACTGCAGTGCCATATTTATCGAGAAGCCACATGACTTTCAGCACCGCGGTGCCATCAAAGATCTGCGGTGCCATTTGTCCGAGAAGTTACAGAGTTTCGACGCGCGCGCAGATGCGTAATCGCGGTGCCGACGCGGGAAATTTCTGTTCCGAAGGCAAATTGGCTAAGGGCAGGTTGGTCCATAGGGCACAAAAATTAGAGGATATTTAAGCCCTATGGATTAATGCTAATGAGAGAGTTTGGTCATTCTACAACACAACACAACACAAGGCGGATTTGGAGCTACAATTGGAGACTTAGTTCGTAGTAATTTCTTTCGTTTTTAATTCAGTTTATGTATGAATTTTGTGTTAGTTCTTAGCGTGACTATGGCTAGGAGATAAATACTTTATTAGGGCTTTTCTTATGAATAGCTTGAAACTTTTGAAAAGTGGATGTTAGTCCACATTTTTTATAATGGGTTGAGTGGTACTACTCATACCATCTTTGATGCTGCAGCAGAGGGTTCTTTCATGAGAAAGAGTGTCAATGAGGCACATGAGTTACTGGAAGATATGGCTGCCAACAATCATCAAGGGGCAGATGACAGGTTAGTGACCAGCAGGAAGGCTATGTGCATACATGAACTAGATGCCATCACTGCCCTGAACGCACAAGTGGTCCTTTTGACGAAGCAACTGCAACAGAACACCATGTCCGTGAATGCAGTCCAAATGTCTATGAATTGTGATATTTGTGGTGGACCGCATTCCTTTGACAGATTACAGCGGTGGACCTTAATAATGTGCCAATAGAGCAGGTACAGGCGGTTGAGAACTTTCAGAGGCCTTATAATTCCAACACATACAACCCAGGGTGGAGAAATCACCCTAACTTTTCGTGGAGGAACGATCAGCCTCAGCAACAACCATATCAAGGTGGTTACCACAACCAACACGTGCAAAATCAGGCCACTTCATCCCAGCAGTTTAGACCACTGATGCGTGATTTATGCACACACTAAATGCAAGTGCACGTGTCGTGACAAGTAATATAGTCTAGAAGATCGAGTTATCGTCCTCAAGGATTAGTGTCCAATTATCAACCTCTATTTTGTAGTATCTATTTGGTAACCGATAATTTGATGAATTGTTTATAGCTATGATTGTAGATGCTAACTAAATTACTTTACTTTACTTCAGATATGGTGGAAATAGGGCTTCCAAATCTCCTCAACTATCCGCTCGCTTTACTGCAAATAATTATGGTTCTTCTTCTATTTTGAGATAGCAGGTTAACTAAGCCGTTTTATACTCCTGTTAAGGTAATATAAACACTCAACCCCAATGTAGAACCCTTCTATCTTTCGATGACAAGATTGACTACAAAGGAGGATTAAGAGCAATAACCTATTAAGCTACACAAGTATCAGGGGTACTTTCGTCCACGATTTAAACCTATGTTTATTCAACTATAGCATATTCACAATCTCCCCTTTCGAATTTCGATTAGAAATCATATAAGTTATGATAATTAGTGATCAATTAATTATCAAGCAATCAAAACAATTATTGAATAAATCTCAACAATAATAAGAAGAAACCAAAATATGCATTAATTCATAAGAACGAGGTTCAAGCGATTCGACATGGAAAACCCTAAATTAAGTTAGTTCCTAGCCATATACATGCCAGGAACTAAACTAATATCCAACATACACAAAAAAGAAATAAAAGAAAGAACAATAAATTACTCAAAAGTAAGTCTCTAATCTTGATCTCCAAGTTGTGATGAATTATAAAGTGTGGAACTCCTTCAAATCTGACCTAAAGGTCCTTTTTATATCACCAAAAACGTCCCAACCCTTTTCCTTCTTGGCCTTGGCCCATTCCTATTCGGATTTGGAAATTTTCCCGCGTTGGCGCCGCGGTCCTGCAACCGGCGTCGCGGCGCCGAAACTTCTGCGGCTCTCTGCTTCTTGGGCGCCGTGGCGCTCTGCTGCTGCTTGTTTGTGGCGCCGCGGCGCCGTCCTATTTCTCGCCCGGGTTGCCAACTTTTTAGCTTTTTGAGCTCTGGAACCTCTGTTTCTGCCCTCTTTTCGCTCCTTCTCGCCAATGTGTCACTTTAAACCACTGTGACTCAAAAGAAAGAAAATTTATCCTAACACGACAAATATTTGTACAAAAATGGATAAAAGACTAACTAAAAATGACTCAAAAAGTGTATATAAAATACACCGATCAAAACACCCCCAAACTTAACATTTGCTCGTCCTCGAGCAAAGATCAAAAATAGAAATAAAGACACGAAAGAAAAGAAAATAAAATGACTCAAAACATTGATCAATTTGCCGCATCATTGTTACTTAGAAAAACATGAAGGTTAGTAGAATTATGCAGGAACATATTGCATGGATTTTTAGCATTCTAAACACATCAAGTCAGATATTTCGCAAATTCAATTTAATAATGCTCAATGGAAGTAACAATACCTAACTATGCATGTCAATTTCAAAATCCCATGACATGTTTACTTGTTATTCTCCACTAATCATGAATACACATATTAGAGATCTTCAGGACTTTTCAGGGTTGTAATGTAGGCTTAGGCAGGGGTAGGTAAAAATAGGCTTTTAGGCTCAATTTACGTACCATAAGCTCTTTTGCTTTAAATTTTTCCTTTTCTTTTGATTTTCTTTTTAACCTCATACCTATCTTTCCTCTATTTTGTTTTGAGAGAATGAGGTGTATTATGAATAGCAGACACCCCCAAACTTAGGCTTTTGTCTATTTATTATTATTTTTTATTGGGGTGCATCAAAATTGTTCACTCTCTTTTGTCTCTTTTTCAACACTTTATATTCCAACAACTCAATTTTTCACTTATGGCACAAATATGGAATTATAGGGTGTCAAATAAAGGTCATATTTTTGGCTCAATGGGGCTGACTAGTGATACAATTGTGATGTCAGGGATATGTAAAAATTGGTAAGAAAGGGCTAACAAAGAAATGTCTGAGTCATCTCCCTAACATGCATATCCTAACTATTTCGCCTCAAATAACAAGCAAGCAGACACATAAGTTTAAGTACTAAAAATGCATAAATCAAGCAAGATACCCCAAATAGTTTGACTTCATGAATTTTTGGCATATCTAACATAAGTGTTCAGATTGTTGCTTCTAATTCCATTACATTATTCAACTTTACTTCACTAGGCGTTTCAAGTAACTACAGCATGCATGATCTAAAAAAAATTAGACTCAAATAAACATAGAAAATAACATAAAAAGACTCAACAACACATCAAAAATAACTAAGAACTCCCCTCCAAACTTAAAGCACACATTGTCTCTAATGTGTGCAAGACTCAAAAATAAAAGAAAAATGGGACAACTTACAAACTTGGTTTAAAATGGTGGCGGTGGCGGCGGATAATGCATGGATCAGTGGTTGAACAAGGAACTCATCTCATCAAATCTCAGGTTCAACTGTTGTTGCTCCTGCCTTATTTCTTATTGTCTTTGTCTCAGGTCCTGTTGACCTTGTATTATTGTGTCAAAACTCTGCATCATTCTCCGCTGGTTCATGAGCAACTGCTCCATCATAGGCACCGGAGGTTCCAATTCCAGGGGCTGCTGGCGGCTGCTACCTGCCTCATGTTGAGCCTCTGTCTCAGGCTCATCTTCATCCATGGCAGCCTCTGTTGCTGGTGCTGGTCTCATTCTTGCTGCTGCTGGAGGGACTGGTTCTGGGAAGACATGCACTATCCCATATGACATAGGAGGTTGACCCTTCTCATATGTATCAGTAGCTAGGGTTGAGACTCCATGTCTAGAACATAAACTGCAAATAAGTGATCCATGTCCCAATCCACCTGTAGTGACCAACCTACTGGTTTCTCCAATGTTCTGCAATATCTCCTTCCCAACATCAATCGTCTTCCCTTCCATAATTCCATATATCATTTTTATTCTATCCGCTTTCACTCGGGTGAAGTGCGTCGATGGAATCAGGCGGGCACTGACGAAATATAACCAACCCTTGGCTGTTTTGTTGAACTGACATCTGCTCAGTCCTCTTGATCCATTTCGTGCAATATCATACTCAGCCCCAGGGTAGCATAATGTGCTTGCGATGATATCCCAATCGATGTTGTTGGCATCTCTAGACCATGTTCTAAAATAGCTTCGATCATCGCCTCTTTCTTCAACATCGGTTGTTCTTAATAGCTCATTCACCACCTCAGCCGTCACAGGCACATATTGTCCTCTCACAAAGCATCTACCATTTATCCTTTTCGGAAAGTTAGCATAGAATTCTTTCACCATTACGGTGTTCTGTGGTACTATTCTCTCTGGATTAACAAATTTCTTCCACCCAATGGCCTCTGTCATTGCCCGAATAGGCTCATAGACATCGCCGTCCTCAAATGACTCCCTTTGGTACTGCATTCCTCTCTCAGGGATCAAGGGTCTAGTACTAAGTTTGTAATATTTGTCTTCAGCTTTTTGACTGACAAACCTAGTAGCGTCATATTGTGGAACGGAGGCGGATGCGAAAGCTCTTTTTTTTCTGGCAGACATTTTGGAATTTTTTTTAGCAGTGTTTCCTCTGTTTCCGTGAGATTACCCATCAACTTTCAATCACACCAATCAACACACAGCGTGATCAGCAAACTAGAACACCATTCAACCCCCAAACTTCACTCAAAGCAACGATACAACACCCCACGATCACTACGTATAATCTTACCGCGAAATTTTCACACCAAACTTCAACACAACCCACACTATCCACCAATAAAGCACATCCCCAAACTTATGAATTATCTCCCCTGATTGCTTTGAAAATTTCAAGAAAAGTGATGAAAGTTACCTTGGACGGTGTTCTTCAAGATTTTCTTGTTCCTAGTGATGGATTGAGGCAATGGAATGAGGGATGTTTGTTTGTGATGGTTAAGGGTGCAAGGAATTTAAGTACTTTGGTTGTGATTGAGTTTAGTTTGTGGAAAATTTTGAGTAAAGGAGGTTGATTTCGTGGGTTTTGGAGAGATAAATGGTTTTTGATTTGGAAAAGGGAAATCGGATTAGGGCTCCTTTAAATTTCAGTATTTCCGTCGCGGCGCCACGGCCATGAGATCGGCGCCGTGGCGCCAAAACATCTGCGACACTCTGAACTTCCAGCGTCGTGGCGCTCTGATTTGGCGTCGCGACGCCCAAACTTCAGAGGCCTTCTAGACTTTCGACGCCGCGGCTCTATGATTCGGCGCCGTGGCGCCCAACTTCCTGCGCCTTTCTGCATTCTCGGTGCCATGGCCCTCTACTGGGCACTGTGGCGCCGAGCTGATTTTTTTCCTCTCTCACGTTTTTCGTCCTCCACTTTTTAGCCCTGTACCTGTCATCACAACATGTAAACAATACCTTCCGTGAGACTGTTCTAACTAAAACTAAATTGCATAAATTTTAAAAAAAACATTGGGTTGCCTCCCAAGTAGCGCTGTCTTTAACGTCTTTTAGCCGGACGCAGGTTCCTTATCAAGAGGCATGGGGTAACTTAACCCCACATCCTACCCATTTCATAATTATTTTTCTCTTCCGCATTCTGTTTTTCTTTTTCTCCTTTTTCTCAAGAGAAGGTTTAGCGTTGCTCACCTGTACTAACAGATTGATTTTCCTTGCTTTGGCCTGTGCTGGCTCAACTTATGTGCTAACGGTGCTGACTGCAAAACATTTGCTTATGACTGGGGGTTCAACGGTGTGTTTAAACACCTTGAACACCATCTCTTCTTCCTCAACTCTGAGTTTCAGCTCGCTTTTTCCCACATCAATCAAGGCTCTCCCAGTTTCCAAGAATGGTCTTCCCAAGATGATAGAGATTTCATCATCTTCCTCCATATCAAAGATGAGGAAGTCTGCAGGAAAGAAGAATTTTCCTACCTTAACCACTACATCTTCAATTATTCCCCTGGGATGCACCACTGTCCTATCTGCCAACTGCAAGCTCACAGTGGTTGGTTTGGCTTCACCCAACCCCAACCTCTTGAAAACGGACAAGGGCATTAGATTTATGCTGGACCCCAAATCACACAGGGCCCTGTTACATGTCACCCTGCCAATTGTGCAAGGCAATGTGAAGCTCTCTGGATCCTTAAGCTTGGGGCAGTTTCTTCTGCAATATGGCGCCGCATTCCTCTGTCAATTCCACTGTCTCATACTCAGCTAGCTTCTTCTTCTTCCCAAGAATTTCCTTCATAAATTTGAAATAAGTAGGCATTTGCTCCAACGCCTCAATGAAAGGGATGTTAATGTGCAGATTTCTAAATACCTCCAAGAACTTGGAGAATTGCTTATCAACTGCTTCCCTTTGCAACCTCTGAGGGTAAGGAATCTTCTCTGTGTATTCCCTCACTGGAAATGTTGGAGCCTTCTCTAAAATATGGCGGCCCTCAATAACCCCCTCCTTCTCTGCATCTATTCTCTGCTCAACTCTCTGTTCTACCACGGGCTGATGTAGTCGTTTCTACCGCTTCCCACTTCTCGGTTGCACCGCTCGCACCGCTTCTGAATTCATCTCAGACATTACTAGGAAGAGTGCTTTGTGGCCTGTTATTTTCCATCTTTGCTAACTGTTATACCCCGTATTTTCAGAGTATGTACGTGAGGACGTACGTAGAATTTTGGGCCTTAAAGATTAGGCTAGGAAGAAATTTGGGCACAAGTGCCGAAAGGAGTCGTTTTTCGACTAAACGCTTTCCACTTTCGTAGGGAAAATTCGCTATGTCATTTATATTTTTGCGGATTTTTCCGAGAGACGAAACATTTTGGACCAACGAGAGGCGACACTTGTCACCCTCTAATCGAGCACTTGAGGCGCCCTTGGACGATTGGCCTGGCTTTTAGTCAAGGTTAGGTAGGATATTTTGGTGGTAGATGGATAAGGTGTACTTAGGTGAATCCTAGCCCTACACTTGCTATACACTTGGATGCATCTTGGCCATTGGTTGGCTTTGCTTGACCTATAAATACCCCACTTTGGAAGACTTCTTCATCCAAAAATCTTCCTAAGTCTTGAAGTTCTCTTCCTCCTCCTCAGGTAGTCTGGCCCACCCCCCCTCTTTCCCTTGTGAGGCCTTGTGGCCGAGAAACCCCTACCCCTTTGTGAGTACTAGCCGAGAGCACCACCCCTCCTAGTGGTCTAGCTGGGTACCCACTAGCCTAGTTGTTTCAGATAATACCCCTTGTTGTGGTATAGAAATACTCTCCTAAGTATTGTTATAATGTCCAAATACCTTGGCCCAAATACCTTGTAGTATTCCCAAGGTTACACTTATACAAAAGCCCAGAAAATACGATTATACTTCCTTTAGCCACAAAAACGAAACCCTAAGGAAATCTTCACCCGTTGTTGAAGTTGTAAGTAGAAGTTGGTTAGAACTTCTGGCGGTTGTTGGAGCGCTGAGTAGGAGCTAAGCGTTGCTCGGATCGACTTTATACTTGGATAATTTTGGGCTTATCGAGGTAAACACTATCGTTCTTCTATTGTAATTGGAAATTACATGTTAGAATATATGGTCAAGTATACTATATATGTAATCGAACGTAGTATTGTGGCAATGTCTTTTGACTTAAGCCTGAATAATAAAGAACTGAACTGAACTGTAATTAAATAGGACTATATTGCACTAGACTTTTAGGATTACTGTTTAGTATAATTGTACGGGTCCGGTTAGACGTGTTTACCCCTGGTTGGCTTGGTAGCCACCTCGATAAAGCGAGGAGATTTACGCCGCTGGGTGGGTCTACGATTTTTACGTAGAAAGATAGAAACTTGTGTTTTGGGGTTAATAGACGTTTGTGACCTTTATAGGTGAAAGTACTAAGAGTAGCGTATTCTACTCGAGGAGTGGAAAGGGCTAGCAAGGTTGTAGTACTTGGAGCTTTTTGCTTATTGTCGATAATCGTCGCGAGGTATGTGAACCTCTTCCTATCTCTTCTAGCATGATATGTGTGAACTATGTAGTACGGTAGACGCATACGTGTGTTAATCGTGTTTGATTGTTTTTAAAACATAAAGTGTTATAACGGCTTTATGGGAAGTTGGTTATATGACTTTATGTAGGTAAGAAAATACTTTGTGGTTTTAAAAGGTAACTGATGTGAATAATAACTGGCTTGTTATAATACAGAACTTGATGTATTTCAAAAGATTTATAAATCGTTTTGAAGGTAGAGTAACACTTGGTTTTAAAAAGGTTTTAAAAAGAGTTATACTAGCTTTATGGGAGTTAGGTATAAGGTCTTAAGAGGTAAAGGAAATGGTTTGATGTTAAGTTAAGAGACTTGATCTTATAATATAAGAGAATTAACTTATTTGTTTTAATATGGATGTTTTTGTGAAACCTCATTCGTGAGTAATGAGTACTTGGTTTTATTTAAACGGATAATGTTTTACTGATTTGAAATCGAATGTATCGACAGCACCACCGCAGCGTTAATAAAGGAAAATGTATTGAATAATGATGTATCGTATTAAAACCAGTAGAAACCTCCATCTGCATAGAAACTAAGATGAGACAAAATGATATTACATTTCTAGATCATGGCTGCTGTAATAAGAATGTTGTAAACAAGAATAACCTACTCTCACGTGAGACATATATTACTCAATTGTTCTAAAAAGGAATCAAGTGATTAAGTTTGGGAACTATGAAACCATTTGAAAATGAGAAGCTTGAGTAATTGAAACTAGGCAAACTGAAACTTAGGAAAAGAATGTTGTTACTTGATTTTGAAAAGGGAATGTGGGTTGGTCATTCTAATACTACGGGTATCGGGTGACTTTTATAAAAGTAATGGATCTCTTTTAAAAGAACTTAACGTATGTAGTACTTTGGGGTTAAAAACCCGGACTTTGGCATAAAATGAAAGTACTTTGAGTTGTTGTGAAACTTGCCTATTCTTGTTGTTGTGAAACTTGCCTATGCTTGTTGTTGTGAAACTTGCCTATGCTTGTTGTTGTGAAACTTGCCTATGCTTGTTGTTTGTTGTGCAAGTGTGGTATTTCTGTGTTACCGCGTCTCTCGATAGAGGGCCGGTTGACTTGTTGAGAACTTACTTGGACGTCTTTGGCGGTGATGGAGAATTCCACGGTATGTTTCCATTTTGATTCTTGTCTTGTTGTTGATGTCACATGGACATGTCTACACCGACGCAAGATTCGGGGGCACGCGGCCACGCGGCGGGTTGATTACCGATATATGGTTATTATCGCAACATGGACGTGTCTACACCGACGCAAGATTCGGGGCATGTGGCGTGCGGCGGGTTGACCACCGATATTGTTATTGAGGTTACATGGGCATGTCTACACCGTCTGATTCCGGGGCATGTGGCCACGCGGCCTTGTTATTGTGTTGCATCATGGACATGTCTACCGTCACGATATTAGGGCACGCGGCCATGACGCGAACATGATGGATGTTGTGGGCGTGAGACCCGTAGTTATATTTAGTGGTGACTTTGAGGCGTGAGTCCACGACTGGCCGCTTTTATGTTGCGTCGTATTTTGGTTATCATACATGTCTCCTGCTTTTTAGGCTATTATGATTTCATTTACTGATGTTGTGATTTCACATACTTGGTACTGTTATCGACCTCCTTGAAGTGCGTTCAATCCGCGGTAGAAGTACATCGGCTGTCGATCCCCGCGTCTAGGATCTCATTCAGCGTCTTGGGAAGCTCCGTTCCGTCGGAGGCTTATCTTCTGGTATGTGTTCCCTGAGTTGTAGGTTCTTGTACATTCAGGGTTTGGCGGGCCCTGTCCGCCATAGTTTGTAAATCTTAGAGTGCAGCCTTTGTTGTGGCGGGGGCTTGTAAAAGGATAGCTGTTGGGTATTTCAGTATATATGATGAAAAAGCTGTTTTGGTTGCTTTGTTTATTTATCTTTTCTCTTAATTCATGTTCTTGTTTTTATTTCCGCTGATTTTCTCTGATGTTGTATCACTAGGGTGCCCGGGGTAAGGCACCAGTCACGGGCCCGGGTTCGGGTCGTGACACTAACTGTCCCACCCGCGTCTTCAAGTTCCTGATAGAGGATCGTGTCTCTACCATGAACTGAGTTTGTGAATTCGTAAGTGTCAACAAGGTTGCTCGCAATTCGTCTGGCTTTTCTTGTGGAGCAGGTGTACTGAACTGTTGGGAAGGTGAGGCATGGTTAAATGGTTGTTGATTCTGGCATTGTCCTCGGAACTGGTTCTGTTGTCCTTGATCACCCCTCCATGAAACGTTAGGGTGATTACTCCACCCTGGATTGTAGGTATTTGAATATGGGTTGTTCTGGGGCCTTTGGTAATTCCCACTGCCTGACATTCTGCTTGCTCAATAGGGATGTTGTTGGGGTCTGCTGATGGGCACCTATCAAAGGTATGAGGACCCCCACACATCTCACAACTCAATGACATCTGAACTGCATTCACTGATAATGTGTTCTGCTGCAGTTGCTTGGTCAGGAGAGCAACATGTGCATTTAACGCTGTGATGGCATCAATCTCATGAACTCTTATCGCTCTCCTTCCACTTAGCCCTCTATCATCTGTCACATAGTTATTGGTGGCCATGTCTTCTAGAAAATCATGGGCCTCATGTGCTGTATTCTTCATGAAGGTTCCACCTGCAGCTACGTCAATGATGGTTCTTCTGGTCCCGCTTAGCCCATTGTAGAAAATATGGACCAAATTCCACAGCTCAATGCTATGATGTGGACACTTTCTTTGCAGATCTTTAAATCTCTCCCAAGCCTCATAGAGTGATTCTCCATCAGCCTGGTAAAATTTGTTCAGCTCTCCTCTCAGCTTAACTGCTTTGGACGGTGGAAAAAACTTTGCCAAGAACTTTTGTGCCAACTCCTGCCATGTGAATATAGAGTCTGTGGGCAGGGAATTCAACCAAACGTTTGCTCTATCCCTGAGTGAGAAGGGAAAGAGCCTCAATCGGATGGCGGCGTCAGTAAATCCATTATACTTGAAAGTTGCGCACAACTCCAAAAAATTTGCTATGTGCATATGAGGATCTTCAGATGGCAACTCTCCGAATTGAACTGTATTATGCACCATACTCAGGATCGCAGACTTGATTTCAAAATTCTTTGCTCCTATTGCTGGGAGCCTGATGCAAGTATGTGCTCCATTCACCCTTGGCAGCATATAATCTCCCAAGCTTTTCTCCTTGGACCTGAACCCTTTCTTCCACATCCATTGGTAACCTCCGGGGCATCCTCTGGTTAGGTTGATGATCACCTAACCCTTCGTTGATCTCATTGTTATTCTGCAAGCCTCCTATTGATATTAATGTCAAGATTCGTTTGTTTCTCCGATTCTGCTTACAAGTCTTTTCAATCTACGAGTTGAAGGGAACAAGTGTATCTTCTCCTCTTCTCCTTCACATAAACTAGATGTCTGCAACAGATCAAAATCAACAAACGGATCACGGCGCACGGTTTCACCAATATAAAAAAAATTAATAAAAAGAAAAATAAAAACCAAATTAGAAATTCAGAATAGATAGAATGATATTGAACTACGCCAATCCCCGACAACGGTGCCAAAAACTTGATGCGCGATTTATGCAAACACACTAAACACAAGTGTACGTGTCGTGACAAGTAATATAGTCTAGAAGACCGAGTTATCGTCCTCAGGGATTAATGTCCAATTATCAACCTCTGTTCTGTAGTATCTATTTGGTAACCGATAATTTGATGAATTGTTTATAGCTATGATTATAGATGCTAACTAAATTACTTTACTTTACTTCAGATATGGTGGAAATAGGGCTTCTAAATCTCCTCAACTATCCGCTCGCTTACTCGTTAATGCAAATAATTATGGTTCTTCTTCTATTTTGAGATAGAAGGTTAACTAAGCCGTTTTATACTCCTGTTAAGGTAATATAAAAACTCAACCCCAATGTAGAACCCTTCTATCTTTCGATGACAAGATTGACTACAAAGGAGGATTAAGAGCAATAACCGATTAAGCTACACAAGTATCGGAGTACTTTCGTCCACGATTTAAACCTATGTTTATTCAACTATAGCATATTCACAATCTCCCATTTCGTATTTCTATTAGAAATCATATAAGTTATAATAATTAGTGATCAATTAATTACCAAGCAATCAAAACAATTATTGAATAAATCTCAACAATAATAAGAAGAAACCAAAATATGCATTAATTCTTAAGAACGAGGTTCAAGCGATTCGACATGGAAAACCCTAAATTAAGTTAGTTCCTAGCATAGACATGCCAAGAACTAAACTAATATCCAACATACACAAAAAAGAAATAAAAGAAAGAACAATAAATTACTCAAAAGTAAGTCTCAAATCTTGATCTCCAAGTTGTGATGAATTGTAAAGTGTGGAACTCCTTCAAATCTGACCTAAAGGTCCCTTTTATATCACCAAAAACGTCACAACCCTTTTCCTTCTTGGCCTTGGTCTATTCCTATTCGGATTTGGCAATTTTCCCGCGTTGGCGTCGCGGCCCTGCAACCGGCGCCGAAACTTCTGCGGCTCTCTGCTTCTTGGGCGCCGTGGCGCTCTGCTGCTGCTTGTTTGTGGCGCCGCGGCGCCGCCCTGTTTCTCGCCCGGGTTGTCAACTTTTTAGTTTTTTGAGCTCTGGAACCTCTGTTTCTGCCCTCTTTTCGCTCCTTCTCGCCAATGTGCCATTTTAAACCACTGTGACTCAAAAGAAAGAAAATATATCCTAACACGATACATATTTGTACAAAAATGGACAAAAGACTAACTAAAAATGACTCAAAAGGTGTATATAAAATACACCGATCAACCACCTATACAACAGGAGAATCTTGATGAAATGAGAGCTGCATTGCTTACACTCACCAATTCGCAGAATCAGTTCATGTCTGAAACAAGGTCCTCTCTCAGGAGCTTGGAAACACAGGTTGGGCAACTTGAAAAGATGGTAACCAATAGGTCGCAGGGCACTCTCCCAAGCTATACAGAGGTAAATCCTAGAGAGCAGTGTCAAGCAGTGTTGTTGAGGAGTGGAAAACAGTTGAAGCAGGTTGCTCCCCAGCCCGCAGTGGTAAGTGAGAAGGAGTGTGAGAAAGCAGCTGAGGTAGAGAATGAAGAAGTCAGAGGACCCGTCTGGTTGAGACGACTCCACGAACACCTTTGAGGAGATAATTCATACGGTGAACCAGTGCAAGAATCTTTGAAACAAAAATGAATGTCATGGAAGCCGTCGAACAGGTAAGTATTACTGAACCCCCTCCTGTGAAAAAGAAAAACAGAGGGAGAAAGAGGAGGATGATTTTGAAATGGATAGGTAGTGGGGTTAAAATACCCCAATGATTTAATGAGTAACATGCGTCCGGCTACAAGACGTTAAAGACAGCGCTACTTGGGAGGCAACCCAATTTTTAAATCACGCAATTGAGTTTAATTAGAACAATCTCACTTTTGGTATTTTATGGTAATGTGATGACAGTGGAGGAAGCGGAGACTAAGCACGAAGAAGAGGATGGAAAACACAAAATCAGGGGAGCACCGCGGTGCCATTGTGCAGGACCGCGGTGCCGATTGTTAGAGGGGTCGCAGGAGTTTATGCACCGCGGTGCCATTATGAAATTCCGTGGTGCCGAATAATCAGAAGGGCCACAATACTTTTGGCACCGCGGTGCCATCAGGCAGTATCGCAGTGCCGGGATGGGATTTCCAAATTAAAAGCCCTAATCCCCCAAATCTTTTCCCACACAAACACAAATCCTTCCTCTCTCTAAAAAGTCTGAAAATCCATTTCTCTACCCATAAAAATCTCCCACAAACTTCCCCAAATTCTTCAAAAAATCCCTACACAAACCCTCACATCTTGCACCACCATCATTCCTTCCAATTGGGTCAAGAAATTGGTGAAGAACAACTCTTCAAAAAGGTAATCTTCATCATTGTTCTTGAAATTTCAAGGCTAGTAGGGAAAGTAACTTGCAAGTTTGGGGGTGTACGGGCTTTGTTGGTAGGGCATTGTGTAGTTGTGGGTATGTGCTGCAGTGGTCGTTTGTTGTGTAGTTGTGTGAATTGAGGTGTATTGTGATGTAGTTGTTTTGTATTGTTGTTGTGGTCCGATTTTGCTTGGTTATTGTTGTTGTGTTGTATGAGAATTTATGGCATCATGACGGACATGACAATTGATATGGGGAGAGAAATAGTGTAGAGCAAATAGAGATTAATATGCTGACTACTACTGGCGGATTGGGACATGGTTCACTCATTACTGCCTTATGTGATAGGCATGAAGTCCCAACATTCGCCACTGATATCCTAGAGAAGAGTCAGTCTGTTGTGGCCTACAGTTTAGTGCACTCCTTCCTTGACCCCAACCCAGGACCACCAGCAAGGGGAAGGAGAACAACAACAGCAGACCCAACAACCATGGATGAGGAAGAGCATGAGGCAGAGACACACAATGAAGCATGCGAAAGCAGTCATCAGCCTCCCCTGTCCTTAGAGCCTCCAATGCCAATGATGGAGCAAATGCTCTTGAACCAACAAAGGATGCTGCGGAATCAAGAGCAAATGATGCAAGACCATCAACACCTGACCCGGCGTGTTGATAATTTGAGTTTCATGTTCACCCAATGGACAATGCAGTATCCGTCGCCGCCACCATTTTGAGTCGATGTGTGTCTGTAAGTCTTTCCATTTTAATTTTTGAGTCTTTTACACATTTGAGACAATGTGTAGTTTAATTTTGGGGGGGGGGGGGTGTTTTCATTTTATTTTATTTTTGTGAGTCTTTTGTTGTTTTTGTGTTTTATGTGAGTCAATTTTTTTTATGATCATGCATGTTGTGCTTATTTGAAACGCCTAGTGAACTAAGTGGGATAATGTAATAGAATGAGAAGCTAAAATCTGTGTGCTTAAGTTAGATATGCCAAAAATTCATGAAAATTTGATTATTTGGAATATTTGATGCTTAGCCTATGTGTTGTCAAGTGAAAAATGTATGTGAAGTCTGCTTGCTTGTTATTTGAGGTGAAATAGTTAAGATGTACATGTTAGAGAGATGATTCAGACATTTCTTTGATAGCCCTTCTTACCCTTCATTACCTATCCTGACAATAAATTGTATCCCTAGTCAGCCCCGTTGAGCCTAAAATAAGTTGTTTTCTTTGACACTCCATGATTCCCTCGTGTGCCATAAGCAGTAATTGAATAAAGGGATGAAAAAGAGTGAAAAAGGAATACAAAAAGAGAGTGAAAAAGTGATGCACCCCAATAAAAAAATGTAAAATCTTAAGTTTGGGGGTGCCTATATGAATTGATTCATGCTCTCAAAAAGAGAAAAGGGGAATGATAGGTATGAACTGAAAAAAATACAAAAAAGAAGGACAAAACGGTTGAATGAGAAAAACGCTTATAGTACGTAAATTGAGCCTAAATGCTTACTTTTGTCTACCCCTGCCTAAGCCTACATTACAACCCTGAAAAGTCCTGAGGATCTCTAGTATGTATGTCTATGAATAGTGGAGAATAGCAAGTACACATGCCCGTAGAACTAAATGAAATTGACATGCATAAGTTAGGTATTCATGCTTCAATTACTTGTGATTGAAATAAATTTGTGAAATATCTTACTTGAAATTCTAGATTGCTGAATTCATGTTATATTTGTTCCTGCATATTATCCCAACTGACGTTCATGTGTTTCTAAGTTTTTGTGTAACTGCTTGATTTGAGTCTTTGAGTCTTTTATTTTTGTGTCTTTATTTTTGTTTTGATCTTTGCTCGAGGGAGAGCAAAGGTTAAGTTTGGGGTGTTTGTTAGACGTATTTTGTATACGCCTTTTGAGTCATTTTTAGTTGGTATTTTACTCGTTTTTGTTGTGTTTAGTATAATAGTAGGTTTGTTTTTTTTTCTTTTGAGTCACAGTGGTGCAAAAAGGCAAAATGACAAAAAGGAACGAGAAATGGGCAGAAAAGGTGCTCCCGAGGCGAAAAGGATGAAAGTTGGCAACTCAGAGCGAAAGAAGGTAGCACCGCGGTGTCACTATGCAGAACCGCGGTGCCATATTTACTGAGAAGCCACAGGACTTTCAGCAAGATGCCATCAGCGATCTGCAGATGCCATTTGTCTTTGAAGGCTGCGGGAGTTTACGCGCGCAGATGCGTATCATGCCGACGCGGAAAATTTCAGTTCCGAAGGCAAATTGGCTAAGGGAAGATTGGTCCATAGGGCACGAAAATTAGAGGATATTTAAGCTCTAGGGATTAATTCTATGAAAGAGTTGGCCATTCTACAACACAACACAGGCGGATTTGGAGCTACAATTGGAGACTTTGTTCTACGTAATTTTCTTTCTTTCGTTTTTAATTCCGTTTATATATGGATATTGTGTTAGTTCTTAACGTGACTATGGCTAGGAGCTAAACACTCTATTAGGGTTTTCCTTATGAATCGCTTGAAACTGTTATTCATGAATTAATGCAATAGTTTGATTTCTTCTTCGCTTGATTAAGATTTAGTCAATATTTGGTATGAATGTTTGATAATTAATTGATAGAGTTTCCGCAGATCCAGATGTGTCAATGATTGAGGACTATGAGGGTACGATGTTATCCTTGTACTTTGTTTGTTGCAACTAGTTATCATAACCTATATAATTTCGAATCAAAAACTGAAAGGAGAGATTTGGATATGTTGTAATTAACTAGACATATGTTAAAATCGCAGACGAAAGTACCCAGATACTTGTGTAGCATTATAGGTTACTGTTCTTAATCCTCCTATGTGGTAAATCCTATCATAGAAATATAGAAGGGTTCTGCATTGGGTTGAGTGATTATATGTCCTAACCGGAATATAAGACAGTCTAGTTAATCGCTATCTTAACGAAGAAGAAGAATCATTTTAGTTGCATTAAGGATTGAAGAAAGTGAATAGTCGAGGATTTTGAAAGCTCTAATTCATTCATAACTGATTACAACTTTATTAGTTTAAATCTTGCAATTATTCTAGTAGTTAAATAAATACCCCAATCAAATATCGATTGTCAAATAGATAACATAAAATAGATGAACGGTACTTAGAAACCAGTCTATGTGGAATATATTCGGTCTTATAGACTATATTACTTGTGAACGATGCGTACGCTTACGTGAGCAGTCGAAATATCGCTAACAATGTCCGACCAAGGTACTCTATCATCTTATTCCAATTTGAGCAACAATCGTGGCATAATTGTTGGTAATGACAAAACAATTCCAATTCGAGGTTATGATCATAAAATTGTATATCCTCTACATCCACCTTTTGTCTTGAAAAACGCCTTTCATGCCCCTAACTTAATTAAAAATTTGGTGTATGTCCGTAAATACACCACTGATAATTGAGTTTCTGTTGATTTTGATCCTTCTGGATTTTCTGTGAATGATTTCAAGATGTGGATTCTGATGGCGCATAATATGCACACACTTTTAAACGCAAGTGCACGTTATCGTATCAAGTAGTATAGTCTTAGATAAGACCGAATATCGTCCTCTAGGATTAGGGTTCAAGTACCAACTATCTATTTTCTAGTATCTATTTGGTGAATTAATGATTGATTGTTTGGTTTGTAACTAAGAGTTATGAAAGCTAATTAAATATAAAGATTTAATTCAGATGTGATGAGAATAGGGCTTCTATGTATCCTTACTATCCGCTTATGTTACTTACTAATGCATTACTTATGGTATTCTTCTTTTGGAGAAAGCAGGTTTACGAAATCGTTTTATACTCCGTTAGGTTATATAAACACTCAACCCCGATTGTTCCTTACCTAACTTTCACGATAAGTGGTAACGCTATAGGAGGATTAAGCACAAAACCTAGTTGACCGTCACGCACAATGCGCAAAAATTAGGGTTGTTAAGCCTCTCATCAACGCTTACAAATCTAATTGAGGTATTTTCATCCCCAATTCAAGACTGCTTCATCCAACTTACGGATATTCACAATCCCCTTTTCGTAACTGATTAGAAATCATATAGTGATAACTAGTTGTCAATTAGCTACCAAGAATTCAACTCAATTATTGGATAGATCTCTCAATAAGAATAATTACAACAATCATGCATAAATTTATAACATAAGGTTCAAGAAATTCAACATAGAAAGCCATATAATAGAATTAGATCCTAGCCATAAATATGAGAAGAACTAATTCAATGTTCATCATACAAAACCGGAATTAAAGTAAAGAAAGGGAAAAGAAATTACTAAAATAAATGGTATCCAATATCCAAGCAAGAATCTTGAGTTGTGCCAGAAGGGGAACCCTAAAAAACTACCTAGGGTTCTCCTTGTATAGGTTTAAAACGCCTCCCTTCTTTTCCTCGCAGTTCGGCCCAAAAATCCGTCAAAAGACCTAATTTTACGCTGCCGACGCCGCATGACAAAGCCGGGCGCCGGAAGTTCTGCGATCCGTCGGGTGTTTTGGCGCCGCGCCCGATATTCGCTTCGAGCCGCGGCCAGTATCTTCTATAGCTCTTGGATGTTTAGCGCCGCGCCCGCATTCGCTGCTCGAGCGCGCCATGGCCGAGTCTTCGCTACGAATAATGGCGCCACGGCCGCTAGGCTGCAGGAGGCGCGCGCTGTCCGATTTTAGCCTGCTCGCCACTTTCTCTGTTTCACCCGCATCTTCTCTTGCCCTCTTTTGCTCCTTTTCCGCCATTTGGCCATTTCAACCACTTTGACTCAATAGAAAGAAAAACTATCCTAATACGACACTTATATGTGCAAAATGGGACAAAAGACTAACTAAAACAGACTCAAAAGGTGTATATAAAATACACCGATCAGATTCCTCTCATGAGATGTGATAGTAGGGAAAATCTTTATCCTATCACACCAACATCCAGTCTTTCGATTCCAGCCTTGTCATCTACTTTGGTGCTCTTGCTCCTTCCTTGTGACATGCACGTCTAGATCATCTGGGGTCGTCAATTTTGTCTTCCTTAGATAAAAATAATTTTATTTCTTGTAAGGGTTCGCGTAGTACTCCAATTTGTCAATCATGTCATTTAGGAAAATATGTTCGATTACCTTTTGTAGTCTTTACTTCTCGTACTTTAATTCCATTTTATATTATTCATAGTAATTTGTGGACATCTCCCGTTTTAAGTTCTATGGGTCATCGTTATAATATTCTATTTTTGGATGATTACTCTAATTTTTATAGTCTTTTCCTCTAGCGAAAGATTCTCAAGTTTTCTCTATATTCTTAAAATTTCGAGCATTCATCTGTACCTAATTTGACCGGATAATAAAGATATTCAATGTGATAATGACAAAGAATATGATAATGAGTTATTTGGGATTTTGTGATTCTAATGACATAGTTTTTCGTTTCTCTTGTCCTCGTACTTTCTCACAAAATGGGAAAGCCGAACGAAAAATTTGTACCATTAATAATATTATCCGAACGTTATTGGTCCACGCTTCCGTACCTCCTTCCTTTTGGCATCATGCTCTACAAATGACTACTTATCTTATTAACATACATCCTTCCAAAGGTTTGGCATATTCCTCCCCTCTTCAAATATTATATAATAAGACTCTTTCGTATTCACATCTTAAGGTATTTGGGTGTTTGTGTTATCCATTCTTTCCGTCATCCACAATTAACAAACTTCAGGCCCGTTCTACCCCTTGTGTGTTTCTGGGTTATCCGTCTAATTATCGTGGTTACAAATATTTTGATTTATCATCTAATAAAATCATCATTAGTCGCCATGTTATTTTTTATGAAACCCAACGTTTGTTAAGGTAAGTAGTCTCGGGCCTAGTTCGTATAATTTTTTGGATGACGATGTATCCTTATATATTATCCACCATTTATTGGATGTGTCCCACACCCAACTTCGCCAGTTGGCCTACTACCGCCAGACCCACGATCGCCCTCTGCTCCAAGTAATCCAAAGAACGGGTCCATGATTGGGCCGTCGATCCAGCCAGTTACGCCCCGCCAGCTTCGCCCATCATCCGCTTCAGTCTTGGGCCAAGAGCCCATACTGCTGGCCAGTCCGTCGCCCCTCCACTTTTATCTCAAAATCCACCCAATTCTCCCCCGACGCATAGACCGGTCACTCGTAATCAATGGGATATTTTTAAACTGAAAATACATTTTAATTTAAATTCTAATGTTCTTAAATCCTCCCTACTCCGTAACTCAGTGTCCGCATTGAATGACCCGAATTGGAAATTGGCTATGAACTATGAAAATGATGCTCTTATTGCTAATAAGACGTGGAAGTTGGTCCCCCGTTCTTCTAGTGTTAATATTATTTGGTCTATGTGGATTTTTACTCATAAAGATAATTCTGATGGTTCTTTTGCACGACATAAGGCTCGTCTTGTAGGTGATGGTAAGACTCAACAGGTGGGTGTGAATTGTGCTAAGACATTTAGTCAGGTGGTCAAGCCGGCTAGTATTCACATTGTTCTCAGCTTGACTCTTTCGAAGGCATGACACATTCATCAGTTAGATGTGAATAATGCTTTCTTACATGGTGATCTTAAGGAGACAATTTACATATATTAGCCCTTGGGTTTTTGAGATCCCATATATCCTCATCATGTCTGTTTGTTGATGAAGTCTTTTTGTGGGCTTAAGCAGGCCCCACGGGCTTGGTATAAGAGATTTGCAAATTATGTTTCCACTATTGGGTTTTCTCACATCAGGTCTGATAATTCATTGTTCATATATTGTCGTGGTACTTCATTGGCTTATATACTATTATATGTGGATGATATTATCTTGATTGCCTCTTCTAATGCTTTGTGCATGTCTATCATAACAATGCTCAGTTCTGAGTTTATTATGAAAGACTTAGGGGCCTTGAGTTAATTTTTGCGGATTGTTGTCACTCGTCATGCAGGTGGATTATTCTTATCACAACAGAAGTATGCAATTGAGATCATTGAGCGAGTTGGTATGTCCTCGTGCAAGTCTACTTCCACTCCAGTTGATACTAAACCCAAGCTGGGTGCTACGGTTGGCTCATCTTACGAGAATCTGACACGATATCGTAGTCTTGGAGGGGCTTTTCAGTATCTTACTTTTACGAGATCAGATATTACGTAAGTCGTACAATAGGTGTGTTTGTTTATGCATGATCCTAGGGTTGAGCACATGAATGCGCTCAAACGCATTATTCGATACATCCACGGGACACTTGATTATGGCTTACATTTATATCCTTCATCAACGTCTACACTTGTCTCTTATACAGATGTTGATTGGGGTGGTTGTCCAGACACTAGACGCTCTACGTCTGGCTATTGTATGTTTCTTGGTAATAACTTGGTCTTATGGTCTGCGAAGTGCCAGTCTACATTATCAAGCTCTAGTGCAGAAGCCGAGTATCGAGGGGTAGCCAATGTGGTCTCTGAATCTTGTTGATTACATAATCTTCTTTTAGAGCTTCATTGTCCTATTCAGAAAGTTACCTTGGTTTATTGTGATAACATTGTTGTCATACACCTTTCTGGTAATCCGGTTCAACACCAACGCACTAAACATATAGAGATGGATATCCACTTTGTCTGCGAGATGGTAGCTCAAGGACAAGTACGCGTCTGTCATGTCCCTTCAAAGTATCAAATTGCATACATCTTTACCAAAGGTCTTCCCTCGATCGTTTTTGAAGATTTTAGGGACAATCTCAGTGTACGAAGATCACCCGTTATGACTGCGGTGGTGTGGAATATACACGATATACACATATCTTGTGTATACCGTGTATATCATCATGGAATCGGCTACAACAGCCTGTGACATACCAAACGATATACACAACTGTCTGTGATACACATGGAAAGTATATCACGGTTTGAGAATATTTTGTACCATAATTTTATAATTAATTAACATTGTCTTCTTATCATAATTGTAGGATTCTTGTACAAATATATATGGTTTTGAGAGTAGAATAGAAATAGAATTTTCCATATTATGAAAATTATAAATTGTATATATACTCATTCATTAATGAAAATAATTTAAGGAATTATTTCTTTCAGTTATTAGCTTTTATATGACACGTAAAATTTCTTTTCGTTGTTCGTGTATAAAACATAAACTCAACTACATAAACTTAGTAACATTTAATTAGATTTTAATGTGCTTATATTTCTTGGCTTTCATTGAAGGACGAAAGATGATTAGAAGAATTAGAGAGAAAGATGAATAAATATAAGAAAAATCAAAGGGATAATGAAATCGTTAACAGGTGTGATGGAACGGATAAAATATTTTCACGTTTATCAGTACTCAGTAGTCACGAATTTGAGCAATGCAGAAACAGAATATCATATAATTATACAAAATAAAGATACACCGGGAGGATAAAAAAAACATATTCCCTTATTTAATATTAATTTAATTTTAAACCTTATATTTTACGCTTAACGAGATGATCTATAATCACACAAATATCTTTGACTTGTTTTAGACCACAAAATTTAATTTTTTTTCTTTATTTCTTAAATTTTGTGTCCAGTCAAACTACATCATATAAATTGACATTCTAAGAACTGCTAATGAGCAATGTTATCTTTCGAAAGTCAAAGTTGACACACTATTAGAAATAAAGGGTTTTTCCATCGATATTCAGCGGAAAAGTTGTGTTATAAATATGATTTTTCTACCTTATTCCCACCGAACCAGCTCAGTAAGAAATCACCGGAAAACGAAGGGTGGGAAACAAGTTGCCTTTGAAACATAAAAAACTTTCTAATTTTTTCGCGTGTTCACACTACTATTTAAATTGTTCTCACCGTCATTTGAACATTTTTATTAATTTACTAAAGATATACATAATTTAATGATCTTTCTTTATTCCTCAAATAATGATTAGTTAACTTTACTCTTGCCAACCCAAAATAGGCTATATATATATATAAGGATGGTAACTTCTCCTAATACGAATAAACTTGTAAGCTTAATGGAAGTTCCAAAATTTTTAGTTGTTTGTTCACCGCTATATTATGTCAAATTTGGTATGGTTTAACTCCTTTAGGAGTTCCAATTCAACTAGGAACTATTGCAAATTTTAATTTGTATAAATTTAGCCGTATACCTTCTTCTTCCACTCAACAACAGTTTGTAAGTTTTCAATTCCTTTAGATTGCTGAACTCCTTTAGTTTTTCTTTACTTGATTTTTGTTTTGCTTTGTAGCTTTGTGATGCATCTATTTTTTTTTTACTTGGAGAGTTAGAAACATTCTTATTTTGGATTCTTGTTTATAGGATACAAGTCTTCATAGTTTTTGGTATAAAATATAGTGATGAACTATATATACCAAGTAAGGAAATAACTTCGAGGACGTCTGGGTAATAGTCAGCCGCAAACCTGGAAAATAAATAACACACACAGATTTATAGTGGTTCACCCTCAATGCAAGAGTTATGTCAATTTCGCCGCTGCAGATATTCACTATAATCAAAGGGAGTTTTGAGTTTACAATTCTCTCTGCCTCACTTTTCTTTCGTGATAATACAAAGAACGACAATGAATTAGACTCCAAACTCTGCGTAAGGTCTTCATAGAGTTTGTAATAAATTAGGCTCTACAATTCAACATATCCCGTCTGCATACTAAAGGTTCTTCTATTTCTAAGGGTCAATTCCGGAACTTTAAATCAAGAATGAAGATATCTCATTCTTGTCCATCTCATTATACCCTTGATTGTACCATTAAGACTGGCTACAAGTTCATGGACTTGATAAAAAATTGTGATAGTCGCATCATCACTCCATTTGTTTTGGTCCTCTTTTGTGTATATATATATATACTTACTAGTCTCTATAAATGAATTTGGATCTGTCTAACCAGTGAGTACCGGACATTATATAGATAGCTATATAAATATTAAAAAGTAAAAACAGCTATCACACCGAACGAAATGTTCATCTTAGATTTATGTTAACCCCTCCGCCCCCACACACCTATCCTTCCATCTTAAAAGATTGGTTTAGTTTGATTTGACACAAAATTTAAAAAATAAATAAAGACTTTTGAAATGTGTGGTCCAAAACAAATCTTAGATATTTGTGTAATTATAAATGATCTCATAAAGTTAAATTATTTCTAAATATAGAAATGACTCAATCTTTTTGGGACAAAGTAATAAAGAACGTAGGTGCATTTTTTGGGACAGAGGGGAGTATATATAAACCATTCGTCGCTCTCAATTTCAACTACATAAAAATAGCACAAAGAAATCCCAGGCTTCCTTTCCAAATATAACAATGTATCCTGAAAATTCAACAGACTTTGATCTAAGCATTCTTGATTCAGAACTAGAGCTTCAATTCAACAGCGCCAACTTAGACTCAATCTCATGCAATCAATCCGTACAAAAGTGGGAGCAAATAGACGAAAATGGAGATAATACTCCTCGGTCATCCTCACAAGTACCGGATAACTCGAAGAGATACAAAGGTGTGAGGAGGCGGCCGTGGGGAAAATTTGCAGCTGAGATTAGAGATCCGACGAGAAAAGGCACTAGGCTTTGGCTAGGAACTTATGAGACCCCCGAAGACGCAGCATTGGCTTACGACCGAGCCGCATTTAAGCTGAGGGGCACGCGGGCCTTATTGAATTTCCCACACTTGATTGACTCGAACGTCGCTGAGCTGAACAGAGTTCAGCCCAAGCGACGTTCGCGCTCACCCAAAATAAAGGAAGACAAAATTCCGAGTCCGAAACGGAGAAATGCTCAGCTAATAAACAGCTTAGCTAAAGCCAATTTGAATAATCATAGTATCGTACAGATGTTTGGAGTTACTAGTTTGGCATCTCATTCTCAAGGAACTAGAAAAATCATTTTCTAGTTTTAATTAATAATATATGGAGATGAAAGTACTCTTATCTGTTTTTTCGTGAAAAAAAGACCAAGCTCACGAGCTTATTATTAGTCTTCTTTTTTTACGTTCCCATGTTTGCCCTCAGATTGCAAACTCCAAATTTGTTATGAAGAGTGGATTTAATTTTATTAGTGTCTATACTTTTTATATATATTTTGGCTACCGAAAATAATTATTTTTGATGGATCGGTCAAATGTGTAACTTGACCAAATACTCCATCCACTTGAATTTATATGACACTTTCTATTTTGAGGCGTTTCAATATAAATAAGATCGAAATAATGCAAGATAGATAATACGTTGCACAAGAACAAGAAGAATTATAAGCAAAGAGATGGAATCCTTATTGAAGAATTCTTGATTGAGCCAATGAATAATGTTACTACCTAAAACGAATAGCTACGGTAATTCCAGTATGAAGCAATATGAGTATTTAAGTTAAAATGAGATACAATCGGGGAAAGGGGTTATATATATCATATAACCCTAATGTAACCAACAACAATAATAACATACCCAGTGAAATTTCACAAAGAAATGTCTGGAGAGAATAGAGTATATGCAGTAAACTCAACCGTCCGGTTGACCGACCGAGTTGACCGGTAGTTTAACCGCCCGTAAGGGCATACCGGGTTGGGGTTGGCCTCAACCCCAACCCGCACGAGTTATTTAAAACCCTAAGGCGGACCAGTTAGGCAGAACGAAAACCGGTTCCATTCTGGTTAACCGGACCGACCGAATAAAAAAAAATAAATTGCCCAACGGTCATTTCGACTGTTGGGCTTGGGAGGGCATTGGGGGCCGTTGGTCACTATTATTATTTTATTTTTTGTTTTTGTTTTGTTTAATTATTTATTTTAATTCCATTTTTACCCTTTAAAAATCTATAAATTCTCTACATTTTCTTCATTTTTATCACACAACATTTCTCTCAATTCTCTTATTCTCATACTCTTAATCATCTTTATTATCAATTTTCAAGTTATTAATATTATTAGTTTTCAAATTCAAAGTAGCAAGACGAAAGACTTGAGCTTGAGTTTCTATTGAATTACGAATCGAAGTTTGGTACACTCGTTTCATTCTCTAATTATTTTATTAAATTGTCATATTTATTTGTTGATTATTTAAATATTTTATAATGTCTTTACTAAGGAATTGCGCGTCGAATGTAGTAAATCTAGTTCAAGGGGTAAAAAATCTGTAGGTTTTTCATCATCTAATCAAAATATAGATTATGATCAAATGCAAGAAGATTTTGGAATAGAAGATAATGAATGTGATAACGTTCAATTAGATAATATTGTTGAACTTGAAGAACAAGAACCTCCTACACCTACTAGTGTTCCTTCTGTCAATGTTGGTACTGCTAGTGGTAGTCGTAGTCGTAGACCTCCTTTACCAGAACCAGTAGCAAGAAAAAAAAGGAGTAAAGTGTGGCTCTTTTATGATAAAATTGTGGGTACTGATAGAGTTAAATGTAATATTTGTGGGAGAACTTATAAACATAAGACAGGGGGTGGTGACGGGGGGACGGGCACTATAGCTAGACATATAAAATTCGATCATACGGAACAATGGAATGTTGTCGCTGATTTAGAACCCGGTCAACAACAACTTAATCCATAAGTTAACGGGGTTGTCTAAGTACGATCCAAAAAAAGATCGCATTGAATTAGCAAAAATGATTGTCGGAGGTTGTTTGCCTTTTTCTTTTGCTTCTTCTTCATATTTAATTACATATATTCAAAGAGTATATAATCCTTTTTTAAAAGGTGTTCCTCGTAGTACTACTAGAGCCGATATTTTTAGACTTCATAATGATTATATTATTTTCTTGCAATATTTGTTTGCTAACCTTCCATGTCATGTTAGTTTTACTTGGACATTGGACACGTTGAGCGGTTATGATTATTTAACAATTACTTGTCATTGGATTGATGAAAATTTTAAAATGGAAAAACGTATTATTGTTTTTGCGTATGACGAGGATCAAAGTCATACTGGAAAATATATAAGCGAAACTATTTGTTTTTATGCCCAAAAATATAATCTTTATAATAAAATACTTTGTGTATCATTTGATAATGCATCTAATAATACTGCTGTTGTAGATCTTTTAAAAGCGGAAGTACAACCACCACTTCCTGATATATTTCATGTTCGTTGTGCTTGTCATATTTATAATTTAATTGTTAAAAGTGGTCTTGATTTATTTTCACCTGAAATAAAACTTGTCAAAAGAGCTGTTGGAGTTATTCAGGGTAATAATAGGAAAAATAAAATTATAGAATTTAAAGAAAAATGTAAACAATTTAATTTGAGACCTAAATTCATGCCAGAAGAGATTATTACACGGTGGAATTATACTTATTTATTTTTAAAAGAATGTTATAAGTATAAAGACCCATAACACATGTTGCAAATGCGCATTGTAAGAACGTGATGTATATGTTAACCGACGAACATTGGAAATCAATTGGTGAACTTTTAAAAAATTTACGTAAATTTTACACTGCAACTGTTGAATTTTCAGGATCTTATTACCCAACAGTTTGTAATGCTTTAGCTCATATAGCTGAAATTTCCTATTTACTTTATGGTTTAAAATCAAATGTGAAATATCTGAGATGCGATTCTGATTATGTTTGAAAAGTTTAAAAATATTTTTTCCTATTCACGATGTTTATTGTATTAGTGCGATCTTAAATCCTTCTATTAAAAAGTAGGTTGTCATAATCTAATATTTAGTTTATATACTTATATGGAAATAGGTGGAAGAAACTCCATCTTCATTTGATTGCATAAATAAACTTGATACTAATTTAACTACATTATATGAATATTATGCTACATTACATGATAACACCAACTCGCTACTAATATTCCTTCTAGTTCAGTTACGTGTCTACACCTGCAGGATTCAATGATGATGACGATGAAGAAGAATCTTTAGATATATGGAGCACTTTTACAACACAATCAACCACTAGCCGATCTTGCGATGAGATGCAATTTTATTTGCAAAAGCAGTGAGCGAAGAAAATTTTGACCCTTTACAATGGTGGCGGGATAACAAAGGCAATTCCGGTACTTGGCGATGGCGGGATGTTCTTAATGTCGATCTCAACGGTGGCTTCGAAAGTGCATTTAGCCAAGCACGAGATCAAATAGGAACACGCCACTCATCGTTGGGTGGAAGCACATTAGAAGTGTTAGTCGCAAGGGATTGGATCGATCGAGAGAAGAAATCAAGGATGTGGAGACGTTAATTCTCCAGAAGATGAAGAAATAGGCAATATTTTGGAAGGCGGGAGCGAAGGCGGGACTGGAATTAATACTCCAGATTTAGAGGCTATGGAGCAAAACCAATTCAATCAACCTATAGATTACGAAGAACTTGCAAAAAGGATGCATAATATGTAAATAAAATTATTATTACTTCATTATGTACTCTTATTAACGTTATGAAAGTTCAAAAGTTTACATCTTATCATTAATTTTAATTTTACTATCTATTTAGTTGTTAATCTGTTATTACTTATAAGTTATATGACTTATATCTACTAATCTAATAATTAATAAAAGTATAATTACAAATTTACAATATAAAGTTATAAAGTATAAAGTTATAAACTATAAAGTATAAAGTTATAAACTATAAAATAAAAAGTTAACTTTAAAGTTTCAATTTTAATATATACAACTAAATTATATATTATATTATTATATTACATATTTAAATTGAATTTAGTTTATATTATAGAAAATAAATACTAGAAATAAAAAAAATAAAAAAATAGAAACCGGACCGGTTGGACCGGTTGGACCGGTTCTGACCCGGAACCGCACGGGCCAACCTGGAATCCGGTAACGAACCGGACCGGTTGGCCCGGTAGTCGAGCAGGTTAAACCGTGAGTGGCTACTGGTCTGGCGAGTCGGCCGTTAGCCACCTTTATATGCAGACCTTATTCTTACCTTAAAAGGCAGAGAAATTATTTCCGGTAGACGGTTACATTAGACCCTAATGTAACCCTCCCCTAATATTTCACCCACCCATCATGGGGATTAGAAGGGTTTTGTGGGGTTCGTACACGTCACAGAATTTGATTTTTTTTGTTTCAAACCTGACAAGCGGTCAAACTGATGGATGATTATATAATGATAAACACATAGAAACTGTAATGCATCGATAGAACACTTACAGTTTGCAAAATCTTGAATCTTCAAGTTTGTAAGCCGAGGGTGAACACACAACCGTTCCTCGATTTGCAAGTCAAAACTCCAATGTAATTACTCTTTCGGAAAGCTAGGAAATTCGACAAAGTTTCAACAGAAAATAATTCTAGTGAATTAGGTGTGTTAAAATAATGACGGAACCCTCTATTTATAGATGTAAAAGCAGCTAAGGTTTCCCACGTGGGCCAGGCTCAGAAATCGAGGCAGAGTGGGTCTTCTGGACCCACTGGACATGTGGCGCTGCGTCCCTGGGTCCCACGCGCCGCGGTCCTGATCTAATTTTGCCTCGTTTCTATTTTAATTGAATTCGAAATACTATCTCGATTTAATTAAATAATTATTATTTATTCTAATATCTCGATTATAAACCGAACATTTATATTCTCTCTTATTACATCCTTGAATCGACGGAACAATTGACTTAGTGTTATCCTACAGACCTTCACATATCGACACTAATAACATTAGGGTCTACACGGAACTCCTAGACGGCGCCGGAAGACGAACTCAATATGTGAAGTATAATTACACGAAACCTGTTAACTGAACCTCTATGTGGAAAGATAAAATCCTTTCATTCACGACACACTCGATCAAGCTTAGGATCTGCCAAGTGTCTATCCCAATGGCTTGATCATCATATCTCATCTATATTAGCTGACAACAAGACCATATCATAGATATGTCTACTGCATTAACCAATCATTTAGTCAGCCTAATACCACATGAAAATCTGAGTGTTCTCTCGAAGATACATTCGAAGAATGAATCCTAATCTTGGCTCAACTACCACCTTTAATTTACGTCACAATATACCCAATACAAGTCATGTCTCAACCTATAAGACATTTGAGCTTAGGACAGGATCAAAGTACATTACTCTGTAAACAAGGCGCGTATCTTCCTCAAGTCTAAGGACTTCTATCTCCACACGCTGATGACACTTTAGACATATATAACAAACAATACATCAGCAGGGTATACCAATACTTCCAAAAGCATCCATGTGTCCATCACGAGTTGTCATAACTCGTAGCAGGTGAGACATACTACATCTCCTAAGGATATGATGCAGACCACATGTCGACGTATCATATATCATCGATATCCCATTTTCGATGATCATTAGTCGAGACAATTTTAAGAGTTACGTTATAATATTAATCTCTCACGTTATTAATAATCATGTAACCTCTAGGGATGCATTTATAAAATATTATAAACAATCAATTAATAATTTAATAACTGTAAATGACATAATATTAATCTCCATTAGTATAAATATGAATATATATAAAATACATTTATCCTAATATATACTATCTTTATGACATAAATATACTTTCATTATCAACATGTTCTGTATGTTACACTTGGAGAATTTACTGCAATGGAGTTTAATAGTGAACCTCATATATTTCGGAGCCCATTTGTTTGAGAGTTTATCTTATTCGGAATTTCGGACACTGATACCAACCAGATGGTTTACTCTGGGTTGAAGTTATCTAGCTGTGTGATTAATTTGGAATGCGCTTCTCGGTTGGTTCTTCGGGCTTTAATCCAGGTGGATTTAATTGACTTGGTGTTGAATTGTTGATTAGATGATGCTTGACACGTGTCAATTTTTGTATTGGCCACGTGTGACGTGTAATGTTCATATTTTATCAATATAAGAAATAATCTCTTGATTATTTTTATTAATGAATAGAATATATATACAAGTTACTAGGAGTGTATATTTTTAAACCGGACTAGTGGATTCCGATCCGATCCCCGATCCTTCTAAATTCAAGATTCCAGTTTTCCGGTCCGGTCCGGATAAAAATCGGAATAATCCGATCCAGACCGAAATGGATCGGTTCCATATTATTATATATATTTTTTTAAATACACTAAGTATAAAATAATAATATTTTATATTTTCACTCTTGAGACTATACACTAAGTATGTTTTTGTTGTTGTATTATCAATATAGGTGTAGTATAATACATATATTAGTAATCTCTGTTTCTTTCTTTCTCAATTTTCTCCATGAGTAATCAATGAATTTCTCTATTCACGTCTCGTAAATCTATTGCTTTTTGTGAAGTGTAATAATATAATTAATTCTCAATTTCTTGTAGTGAATATAATGACACGTTGATATTTCTAAATTCTCATTAATTTTACTAGACGTGTTGTTGAGAATGTCATGTCAACTTGATTACAAAATAATATAGAGTTTCGGTCCAATTCATACCTACATGTATGATGTTAGATCTGAAAGATTGGTGTCGTGTACCTATTCAAATAAAATATATTGAAGGATAAGGAAAAAAACAAACATATTTAATGAGATTGATAAACGAACACATTGTTAAAAATTTACAAATAAAAATAAATTAAAAATTACATTTTAAAAAAAATAGGTCCAACCGATTCAAAACCCGGACCGGACCAGACTGGATTTTTCAGTTCCGAACCGGAATAATTCAGGTCCGGTCCTCGGTCCAGAAAAAACCAAGATTCCGATTCCGGTCCATTTCGATTTCGGTCCGGTCCGGTTTTGAACCGATGTATACCCGTACAAGTTACAATCTCCAAATATGAAAAATTCTATTCATATTATACTTCTAAATCTTAATCATACTTGCACAAGAATTCTATAACTATGGTAAGTTTGTACACTAGTTTAATTACAATCCTAATATACGCGGTATATTTGTCACACCCCCGCAGTCATAGCGGGCGGTTGTCGTACGCTGAGACTGTCCCTAAAATCTTCAAATAAAACCTAGGGAAGTCCCTCAGTAAAGATGTCTGCAATTTGGTACCTGGAAGGGACATGCAAGACGCGTACTTGTCTACGAGCTACCTTTACGCGAACAGTGGATATACATCTCGATATGTTTAGTGTGTTGATGTTGGACCGGTTTACCAGAAAGATAGACTGCACTAACATTATCACAATAGACCAAGATGGAGATCGGAGGGACTATGACCATCGGCCATTGTTGGGCAGCGGAAGAAATTAATGTTGGGAGAGAAAAAGTTTGCCCTAGACTTCTTATACCATGTAAGAAATAATATCTTTATTATTTTCATTAATGAATGAGGTATATATACAAATTACAATCTCCAAATATGGAAAATCTTATTCATGCTATACTTCTAAATCCTAATCATAATTATACAAAAATTCTACAACTATGATAAATTTGTACACTAGTTTAATTATAATCCTAATATACACGATATATTTGTCAAATACAAAGCCAACTAGCATGACATAATACATCTATAATTAAATAAATTTTGCAGTTGAGAAAAATTGATAAAACAAAATAGAAAGTTAGCTAGTTGCTTTATTTTATTCTTACTTTATGTTTCATTATTCCATTCGTAATCAAAATTAGATAAAATATATCTTAATTAATTCTTTCGTATCGCTTCGAGAGATTGTATTCAATATAATAAGGTTCTCTTTTTGTTTAATTTGTGCCTTTGTCTTGTCACGCGTGGGGCAATAATTAAGAGTAGGTGATAGAACGTTTATGAAGACATATATATTTAATTGATAGCACCACTGGGGACAACATTTTATAACAATTCAGTCAATTTTATTGTTAGGATACAACAACAATTAAACCAATAATAATGAAAAGAAATTCGAGCAGGCAGGTTAGTGGCGACGCAGGGTATCTTGATGGGTGGTGTGGAAGAGGCCACGAGTTCGAAACCCCGCGTAACGGCCTGCGCCGCCAGCTTGGGAGCACACTGCGCTTATCAGTTATTGTGTCGATCCAAGGTCACTGCGCGCACTCGAAGAAGCCGATCATGATTCCTTCGTCAACAAAAAAAATAAAATAATAATAATGAAAAGAAGAACACATAATTTAAGTGAAAATTAATCCTCAATGGAAAGAAAACTACGACCATCACCAACTCTTATTATTTCAGATGATTACAAGATACATAATTACTTGCTGTCTCTTCCAAAACCCTTTCTTCAACTCTTCTCCTAACTTCTTTTGATTGTAATGCAAACCATCAGTGCAGATTTACTATTCTTCTCCATAATCCTTTTGTTGAGAGCTTGAACACTATTCCAATTCTTCATCCTTTCATAACTTAACAGGGAAGAATATGTAGATGAACCATCCATTAATATATATCTAATCGAAAACACCCAAAATAATGGAGTTTGATGCATTGATTATAACTTAATACAACCAAAGACCAAGGATTGCACAATCTCCATAACAAAAAGTTGTTGAATTTTTTATCGAGTTAGTCCTTGTTGTTTTTCACGTAGTAAAATACCTTTCTGATGAGAGCAAAAGATTCATAATTTTCTTTTTATTAGGAAATCTCTTTGAATTGTAACATTGAAAGCTTGAGGGGAATTTGTTGATGAAAACTACGAGCAGCTTGGGGAGAAATTAAGATTTTGTTTTTGTTTCAATTAATTTTTTTTCTAAATTTTTAGTTTGTATAAAATTCAATTAATAGTATTTTATTATAATTATATATTTATTATGTTAAAATATAAATCATTATACACATTCTGATTTTGAAAAAATAAACAGTCTTAATAGTTCAATATTCAGATCTAGAAATAATATCTTAACATTCAAATGTGTATTCGGATTCAGACGTCTTAATCTTGAATAAAAATAAATGCTCATGTTTTATGGCTTGGATTTTCATTTTAAAGGAAAAAATAGTAAAAGAAAGTGCAGACCAAAATCATCCATCACCCTATGTCCCTATTGTGGTTGATTTACGAAATTGTTCATTTCTAGGCTACCAATTAGGTTCGTATAATTAAAAGTTGTGCAAATACAGTAAAACTTTTTTTATAATGACAGTGTTTGTCTGGAAATTTCATGACTATTATAGTGAGGTGTTATTATGTATGTATACCGATATTTGATTTTTAGATCTTATTTAGTTGCTATAAACAAAAATACTGAAATAATAATAATTATTTTATATTTTTATGTTATAAACAAAAATAATATACCTGTTAATTTTAAAATCTCAATTAATTTTCATATCTCAGTAATTAAAAATTAAAAAGACTAATAAATTAGTCATAAATCCATAACTAATTGTATATCGATAAAGAATTAAACTTTAAGGAATATATGCATTTAAATTTATTTGAGAACTTAAATATTTCAAGTTTGACATAAGAATTCTACAATTGTAGGTTGTTTTGTAAATTTCAGTTCTTAGTGATAGTATAACACTTTAATTGACGAATAATTTTATCCAAACTTTCACCAAAAGAAAATTCAATAGCTTTCCCTTGAAGGTTGTTTAAGAGTTTTACATAAATATTTTAATCTTTTACTTTCTCCGTCCTAATTTATGTGGCACCATTTGACTTGTCATGAAATTTAAGAAAGAAAGAAAGATTTTTGAAATTTGTGGTCCAAAACAAATCTTAGATATTTGTGTGGTTGTAAATCATCTCATAAAATTAAATTGTTTCTAAATATATAAAGATGATATTCTTTTTGAGACAAACTATAAAGAAAATTGTGCCACATAAATCGGGACAGGGGAAATGATATTTTATTTTATACATAATATATTTCTTACAAAATGCTATTACACAAGATTTGAGTATAACTATTATATAGAGGTAATTTTACAAAGAGTATACCGCTATAATGAATATCATTATTGTTGTAGGTAGAATGTTATTATAGAAAAGTAAAATATAACCTGAAAAATCGATTATTTTTCAAAAAAATTAAATTGTTATAGTGAATGTTATTATAATGAATGACGATTTATCATTCATTATAAATTAAGATCTGCATTATATTTATCAAGTTCCAAATCTTCAAGTGCATGCCTTCTAATATAGTTATGCATAGCCATAATTGCGGAAACAATTTTTTTTGTGTCTAATGAAAAACTTGACATTATTGATAATACCCTCCATCTTTTTTTCCATACACCAAATGTTCGCTCAATTACATTTCTCAATGAGGAATAGACAGAACAAACTAATACTTAAAATATGAAGAAAATAAACTCATATATACTACATTCATGGTTTGTATATATGACAAAGATATATTTATATGGCAAAGAGAAAATCTATTTTTTAATACTGCTACAATCTATTTTTTAACAATTACGCCTCAGTCCCAAACAATTTTTTTTGGAAAAAAAAAGAACAGAAAACATATCGAGTAGTTATCAAAAACTCCCATAAAGATTTAAACTCAAATGAATTAAGCATTTTAAATCAGATAACATATCAACTACTTATTGAAAACCCAATGAATAATTAAACCCAATTGAATTAAGTCTATAAACAAAATTTTGAAAAAAAAACCAGATAACATGTCAATTAATTATCAAAATCCCAGTAAATAATTAAACTCAATTGAATAAAAAAATAGTGAATGATTAAACCCGATTGAAATAAGTCTATAAAAAATTAACATATCAACTAGTTATTAAAAATACAGTAAATAATTAAACTCAATTGATTTTTTTTTTTTAAAAAGTGAATAATTAAACCAAATTGAAAAAGTCGATCACCAATTTTATTCAAAAAAAAAATGTTTGGAGAAGCACATTTTGGAGAAGCACCAAATTGGTGTTTCTTCTTCTTTTCCAGTATAGAAACACTTTTTGTTTTTTTTAAAAAAATATTTTTACTTCTTGATAAGTATGTGTTTGGCCCAAAAAATATTTCTCAAGTTGAGAAACACTTGTAAAGCTTGGTCAAACACACACTTAGTATGTTTAGCCAAGCTTCTCGAAATTGAAGAGCGCTTATTTTTTAAAAATTGTTTTGCTTATTTTAGAGAATTTGGGTAATTGATCGAGCCTTTAAGAAAAAATAAGTATTTTTGAATAGTGCGAGAAGCTTTTTTCATAACTAAAAAAAGTAGTTTCTTTCAATATTATTTTGGAATCTTGGTCAAGCACAAATTGATGCTCTAATATTGGTAAGAGTGTTTTTTAAACTGATTAGTCAAACACAAACTGCTACTCTCAAAAGTATTTTTCTAAAAAATACTTCCTGACAAAGTTATTTTCAAATAACAGATTTGGGAAGCTTGGCCAAATAGGCTAATATGTCATTTAAAAGCCTAATTTATTAAAGATAATACTCCCTCGTGATAAAAAAAGAGTGTCAACTTAATCTTTATTTTTTGAGTAAAAAAGAGTGTCCACTTACCAAATCAAGAAGAATTAACTTTACTTTTTCATATATGCTCTTATTTATTGTTAGGTGATCAAATTGCAATACCAATTTAATTAGGAACATTTTAGTGAAATTACCTATTTTTGCTTAGGAATTAGTATTTTCTTAAGGATTGTGAAAATGGCTAAGTTGACACTATTTTTTATCCGAAGGGAGTATATTTTAATCACTTATTATGTCTTCGATACGTCCATGCAACAAGCGCTCTCTAGCACTAGACTCATAATTGTAAAGATGGTTTGTGGGAAGAGATATTATAATGTGGAGGAAGATGAAGAGGCACAATGCTTGAAAAGGATATTCAAGGATATTATGTATGTGGCAGGGCAAATTATTCTCTATGATGCTGTTCCATTCCCATTATTTAAGTACGTGGATTTTCAAGGTCATGTTAAAGAGATGAAGAGAATTCATAAGGACATTGATGTTGTTCTCCAAAATTGGGTGGATGACCATATTAAGAAGGCAAAAATAGGCAATCATGATGAGAACCAAGATGTTATAGATGCCTTGCTTAGTGTGACAGATTATGATGAGTTCAAGGCCTATGGTTATTCTCAAGAAACCGTCACCAAGGCAACAGTAAGGGTATATGTTCTTTTTTTCTAATTGTGCGTACATGTACCTAGTGAACATTAATATAAATTTTCGCGAGTTGTTCCCTTTTTTAAACAACGGATTAAGGATAGGTTTAAAATAGTCCCTTAAGTATGCATGAATAGTTTTGGTCCTTTAATTTAAGTTTGTCAAAAGCTAATATTTAACGAACTATGTCTGTTAGATTTGACGAGAACAGTAGAAAAAATAATTAGCAATCACATTTAGAAGTATAGTTTTTCTAGTTATTGCATTTTTAAAATTTATTTCTAGTCTTGCGTAGCTTTTTGATGTGCAATTTTTGCTATTTCTTATAGCTTCTTGGTGCGTGTCTAGTGTATTTTTTGTGTTGCTTATTTTAGGATTTGATGAGACTTTCTTGGTGTTTATGGTTAAATATTTTTCTACTGTTTCTGTTAAATCTAACAGACAAAGTTCGATAAATATTTGACAGACACTAGAAGTGTTAATATTTGACAAACTTAAAGGATCAAAAATGTTCCGTGTATACTTAAAGGACTGTTTTGAATCTACTCTCAAATATAAGGGATTATTTTTGTCAGTTTCTCAAGTTTAGTAAATGACCCTCTTTTTCTTCCTTTTTTGACATTTATTGACCTTTTAAATCACAATCTAAAGATCTCTTTTGATAAAAATTGAAAATTTTATGAGAAAACGTGTATAAATATTTTTTAGACATTAGACCCTAATGTTTTGCAAGTCCCAAGACTATACTTGCACAACTTTTAAAAGTTAGAATTGTCCTTTCTCTAATTATATAAACGTATAGGCTATAATTTTGGATGGAGCTGATACTACTGCAGTTCAATGGACATGGTTAATGTCCTTATTGTTGAATAATCCAAATGTAATGAGACGTGCCCAAGGGAGATACACACAAAAGTAGGTAAAGACAAGTGGATAGAAGAGTGATGTCCAAGATTTAGTCTATTTACAGGCTATAACTAAAGAAGCCCTGCGTTTATAATTTTGACTTTTTTTTCTTGTTGAATAACAGTGGTGTCTAGACTCTAGACCGACTTGCATGCACCTCAACTATTTAACCGGATATCTACCTCCCAGCCATACTAGTATCAAGTAATTCTGTACCAAGGCTTAAGCAGATGGGAAGAAACCACCTCGCTGGGATTTAAATCCCGGTTTCCAAAAAATTTGTCCACCTCAACTATTTAACCCTAAACCCTAAACCCTAAACCCTAAACCCCCTTGGGGGCAAGTCTCATATGGCTTCTTATGGTAGAAAACTACATGAAGGATTTACATTTTCTTTTCATGGTATATGATCATATTGTTTTTGAACAACTCAAAGAAAAGGTGATTCAATTTAAGATGGAAATAGTAGTTACCAATACCACATATCACTGTCATAGTTACTGTATCAGCGGCCATCTGGGAAATGTATTTATTTCGACAGAATATAAAGGTGCAATTCCATAATCCTCTCTTTCAAATCATAAGTTAAATAACAAGAAGAAAGGAGAAATGAAGAGAGTGTTCGGTAATAGAAACCTTAACACATCTAAATGGACAAGCAAGCGAGACAAATGGACAATAAGTAACAGCCATGGCAGAGAGGGAATAAACCCAAACAACCACTTGTAGTCAGGTACACTCGTTTTTATTTAGCAGCAGATACTATACCGGTTTGTTTCTCGTATACAAACTCTCCAGCAGTAAATGATTGGTTCTCTCCGAATTGGATATTTCTCTTTGCGTACAGATGTCCACAATATGCTACCTCTAATACAGTTGAATCCTTGTTAAGCTCAGTAAAGATGGAGCCTACTCCTTCACCTGGATTAATGAAAGCAGAGTCAATAAGAGATCAGGAATACTATTGGGAACTTAAGCATTCTATTTTACTACAAAAAATAGCAAGAATACACATTTTATCTACAGAGCCTATGAACAAACTAGGCTGTAAACATGTCACATATCTCGTACTCCCTCCGTTTCAAGTTGTTTGTCAATTAAGATTTTCAATCATGGGCAAAAGAACTAATAGACCTGCCAATTTACAGTTTAGCAGCTGGTTTTACATTAAATAAACTCTTAGGCAAGAGCATCGATGTCATCTAACGGGTACATCAGATCGCTTTCATGAGGAAGGTTTGTTTCCAACTTACTCCAATTGCAAAAACAAAAGTGTCTGCAGTTATGGAAACGTTCATGCATGCAACTGAAAATTATAGCTAAAAGTATCATCTTCAATGGCACTAGAAAGATACATATTGTTCTTATAAAATGACAGGGAAAATACAGTCACGAGAAATCTAAACATGCAACACGTGAGAGAGAAACTACTGCGGATATATACGAGCAATCTGAAGCTAAATTTGCCACCCACAAAGATACAACATATAAATTGAAACACATCTAACTGATTTTGCCACTGCAGAAGCAATCTCTTACAAGTGCCCCTTATGCTCTTTGGAGACTAGAAAGCCTTCACTCACCACGTAAAAACCTACATAGCACCTAGAGAATGCAAAACCGAGCAAGAACACTTACCATGTGTGACTAACAAAAGGTTCTCAGAAGGATACTTATCAGCAAGGGCCTTAACTACCTCAGCATATCTAGCCCTTGCACTTTCCAACGTCTCTTCCCACTCTGGCAGCTGTAGTTTCAGATGCATAAGATATCATGAGTAGAGAAACAATGGATCATGCATATACTCAACTATGCCAACAAATAAATTGAAGCAAGAACCCATATCCTATAAAATACCTTCTTATACATAGGTTCAACAGTGTTATCTACAGTTCCAGCAGGCAACTCAGATTCATATTGTGAGATGCTGAATTTGAAATCCCCATCCTTGGGAGCTGCAGCAGCTCTTACGGCTACTAAATTCAGCATTTCACACAAGCCATATTCGATGGATACCTGAAATTTCAAAAAGAAATAGGTCAAAAGTTATCAAGAAACAGAGTGAAGAGAACCATTTCAACAACTAAAAAAAGACAGAAAAGAGAAGGCAATAGATTTGAATGCTGATGTTCAGCAAAAGTATGTGCGTAGATTTCTGCATGTCTCTTATACCCCTGCTTCTACAAAGACTCAAGTGAGTCCTATCAAGTTTGCAACAAGTTCTATGGCACAGAAGAAGCATATTCAAATCTAAGTCCTGGTATAGCTTAAGCGATCATACTGATAAGAGGCTCACGCCATAGAGAAAATATTAAATGAAATTCATAAGATATTTCATGACAATATTGAAATGTGTGGATGAATCAGTACATGGTGGAAACATTTAATGATGGAATAGCTTCATTTAGTAGGTACTTCTAAATTGTGAATATGAGATTTAGCATGAAAAAAGGCAGCCCGTGCCTTGGATTTTTTTCTCTTTATTTTTTATTTGATAAGTCAAATAATTTTTTACTATATACCAAAAATCTGCTAACTGTACATAAGGAAATATCACAAGTATGCTTTAGAGTGAATTGCATAAGTAACCTTCATAAATCTTCACACTTTTCCTATTTCAGGCTAAGATCTTACATGCTTATTCATAATGACTCCGCAGTTCTTGAGTTGCTAGATATGGCTATCGAAGTACTGAACAAGGAAATAACAAATCTTGTAATTCAAATATCCTCACACTAGAACAATCTGGCTTGTCAATAAGGATTTCTCCTTTCTTACTGTTTTGAAAGTTGATATATTAACTTAAAGACTGAACTCACTTTGGTTTACTACTATGCACAAACAGAAAATGAACAGACCAATCGAATTAACTCACTATCGGCAGAACCAATCAGAACTATGTGCCTAGTGACTGGTTTATGTTATAAAGGGCAGTGATGCACCAAAAGGCCCCTGCTTCTGCCACTACCCAATACCCATAATCATTATTGCCAAAGGCAAAAAGCTTAGTAAAGCAACAGGCTTATGATGGCTTCCCACGCAAACTAAGAAAAAAAGAATATGTTTTGACTGGTTCTGAAGGATGAGGAAGCAGATGTATTGAAACTTAAACAGAAGAGCTCATTCGACCTTTCTTTCTTTTAGTTTGAACCACCAACTACTTGTGTATTGGTCTTCTTTTTTTTTTTGATAAGGAACTTGTGTATTGGAAGAAGCAGCGGGATCCCAAAACTACCAACCACTTGACTAATCCATGATAAGCACACGAACTTCAACTTTAAATAGTCTCTCTTCTGTCCGGCTCGATATGAACAAGGTAGGTTGGTAAATAGGTCCTAGCTTGATAAGGATCAAGTTTTAAGTCCTAGCTTGATAAGTTGACAACTAAACTGGTGCCAACAATAGGCAGAGTTAGTTCCCAGGTCATTCTGAAATCAAACTCAGATTTAATGCCAACAGCTAATTCTACTTGGTCAGATCAAACACACAGGCAATCAATTCTAATATCAATGTGTTGAACAAGCTGGGATTCAGGTTGACTTTGACATATTGGTAATGCTACATGCATAATGAAGACATCTGAACTAAGAGGACAGCCAAGAGCAGAGCCACTCAAATCACCAAATGTCATCCTCAACTAGGACCTGAAAAGACTTTGGCAATATGGCTAGTGAATTAACTCCTTAAATCACTCTTCACTCTCCACGAAGCCCAACTTTTTTCTACCTATCAACACCAAAGTTCAAACCCAGCTTTGACAATACATTGAATATACCGACCATCAGCTACTGTCACATTCACTTTGGTAAACAGCCATATATCTGATAATCAACAGCTCAGACACCTGCATTATTACCAACACAATGATTGCCTCCGCCTTCTTTTAATTGTCAAGAAAAGTTTAAATTACGGTCACAAACTATCACCAGCAACAATCTCAAAGCACATGAAAGAGCTAAGTCACATTTTGTTTGAGTTGAACACTATCCCAAAAATCCCATCCCGGATGACAGGTCATACATCCGAAAGGAAATAGTTGAGATCATTGCAACACATTCTACCTGGAAATTTAATGGGTAGATGTCATTTAGGCTCTTGAAATTAACATAGTTTGCATATTTGATGATGTTTTATGCCTTCTTCGTCTTCTTTCTTTTGTTAAACTCCAATCTATCTTCAGGTTAGTTGGAGAATGAATCATATGAAACGCAAAACATAAAAGTGAAAAGTAAAACTACGTTTAGGACATTCGACAACTTCCACTGCAAGGTCAAAAGGCAAAGCACATTCACTGCCAAAAACAACTCTTTTACCAAGCTCCTTGCACTCTATAGAGGTGTGAAATAATTTAAGTTCCCGGTCTAATAATCACAAGTGAGGGTGAGGTCTGCCTCTCTACCTCCACGAGCCACCCTCTCCATACTCCACCTATGGGATTATATTGGATATGTTGTGACAAATAAAACATAAAAGCGGCAACTTTTAAGCATACAAAGTTTCTTCATAACAAACACAACTCTTACTAGTAAGTATTAGATAAAACCCATCAATGATGTATTCCCCCTATGAAAAGTCAAGCTTTTAGACTATCATAAGTGGAGGAGATACAGTTTTACTTATTCGGGAAAGAATGATAAGAAAGGATTCATTTTTTTTTTCATGTTTAGCATAACACGAAATTTTATATTTGTGCTTAAAAATTTACTTAACATAAAGCAAATAGTTTATCAGAATCCACTAAACTACCAATCCAGAATTCATAAATTCAGAATCTTTTTAACTCGGCAGTTTAATAAAATAAAAGATAAAAGAGGGAAAATATACTTTGACTTTTGATGGATCAATGATAACGGAGTCAGAATTAGACGACAAAACATTAGATTCGCCGTTATGATCCGCCACGTCACAAAGTGCACGTACAACCTCAGCAGCAGTCTGCACACACCGTAGAAACGGAGAAACAAAAACCCGATGGATCGGAAAATCCATATTGGATCGGATCTTTTGACCCGTACAGAATGCTCGGATCTTACCATCCTGATGCAAAGGTGGATCCCACGGCCTTTCCGCTTTCATTACCCATAACTCCTCAAAGTTATCCAACCGGTCACCGTGTCTCATTACGACGACGTTTTGGTATTGCGTCGCCATTGTTGATAGAAAATATATTAAAGCTAAGATAATAATGTAATGCGTTATTTATATAGAGAAAGTACAATGCGGTCAGTGTCAGTGTGGTAGGTGATGGAAAATGAGAGGGAAAGTGAGAAATGGACTAAGGAATTTTCCGAGAAAGTCGATGGAAGACGAAAGTTGTATGAGAAACTGCAACAACATATCCGGTGAAATTTTACAACAACAAAACTTCTCTAATGGCGGACAAATTGAACGCCTCTAAAACTCACCACTTGTTAATAAATTATGTCATGTTTTAATCATCTGAACACGTGATAAAATATGTTATAAATTTAAATATGAAATTTATATGTGTATATTATAAGCGTTTATTATGTAGATAATTAATCACATATTATCTTATATAGATATATATTATCAACATCAAATGAGGTTTTGTGAGTTGTTGAAGCAAATGGGGATAACTAAATAATGTGATATAATTTTAAGTAGTTAATTTGTTTATATTGAAGACTTGAGCAAAAGTCACATAAAGACAACTATAAAAGCTCCTATTCAAGCCCCTTTTTAGAGTGTATAGGAGGATGTGGAAAACCTTTCTCTCGAGTATATCCATTATCAGAAAATATAAGTTACTTTAGAACACATACACATGCGCGTGGCTAAAAGTCAACTAAGCTCTATTTTTTGAAGTTTCACTTAGAAGGTTTTTTCTTATAAAAACGTCACTCTACGAGAGAAGATGCAGATAAAAGGTCAATAGTCTGATGTCAGCTTCAACGTAATAAACATTTTATAAAACACGCAAGAACTTTTTCTAAATTTGAGTAAAAAGTGAAAGTATATATATGTCCGAGAGACAATCTGTATTAGGACAAATGTACTTTATATACATTCGTATTATTATTAATGAAAATTAATATTTTTGGCATTTGCAATTATTGAATTATTAGTTGATTGTTTATGGTATTCTATAATATGCATCCCTAGAGGTTACATTGTTATTAATAGTGTGAGATATTAATATTATAACGTAACTCTTAAAATAGTCTCGACTAATGATCATCGAGAATGGGATATCGATGATATTTGATAAGTCGACATGTGGTCTGCATCACATCCTTAGAGGATGTAGTATGTCTCACCTGCTACGAGTAACAGATACTCGTGATGGGCGCATGAATACTTTGAAAGTATTGGTATACCCTGCTGATATATTATTTGTTATACATTTCTAAAATATGATCAGCGTGTGAGAGATAGAAGTTCTTACACTTGAGGTACATACACACCTTGTCTACAAAGTAATATACTTTGATCTTGTCCTAAGCTCAAATGCCTTATAGGTTGAGATACGACTTGTATTGGGTACATAACGATGTGGATTAAATATGGTAGTTGAGCCAAGATTATGATTCATTCCTCGAATGTATATTCGTGAGAGCACTCAGATTCTTAATGATATTGGGTTGACTAAGTCATTGGCCAACGCAATAGACATATCTAGAATATGTTCTTGTTGTCAACCAATATTGATGAGATATAATGATTAGGCCATTTGGATAGATACTTGACAAATCATCAGCTTGATCGAGTGCGTCGTGAATGAAATGATTTTATCTTCCCATATAGAGGTTCAGTTACCAGATTCGTGTAAATATACTTCACATATTGAGTTCGTCTTCCTGCGCCGTCTAGGACTTCCGTGTAGACCCTAATATGATTAGTGTCGATATGTGAAGGCCTGTAGGGTAACACTATGTTAATTGTTCCTTCGATCTAAGAATGTAATGAGAGAATATAAATGCTCGATTTATAATCGTGATAACGAGCGACGTCCCACACCGACGCCGGCGTCGCTGACGCCAGCGGTGATGGCCACCGACCGACTCATTACACATCGTTTTACGGTGCGCCCACGAGAAACCCTAGCTGCATTTTAAACCTAAAACACAACTATAAATAGAGGGCTTCTATTCATTATTCATTGTACAATAACACAAGATTATTTATATATTATTCTAAGTCTTAGAGACCTAGAATCAAACTCTCTCGAACCTCTGCCGAATTTTCTAGCTGTTCGAAGGAGATATACATCGAAGTTCTTGAAACTTGCTATCGAGGATCAATTGCGTGCGCACCCTCAGAATTACTAAAAGACTCAAGAATTATCAAACCGTAAGTATTCTATCAAAGTATTACGGTTTATACATGTTTTGTATTTGCATGTATTACATTACTACATAATCATCATTCAGTTCGTCGCTTGTTGGATTTGAAACACAAAATTTCAAATTCGCTGTGTACACGAACCCAACAAAATACCTACAAAAAGTGTTATAATAAGAACACTTTAATATATATTTAAGTGCTCAATCTAAAGACACCCGCAAGGGTAGAAAAGTTGGTGTAGCAGTAGAGCGCGGGACCGCAAGGTCACGAGTTCGATCCCCTGCATAAACCTTCTTGGTTGAGCCTGTCACACATGGCTTGCCAAGTGTGGTTTACCTGGCTGACGTGGTTTGCGAGCTACTCGCGTCCGGGGTTTACTCTGCGCACTTCGAAAGAGTAATACCGCGTTCCTTCGTCAACAAAAAAAAAAAAAAAGTGTTCAATCTAAAGAGGCTATATATTGAGTATCTAATTTACTAGCAAATTTAAATAGCTATGAATATATTCAATCAATTAAATTTTTATTCACGATTTATTTAATGCTATCGAAATTACATGTGTCTTTTCGATACTTTTTCCAAAAAAGGTGGATCTCCCACTCCAGGAGCCCCCACACCCCGATCCGACAGGATTGTGAAAGAGTTAATCATGGTAACTCAACTGATTTCAAAGATTAGACCACTACCACGCTGCGCACAAGAGGCCCTCCTTTATTTCAAGAAGTAACCCCCACTCTGCCGCTGACGGGATTCGATCTTGGCCATTTTTCCAATTATCCCCTTGAGAACCAGTTGAGCTGCCCATGCGGACAGTCTTTTCGATACTTGTTGTACTAATTTTGTACATATGGGGATTACTTTGTCTTTGACCTGTTCTACTTTAGCAATGCGACATTAGAAGAAAGTGCCATCAAATGTCATTGGATTGAACCATATTAAGTGGTGCTGCTGGATGAGTTGGTCCTCGATCACCAATATAAAAATTAAGATATTCGAAACTTCACAGTACTAAATTACTAAGTCAGCTCCACGACTGAGGAGACCCTCTAGAAACTTTAATTACCTTCGATCCAAAAAAAATGACCGACTTTCTAATCGACAGAAAAATCGATCAACTCGATCGGTTTGATCCTAGTTTCTTAAAAAAAAATCTAAAATAAAACAAACTAAGCTCGATCATTTTTTACTCCAAAAGTAGGAAAAATAAAAGACCAATTGAGGTCGGTCAATTATTTAGTTTGTTTATTTAAGAAGTTTGATCAAAAAACCGATCGAGTTCGATCGATTCTCAAAATAATTTTTTATTGAATAAAACCTACCAAACGCTAGCGGTTTTGTTTTAAATTTTCTCATTTTTGACGCAAAAATAATCGATCGAGCTAGGTTGATTTTAACTAAAAAAATATTTTAAAAATTAAGTAATTGGCGGTCAGTCCAAGAGTCGATCACTTGTTTTTATTGGGTTTTTGGGGTTTATAGTTATGTTTTTTTATAGTCACGTTAATTTTTAAGTTCATTCTGTTAATTGGACCAAAGGTGCTCTCCTTTGGCAAAATTAAAGAATTAAAACTACTCAAAGTTATATATGAAGGACCAAAATAGACCTACTCCATAGATAAGAGAAATTTTTAGCCAAAATCTAAGCAAGTTGCACAGATGTCTCCTTTTAATAACATATTTTTGAAATATTAACAATTACTAGTAGTTCTTCCTCCGTTCACTTTTATTTGTAACATTTTGTTTTTCGAGAGTTAATCTGACTAGCTAAAAGTGTTTTTGTCTTTTTCAAAAATCATTTTTTTGAAAGGTTCTTGGCCAAACTTTTGAGAGAAAATAAGTATTTCAGAGCAGAAACTATTTTTCAGAACCTAAAAAAATAAATTTTCTCCAAAAGTACTTTTTTTGTAAAATACTTTTGAAAAAATACACTTAGAAATACATTTTAAAAGCTTGATCAAACACTAATTGTTGTTCAAAAGTGCTTTTAAATTAATTCATCAAACACAAATATTATTAATAACAAAGCTAAATTAAATTATATTCATTTAATATTTTAAAATTAAAATTTAATATTAAAAAAATATATAAAAATATTATAAATAATAATAAAAATTATATTAATATGATGAAAAATACATTAAACAAGTAAAACTATTTAGCAGTATAAAACATTTTTCTCAACATTTTGTGTTACACCACCGCACAAAATCTAAACACATGTCATCTTCCCCTTGTTTGTTCAATAACAAAAAGGGCACCTGCTCTTCATTTTCATCTATGTAACAACTTTTCCAGGTATTTTTCTTCTGTTGGCTACAAATCTTGGATTTGTATGTTAGTTTGTTTATGTTCTATTTTTATATAATACTTTCTCCATCTCAATTTATGTGTGATGTAGTTTGATTAAGTACGGAGTTAAAGAAATACTCGTGATTGTTGTGGTTTAAAATAAGTAAAAATATTCACATGATTATAAATTATATTGTTAAACGTAAAAGGTTTAAAGTTAAATTGTTGGCGAATGAACCAGAAAGTTAGTTGGGTGTAAAGTCGTTTTTGTTTTCTGTATTACTCTGTTGCTTATTTGTTCCTGTTTATGTTTATTCTTGAGTTATGGTGATTTGAAGCTTGCATTTCTTTCTTTTTTTCTTTATTTATGTGAAATTTTGAATATACAGTTTCTCTGTGTAGTTATAGCTGTAAAGTTTGATTCTTTGCATTCTTGTTGCTATCTTATCAGTTGAAAGATAAGTGTCATTAGAATTATAGGTGATATATAAAGAGGTCTTGGTAAAATTATGGGATTTTAGAACCAGAAAGTTAGTTGGGAATTGGGATATTTAAATGCTAACTCCTAAAAAGTGCAGGCGTCATTAAAAAGAATTTATGTGTTGCTATTAGGTTTCATATATAATTGGTTTGATAGATATACTAATATAGTAGAAGAGGGAAACTAGAAAGGTGTTTAGAATCACAAATAATACAAGGGGACTGTCATACTAGAAGAATCATAGTGCTCGAATTAGCAATAGACCCACTCCGTCCGTCCCAATTTATGAGATATAGTTTGACTAGGTACATAGTTTTAAGGAAGAAAGAAAGACTTTTGAAATTTGTGGTCCAAAATAAGTCATAAATATTTGTGTGGCTGTAAATTGTTTTATTAAGGGTAAAAGGGAAAGTTTTAAGTTATATTATTTATAAATATAGAAATGTATTATTCTTTTTGGGACAGTCTATCACATAAATAAATTGGAACAGAAGGAGTTATTTTTCTCTTCATCCAAACGTCAAAAGAAATAGTAAGATAATAGAAGAGGAAGCTGAAAAGGAGTTTAAAATCGCAAATAATAGAAGGAAATAGCATACTAGAAGAATTGCTCCATTGTTTAAAGCGATGAAACCATGGCTTTTAATAACATTACCTTTTAGAGCGTGGTTTTTCCCCCCTTCTGTTATTACTTAATTGCTTTAGGATTGCAAACGGACAGTCTTCTATGTTCTGTTGTTTTCTTGCTTGAATTACTAGGAGGTTAGCACTTTTCTTATCTTAATCTACTTTTTGTCGATTGCTAGTTTTGATACTTCCATACTCCAATCGGTACTCAGTACATCTCAGCTCCCTATTTATTGCACATATTGTATGTGCAGTGTGTGCAGTATCTTGTTTTATTTATTTAAGAAGTTTATTTATCAATGGTTGAATTAAATGAAGTTATTGCATTTCTGTGCAGGTAATAAGGTGATCCGTAATGTTTGGACAGGGTGCAAGGAGGAGTGACAACTCCAAGTACTATGATGTTCTTGGTGTTTCAAAAAATTCCAGTCAAGATGAACTTAAAAAAGCATACAGAAAATCTGCTATAAAGAATCATCCTGACAAGGGCGGGGACCCTGAAAAAGTGAGTTTCCCTTCTCGCACGTGCAACTAGAATTTTCTGCATGTTGCTATTCCAGATATGTTGTGTCTATACTGAGGAAACCTTTTGATTCTGATGCTTCTTTTGTTTTTGATCATATGTTTCTTTGTCCTGTTTTGTCTCTACTCAGTTCAAGGAATTGGCTCAAGCATATGAAGTTTTAAGTGATCCAGAGAAGAGAGAAATTTATGATCAATATGGTGAAGATGCCCTTAAAGAAGGAAGGGGTGGTGGTGGTGGTCACAACCCATTTGACATATTTGAGTCGTTCTTTGGTGGAGCTTTTGGTGGAGCTTTTGGCGGTAATAACGATTAATGACTCATCTCCCTCTAGGGAAAGAGGCTTACTGCTAAATTCCTCTTTATTATTGTTATCTTTTTAAAACTTTTGGTTGAAATATCCCATCTGCCCTGATTATCCCAGGTGGTGGTAGCTTCAGAGGCAGCAGAAAAAAACAAGGTGAAGATGTAGTGCACACTCTAAGGGTTTCGCTGGAGGAGTTATACAATGGCACAACAAAAAAGCTTTCTCTTTCACGGAACATATTGTGCCCGAAGTGTAAAGGGTATTTCTCTTTTATTATCTTATATTTTCATTCAGTAATGTTCAAGATAATCCGTTGAGTGATGACAATGTTTTTTAAATTTCTTTTGGTAATGGATGGACTGATGCGACAAATCCAAGGGGAGGTGCCATGGTGTATGTTATTCGCAGACGATATAGTCCTGATTGATGAGCTGAGTGAACGCTAAGCTGGAGGTTTGAAGACAGACGCTGGAGTCTAAAGGGTTCAGGTTGAGTTTAGAGTGCAAGTTGAGTAACGAGCGAACATGAGACATGCGTGAAGGTGAAGCTTGGTACTCAGTTCATTCCAATGAAAGGAAGCTTCAAGTACCTCGGGTCTATTATCCAATGGAATGGAGAGATTGATGACAATGTCATACAGGGTGGATGAAATGGAGACTCGCATCTGGAGTCTTGTACGATAAAAAGGTGCCACAAATTTTAAGGCAAGTTCTATAGGATGGTGGTTAGATCGACTATGTTGTATGGGGTGGAGTGTTGGCCAGTCAAGACTTCACACATCCAAAATATGAATGTTGCGGAGATGGGGATGCTGAGATGAATGTGTGGGCATACAAGGAGAGATAGTATTAGAATGATATCCAGGATAGAGTGAGAGTGACCTCGGTGGAGGATAAGATGCGGGAAGCGAGGTTGAGATGGTTCGGACACATGCATAGGAGAGAGACAGATGCACCAGTGCGGAGGTGTGAGAGATTGGATGTGGACGGGTTCAGGAGGGGTAGAGGTAGGCCGAAGAAGTATTGGGGTAGGTAATTAGACATGGTATGACGCATGTGCAACTTACTGAGGACATGACCTTAGATAGAGGGTTGTGGAGGACACATATTAAGGTAGAAGGGTAGTAGGTAGTTGAGCGTAGTCCTACTTACGCTTACAAATTGGTAACTGGTAGTTATAGTGTTATTATTGTAGGCCTGCTTAGCTTATCATATTAGTATGCGCAATATTTCTTTATAGTCCACTGTCACTTGATTTCTGCTACTATAGTTCTCTAGTGTACTTTGTTTATCTTATTTACTTGCGTTAGTTACTTTTCAGAATGCGCTATCATGACTTATTCGCTTTTGTTGCCATCATTTTCATACTGTTTTAAATTTCGTATCCGGGTCTGAACGTTTCTCTTGCTTTGTTTCCCTTGCTTTGTTTGCTTGTGATTATGCTTTGATTTGAGCTGAGGGTCTTTCGGAAACAGCCGCTCTACCTACCAAGGTAGAGGTAAGGTCTGCGTACACTCTACCCTCCCCAGACCCCACGTTGTGGGATTTCACTGGGTATGTTGTTGTTCTTATTAAGGCTGAGAATCCATATTGAGTTCTGTCACTGAACATATCGGAAATAATTTGAACAAATTGGGAGTCCAATAGAGAAAGAATGTGTGTCCTCTATGTTTGTATACATGTACTTAATGGTGAATGTAGTTCTCATCAGGGTTCAGGACCTTTTGTGATTCTTTGTGTTATTCCTCCTTTTTTTGGTTCTCTCTCCAGTGATTCTGTCTGATGTAATTTTACATTGAAATATGACAGTCAGAAGCATTAGTTAATCTTAAGTGTCAAGTAAACCTGAACTTCATGAATAGGTTCTTCTACCTAATTGATGGACTTCTGTAGAGCCTATTGATAAATTTTCCAATGCTGATTGGTTGCATGTGTTCATAAGTAATGCAAACACCAAAATTTAGGTAGGCTGTGCGTTTCAGTCATTTTTGAGTCCAACTTTATCACCTGTCGTAGAAATGTCTGATACAGAGTTCTAAATACTTTTGGAAAATTTCAAATTCATACACCCTTTACAATCCTTTAGGAACAGATTCAGCTTACTAAATTTCTGCTAGTTTTCTCGGACTAAACAATATTTTTATAGAGTGAAGTCAGTCATCTGTTGTACACAAAAACTTGTAATCAAACAAATCCTCCTCCCCTTGGTTTGTCCAAGTTCTAAATGGGAAGGCAGAAAAGACTCCTCTGGTAGATAAGATTCCTAGGAGCAGGACTTCTGTTTTCTTTTGAACTCCTTAGGTGCTCTTTAATATTTTGTAGGACATTGAAAGGCCTGGATCTAGTTTTTGTGTTGCTTAAACATTTGGAATCAATGGACTAGAAAAAGTCCATGTCTTTGTAATGCTAGTTTCCATTTCTGTGATCCTTGAATGGGGCTTATGATTTACTTTTGTTGGATCCAAAATATGGATTGATATTAGTTTCCGTGAGCAGTATAACTATCATCTATATTGATGCTTACTAAGGTGGTTATGGCCTATGGGTGACTGGTTTATATTTTACCTCCTCTATTGGGTGGGGTGGGAGTTAGGTTGCTGCATCTCATTGTGAAATTTAATTTAACCTTTTCTGTATTGCAAATTAACATATTTGAGAAAACACAACGTCATTTTTGGTGCAGAACTGATAGAGCAAATATGATCGGAAAATAGAAGTTTGTTGTACATCTCGTCCTCAGCTAAAAATTCACCTCTTTCACCCTGTGTCTATATCTTCACAATAGAATATCTGCAATCTGATTGAAGAGATTCAAGGGCTTTACCCTCCTTATTTATTAATTGAAGCTCATCTTAATCGGCTTTTTTTTATTGGTTTGCTTATGCTTTTAACCTTGCTTCTCTGCGTGTGTGTTTTGTTGAACTTTACTGGTGCATATTTATGATTTGTATATGAATTTTTTGCATTATCAGGAAAGGTTCAAAGAGTGGAGCTTCCGGAAGATGTTACGGATGTCAAGGTACTGGAATGCGTGTTACGACAAGACAGATAGCCCCAGGAATGATTCAACAGATGCAACATGTTTGTTCCGAGTGCCGAGGCTCAGGTAATGAGATTTCCTGGAATTCTAATTTTCAGTCTTATATGTAGAGGTTTTTAAAAAAAAATTATAACTATGAATCTTTCTTTGTTAATACAGGAGAGGTTATAAGTGAGAGAGATAGGTGCCCTCAGTGCAAGGGAAACAAAATTACACAAGAAAAGAAAGTACTACAAGTAATTGTTGAGAAAGGGATGTTACATGATCAGAAGATTGTTTTCGAGGGTGCAGCTGATGAAGCTGTAAGAGTTTTTTCGCTTTGCAAATTGCTCAGCTTTTGCAATTCCCAATACATGTTAAATTCACCTCCACAGGTTTTAGGCAGTTTCTGCAAATCTATAAATTTTGAATTCAATGAAGGACTGTGAATTGAATAATATAGGGATAATTACAGTCCAATGTCTTTCGGTGATCTACTTTACAAAATAGCCAGCAAATGTATTGTTTTTGTATATTAAGTATAAATATACATATTGTATACATAAATATGCATAATCAGTGTATATTTTGGCTAGCGTCTGTAATTAATTTCGGCCGCCAGGCCAAAAATAATAAAAAAAGCCCTAATATATATCCTTCTCACTAATATTACAATATCGTCAGTCCTATCTGCTTTCCGTTTGATGTGTGTGACTTCCTCTTGCAGTTTGGCAGATGATATTTCGTTTCTCATAGTTGTTTTGATGTTAAATGCAGCCAGATACCGTCACGGGCAATGTCATTTTTATTTTACAACAGAAGGATCACTCAAAGTTCAGGCGAAAATCTGACGATCTTTACGTGGAACACAATCTCAGTTTGACAGAAGCTCTTTGTGGCTTTCAATTTGTCCTGACTCATCTTGATGGCAGGCAGCTTCTGATAAAATCTAGCCCGGCAGAAATTATAAAACCTGGTAAGTAGGGGTGTCAAATAGGCGGGTTGGCCTAGTCAAAATGGGCTGATAAAAGGGTGGGTTATTAACCCTAACCCACCCAAAAATTAATTGGGCTGAAATGGGTTAGGCTAAAATGGGTTAGAAAGTGGGTCATAACCCAACCCGCCCAATTGTTACTAAGTTTTAATTTCTCCGTATTCTTTTATAATTTTTTAAGTACCTAATAAAACTATTTTTTTCTTTATTATGGCTATATATAACATACTCCATCCGTCCCAATTTAAGTGTGTTAGTTTGACTAGGCACGGAGATTAAGAAACAAAGATAGACTTTTGAATTTTGTAGTCTTTAATTCAAGATGTATGGGGTCTTTGTCTTAAACATGCCAAAACTTACTAAATATAAAAGACTTTTTTTGGAACAAACCAAAAAGGAAAGTAAGAGACTTAAATTGGGATAGAGTGAGTATCAAGCAGAAAATATCTTTTGAAAATATTTTGACAGTTTTTATGGGTCAACTTGGCTACATATCGGCCCAATTTTTAGAGGACTGAAATGGGTTGAACTAATAACCCGCCTAAACTTGAGCGGGTTGGGGGGTCATGATTATGGGCTAATTTTGCTACCCCTACTGTTAAGGAATTCTTCAGTTTGTGCTTTAATTACTTTGTGAAGTATGTGATTTATATATGGGGATCATTTGGTTGTCTCTTGCAGATCAATATAAGGCGATAAATGATGAAGGAATGCCCCATTACGGGAGGCCATTCATTAAGGGTCGGCTTTATATCCATTTTAGCGTGGAATTCCCAGAATCTGGATCTCTTTCGCCTGAGAAATGCCGCATTCTTGAGACTATTCTGCCACTGAGACCAGGGAAGCGCTCATCTGATATGGAGTTGGATAAGTGTGAGGAAACCACTATGCATGATGTCAATATGGAGGAAGAAATCAGGCGCAAGGAGCAGCAACGCAGGCAAAAGGCTTATTATGATATGGACGATGAGCCGAATGTGCATCGTGTGGGTTGTAACCAACAATAGAATTTCCGAATAGTGGTATTTTAGTTAGTTAGCCCCAAATTTTGTCTATGTTCTGTTACCTTTTTGGGTTAGGAATTAAGTGGCTTTCTTTTTGGTTCTGCTTCAGTTTGTTATGTTGGTCTCAATGCTGTAGGCTTTTGGTTTTTTGGTGGTCCTAAAGTTCATTGCTAGCTCAATTGGGCCTTCTGAGCTCTTACCTGAACATTATATCATTCTATAGTTAGCTAGTAGTATAGAATATGACAGCAACATTTTGTATGTCGTCCATCGACTGTGAGATTTGTGCGCGATAAATAGCTTCAGAAAATTTTGCAGGGCGATGCATACCATTTGATAGTTGATACCTCGTTTCAGCTCTGTTGTTAAAATACTTGAAACTCACTTATTTTCCAACAAAACATTTTTCATGAAAAATATTTTCGTTCGTACTAACTAAACACACCCTAAAAGAAAGAAAAAGAAAACATTGCATCAAACCACAAGGGCATATTGGCGTATGACAACCCAAATGATTTTAGACCTAATAGACCCGTAGCAATTGTGACTCGTTTTTCTTTTAGGATATTTACAAGGTACCAATCCAAATTAGATGCAAATTTCGTTAATACAATAACATATCCAGTAAAATTTCACAATGTACAAATTTCGTTAATACTATATATTTTTTGTTAACATCTTTTAGGATTACGCCGCGGCGCCTACCATTCAGTAGCCAAAATATTTCAGTCTCGTCATCAGCGCCACAACCCTAGATCGCGGCGCCTCCGACGGTCCAACCACCACTCCCTGCTGAAAATTTCCAAAATTCACCCAATCCAGCCCCGAGTCATGGTCCAGTCAACGAGGTATTTTTTAAATCAAAAAGACATTTTAATTTGAATTCTAATATTCTTAGATCACCCTTACCCTGTAATCCTGTATCTGTCTTAAATGACCCTAATTGGAAAATTATCATGACCGATGAATATAATTTCCTTATTGATAGTAAGACGTGGGAGTTGGTACCCCGTCCATCTGGTGTTAATATTATTCGGTCTATGTGGATTTTTTATCATAAGGAAAATTCTGACGGTTCGTTTGCAAGGCATAAGACTCGTCTTGTAGGTGATGATAAGACTCATCAGATTGGTGTGGATTGTGGTGAGACATTTAGCCCGGTTGGCAAGCCGTCTACCATTCGCACTGTGCTCAGCTTGACTCTTTCTAAATCATGGCTCATTCATCAGCTAGATGTGAAGAATGCTTTCCTACATGGTGATCTCAAGGAGACAGTGTATATGCATCAGCCCTTGGGGTTTAGGGATACTAGATATCCTAATCATGTTTGTTTGTTAAAGAAGTCCTTGTATGGGCTTAAACAATCTCCACGGGCTTAGTATATGAGGTTTGCTGACTATGTTTCGACTATGAGCTTCTCTCACAGCAGGTCTGATAATTCATTATTCATATATCATCGCAGTTTTTCGATGGCTTATATACTATTATATGTGGATGATATTATCTTGACTGCCTCTTCTGATGCTTTGCGAAAATCTATTATGACAATGCTCAGTTCTGAGTTTGCATGAAAGACTTGGGCCCATTGAGTTATATTTTGGGGATTGCTGTCACTCGTTATGCAGGTGGATTGTTCTTATCACAGAGGAAATATGCAGCAGAGATCATTGAGAGGGCTGAGATGTCATCCTGTAAGTCTATTTCTACTCCAGTTGATACTAAACCCAAGTTGGGTGCTACAGCTGACTCTTCCTATGAGAATCCGACCCGCTATCGTAGTCTTGCAGGCGCCCTTCAGTATCTTACGTTCACGCGACCTGATATTATATATGTCGTACAGCAGGTGTATTTGTTTATGCATGATCCCATTATTGAACATATGAATGCGCTCAAATACATTCTTAGTTACATTCAGGGAACACTTAATTATGACTTGCATTTGTATCCTTCGTCGACGTCTACACTTGTCTCTTATACAGATGATGATTGGGGTGGTTGTCCTGACACCAGACGTTTTACGTCTGGCTATTGCATGTTTTAGGTAATAACTTGGTCTCATGGTCTGCCAAGCGTCAATCCACGCTTTCACGCTCAAGTGCAGAGGCCGAGTATCGAGGGGTAGCCAATGCGGTTTCTGAGTCATGTTGGTTACGTAATCTACTTTTAGAGCTCCATTGTCCTATTGAGAAGGCTACCTTGGTGTATTGTGATAATATAAGTGTCATCTATCTTTTTGGTAATCCAGTTCAGCACCAGCGCACTAAACACATAGAGATAGATATTCACTTTGTTCGAGAGAAGGTAGTTAGAGGACAAGTGCGTCTGCCATGTCCCTTCCAGATATCAAATTGCAGACATCTTTATAAAAGGTCTTCCCTCGGTTCTTTTTGAAGATTTTAGAGACAGTCTCAGCGTACGAAGACCGCCCACTATGACTGTGGGGGTGTGTTACATGACACAGATTGTGAGGCCCAAGCCCAACACGGGCAATAGGAAGGTTTTATGTATATTTGGTATATATTAGAATTAGTCTTGTACCTTAAATAGAATTGTAATATTACCTTAATTGTATAGTTAGTCTCCTTATATAATAGGGATTTAGAGGTAGAATAGGAAAAACAATTCATATTGTAACTTGTATATATATATGTCTTTCATCAATAAAAATAATCAAGGGATTAATTCTTTCAGTTTGACTTATAATGAAGTTTAAGGAATATAAATAGATTTTTGAATATTGTGGTCCTAATTAAAGATGTTTATAATGTGTTAAAATGTTCCTTGAATCTTGTGAATTTAAATTTGTCATGTTGAATATTTGAATTGTCAACTTACTAAATACAGAAAGAGACACTCTTTTTTGAGACCGACCAAAAAGAAAAGTAAAATGCTTAAATTGAAACGGAGAGAATAAATTATAAAAAAATATAGGTTTGTAATAGAATATTTTTCGAATATTCTTTGTATATCTCCAATTTTAGGTAGAATTATATTCCTATTGTAATTAGGTCTCCTATTTTAAGTAGAATTATATTTTATATTGTAATTAGGTTAATTAGTTACCTAGTTGAAATATTCTTATACTACTATATATATTGTACATTATTGATGAATACAATCAAGGAACATATTCACAATTTTCGGATAATTTCGGATCGGATCCGAATATTTCGAATATCAAAAAAATCGAATATCCACAATTTTCGGATAATTTCAGATCGGATTCGAATTCGAATATTTCGAATATCCAAAACAATGTCCTTAAATAAAACTAAATTACACCCTTTCTTCAGTATTTTCATTAACTTATACTACTTGTTAGGTTTCACAATCCAGCTCAATTATAAGCTAAATATAGTGGATTATAATACAGAATTTAATTAAGTTCCTCCAATCCCCTCAACCCCATGTGGCGCAACAAATGCCGTAGTTTCAGCTGAAGTTTTCGTCAAATTATCCTTAGGCTTCACCATTTTATGACTTCCACGATAACAGAATAGATTTAACTTGAATAAACTAACAATGTAAAAAAATAAATTATACTGTTAAGTGTATTACTGTAGCAGGTTGTCAGCATAACTTTCAGGTTATTAATACCACTTGCTATAAATAATTACTTCTTACGTTGTATCGTATAAAAAATAAACCCAAATAAAATAGTAACACATTAATACTTATAAAGGGCCAAAAAGGGCAACTTTTCTAGTCGTTCCCTTTGGTGAGGACCAAAAAGGACAACTTTTCTAGTCGCTCCCTTTAATCTAAAAATTTAATTTTTGTTCAATTTGAAATCTACTTTTAAAGATTAAAAATATCAATAATATTTTATCTCAAATGTCCATAAATGACTAATTCAAGCATTCAAAATATAATAGTGTTAATATAAAAATTCTCTTTCTTCAAACTAAAAATCTTATTAGAAAACGTAAGACTATAGTCTAAAGTTTTATAAATGATATACAATAATCTGTTTTATCTGTTTCAAGAGTTATATTTTCACAACGTTCAAAAATAGCAGTGACAATATCTAGATGGTGACATATAATAGCGACATTTGATTAAATCATCATCAGAAACTATATATTACAAATTGCAAAACCAGTTCAGTTTGCATTCTTAGGACATGAAAAAATATAAAGAATCCAAATATGAAAATGATTCGTCTTTGGTTACTTGAATTGTAGGTTATTAGCAACCAGTTGTACAATCCAGCACTTGTTGCCAATGGTCAACCAGTGAATCCATCATTCGGTGAGTTAATTTCTGTTTTATTCACTATAAATTTTAATATTTATGTTATCTCACTAAATTAAATTCTTAGATGAAAGGGAAAGTCGCCCCTTTGGTAAGGACTAAAAAGAACGACTTTTCTAGTCGCCCCCTTTGGTGAGGATCAAAAAAGTCGACTTGAAAAATCGTCCTATTTGGTAAAATTAAAAAGGGCGACTATATGTCGCCCTTTTTGATACTAACTAACATGACATTTTTTAATCGCCCTTTTTGATATTAATCAATTACTATAAGATTGGAGTATATCTTATCAAAGCGAAAAGGCTCAAAATTTTCTCCTATTACACAAAACATCTAAAAAAAATCCTAATACATTGGGTTCATTCATATTAAATTATCTCGTATTTATCCTTGATTTTAGTGGAACTCTAGTCAAAATACTTCGAGGAGACGATTCGAATTAATCCTTCTAATTTATCTATGACAAAAAAAAAATCATTAAATATTTTAAGTTGGAGCTCCATCAAAGTTAAGAATAAATATAAAGAATAAATATAAAATATGCGGCAGAGTATTGGTCAGTCAAGACTTCGCACATACAAAAGATGAAAATTGTGGAGATGAGGATGCTGATACAGATGTGTTTCCATACAAGGAGAGATACGATTAGAAATGATGATATCCGGGAGAAAGTGGGAGTGACCTCGGTGGATGATAAGATGCGGGAAGCGAGGTTGAGATGATTCAGACATGTGCAGAGGAGAGACAGAAATGCGCCAGTGCGGAGGTGTGAAAGGTTGGCTATGGACGGGTTCATGAGGGGTAGAGGTAGGCTGAAGAAGTATTGAGAAGAGGTGATTAGACGGGATATGGTGTAGATGCAACTTACTGAAGACATGACCTTAGATAGGAGGTTGTGGATGACACGAATTAGGGTAAAAGAGTAGTAGGTACTCGAGTGTAGTCTTACTTATGCTTACAAATTGATAGTTGTAGTGTTATTAATGTAGGCCCGATTAGCCTACCACACTTATAGGCACATTATTTCTTTATAATCCACTGTAGTTTGATTTCTGTTGCTATGTGTTCTTTAGAGTATTTTGTTTAGCTTATTTAGTTGTGTTAGCTACTGCTCATTTTTGTTCGAATGCACTTTATACTGCTTTAATTCTTTATCTGAGTCTTCTCTTGTTTTACTCTTGCTTTTTGTTTTGATTGTCTTGCATGTGATTATGCTTTGTCTTGAGCCAAGGATCTCCCGAAAACAATCGCTCTACCTACCAAAGTGGAGGTAAGGTCTGTACACTCTATCCTCCCTAGACCTCACGGTGTGAGATTTTACTGGGTATGTTGTTGTTGTTATTTTTTTCTGACATTTAATTTTTTTAAGCCAACCACTAGGTAACAGTTACGAGTTTGTGTTATCATCTTCGTGTAACCGAACTTGCCTTAGTAAGCTATTCATTCATAAATAAATAAATAAATAAGAGAAGCATAAAAATGAAAAAGCCACTTCACTAGGTTTTTGGTGGATAATCGAGTGGTAAAAATTGTATATAGGGCTGCGATGGAGTGTGTTGGAAATAACTATTGGATTCATCCATTTGTGTCCGTCTCCTAAACTCTACCTAATAACGTATTCCCTATGTTTTCATTTATATAAACCCTTTACTATTTAAGAGTCTACGAGGTGGTTGTTTAATCACGTTTTTCTTACATTTTTTTAAATAATTTGAATTATAAATTATCATATCTTATAGTACTTTTAATGTAGTTTCTAAATATATAAATTATATTTTTACAAATTTTAAAAAAAATCTATGTCAAATTTTAAAGTCAAAATTATAAAGTTTGACCCTCGTCTACTCCGAAAGATTCATATAAATTAAAACGGAGAGAGTATAATTTACTATCATGGGTGTTGGAAAATATAGGATTTTCTACCATATTTACATAACGGTTAGAGTTAGCTATTCAAGAGAAAATTCCTTTCATCTTTCTACAGAGGATTTTTAGGTTGTGGACAAACGGAAATGGAATTCAACGACTATCATGAGGATTTTCAACAATATGTGATACGAGTCGTGGTTGCTGCAGATTCACTACTACTAAAAAAAACCATAAATAAATATTTTTGGTTAAATACTACACGGTGACTATTTATAATCAAGAACTTCTTGGCACTCTCTAATTAAGATCACTATCAAGAATAATAAATAGTAGAAAGTTTGTTGACTCTAATGATATACAATTAATGGATGCAATTGCAGGGCTCACATCATTCGTATATGTAAAATGAACTTTAAAAAAAATATGTATAAGTACATACACGTGCACATACAAATATATATAGCGTAAAAATTCACTGATTTTAATCTTGAGTGCGTTTGTTATACAATGTCATATAAACGCAGCGGTCAGAGGTGGATCCAAGCAGAGGCGCCCGATCTAAAATTTAAATTTTATGGGTTCAAATTCATAATTCTAGCATTTTCATCAAATTTGTTGAATTCAAAATACATTATATATATATATATATATACACATATTTAACAGATTTTTTTAACACATACGTACATAGCTCAAGTCAAAATCTATACGTTCAGATGAACTCATACCTTATGGGTTGGAAACGCTCCTGGATCGAGGTTTTAAAATTTATTGGTTTCTATATCAATTTTAAATATATATATATATATATATATATATATATATATATATATATATATATATATATATATATATATATATATATTTACATTATGCAGTAAAATCTACTCTTGAATCACCTTGAACCTGTAAGTTCTCTTCTAAATTCACCCCTGGAGGCAGAGTGGAAAGAATACATTTACATCTGCCGAATGAATTGTGCACTACATCAAAAGAGGCTTTTAGTGGCAATACATTTTCCTTTTACCGACAATATTTGTTATCGTAAAAATATTTATCGATAATTGATTAAATGTCATTAGATCCAGGTTGGCTAAAGCCTTTAGTGACATTTATATCGAGTGTTAGTAAAGATCCATATTATTGCCGCTAAAAGTAAATTTTTTAGCAGCATTTATATAGCGGCAATTCCTATTGCCAGTAAAGCTGTCTAAATCCAATATATATATATTTAACAGATTTTTTTAACACATACGTACATAGCTCAAGTCAAAATCTATACGTTCAGATGAACTCATACCTTATGGGTTGGAAACGCTCCTGGATCGAGGTTTTAAAATTTATTGGTTTCTATATCAATTTTAAATATATATATATATATATATATATATATATATATATATATATATATATATTTACATTGTACGAGTAAAATCTACTACTGAATCACCTTGAACCTGTAAGTTCTCTTCTAAATTCACCCCTGGAGGCAGAGTGGAAAGAATACATTTACATCTGCCGAATGAATTGTGCACTACATCAAAAGAGGCTTTTAGTGGCAATACATTTTCCTTTTACCGACAATATTTGTTATCGTAAAAATATTTATCGATAATTGATTAAATGTCATTAGATCCAGGTTGGCTAAAGCCTTTAGTGACATTTATATCGAGTGTTAGTAAAGATCCATATTATTGCCGCTAAAAGTAAATTTTTTAGCAGCATTTATATAGCGGCAATTCCTATTGCCAGTAAAGCTGTCTAAATCCAATATATATATATTTAACAGATTTTTTTAACACATACGTACATAGCTCAAGTCAAAATCTATACGTTCAGATGAACTCATACCTTATGGGTTGGAAACGCTCCTGGATCGAGGTTTTAAAATTTATTGGTTTCTATATCAATTTTAAATATATATATATATATATATATATATATATATATATATATATATATATATATTTACATTATCTGAGTAAAATCTACTCTTGAATCACCTTGAACTCGTAAGTTCTCTTCTAAATTCACCTCGAGGCGAGTGGAAAGAATACATTTACATCTCAAGAATGAATTGTGCACTACATCAAAAGAGGCTTTTAGTGGCAATACATTTTCCTTTTACAGACAATATTTGTTATCGTAAAAATATTTATCGATAATTGATTAAATGTCATTAGATCCAGGTTGGCTAAAGCCTTTAGTGACATTTATATCGAGTGTTAGTAAAGATCCATATTATTGCCGCTAAAAGTAAATTTTTTAGCAGCATTTATATAGCGGCAATTCCTATTGCCAGTAAATCTGTCTAAATCCAATATATATATATTTAATGATTTTTAACACATACGTACATAGCTCAAGTCAAAATCTATACGTTCGGATGAACTCATACCTTATGGGTTGGAAACGCTCTGGATCGAGGTTTTAAAATTTATTGGTTTCTATATCAATTTTAAATATATATATATATATATATATATATATATATATATATATATATATATATTTACATTGTCTGCAGTAAAATCTACTACTGAATCACCTTGAACCTGTAAGTTCTCTTCTAAATTCACCCCTGGAGGCAGAGTGGAAAGAATACATTTACATCTGCCGAATGAATTGTGCACTACATCAAAAGAGGCTTTTAGTGGCAATACATTTTCCTTTTACCGACAATATTTGTTATCGTAAAAATATTTATCGATAATTGATTAAATGTCATTAGATCCAGGTTGGCTAAAGCCTTTAGTGACATTTATATCGAGTGTTAGTAAAGATCCATATTATTGCCGCTAAAAGTAAATTTTTTAGCAGCATTTATATAGCGGCAATTCCTATTGCCAGTAAAGCTGTCTAAATACAATATATATATATATTTAACAGATTTTTTTAACACATACGTACATAGCTCAAGTCAAAATCTATACGTTCAGATGAACTCATACCTTATGGGTTGGAAACGCTCCTGGATCGAGGTTTTAAAATTTATTGGTTTCTATATCAATTTTAAATATATATATATATATATATATATATTTACATTGTACGAGTAAAATCTACTACTGAATCACCTTGAACCTGTAAGTTCTCTTCTAAATTCACCCCTGGAGGCAGAGTGGAAAGAATACATTTACATCTGCCGAATGAATTGTGCACTACATCAAAAGAGGCTTTTAGTGGCAATACATTTTCCTTTTACCGACAATATTTGTTATCGTAAAAATATTTATCGATAATTGATTAAATGTCATTAGATCCAGGTTGGCTAAAGCCTTTAGTGACATTTATATCGAGTGTTGGTAAAGATCCATATTATTGCCGCTAAAAGTAATTTTTTTAGCAGCATTTATATAGCGGCAATTCCTATTGCCAGTAAAGCTGTCTAAATCCAATATATTTTGCAGCTTTTATTATTGCCGGCACAAATATAATAATTGTCAATAAAGAAGACTTGTTTTAATGCCAATTATTATAGCTGTTAAAATTGACCATGCATTCACCTTAATTGACGCATTTAACTAATTATTAAACAAGATAATATACCCGTGATATACACTTGTTATACATAGTGTATATCACGGGACTTGGAAGCTAAAACCCAGCACGGTTCAAGGCAGACCAGCCCATCTCGGGTTGGTCCTTCACAGTTAAGGAAAGTATATTATTGTATATTGGTGTAATATTTTAGTGTAAATGTTACCTTAATTAGTATTGTACACTTACCATATTATAGGAGTCTTGTACTACTAGAATAGGGTTTTGGAATTAGAATAGGAATATATTTTCTATTATGGCAATTTGTAAATTGTATAAATATTCTTTAATTAATGAGAATAATCAATGGATGATTTCTTTCATGGTATCCTAGGACTCCAATAATTTCGCTCCTCTCCAACGAAAAACCCTTCCCTTCTCGGGTTTTCATCAAACTCGAGACCCCCTTCCCAAATTTTCTTGGCCAAATTTTTTGTTCTATTCACTAGGACTGATAAGAACATGTTTCATCCTGCCCGAACGATTTCTAACATCGAGAATGTTCTTCCTATTGTTCTTAACATAGAAAACGTCCAATATGTGACGTGAGCAGAGTTATTCAAAATTCATGCAACTGTACATCAAGTTCTCCATCACATAATTCCTCCAGCTCCTGGCACGAAGGATGTACCCACCAAGAAGGAAAATCCTAAATTATGGATTACTCTTTATGCTACAATTCTCTAGTAGATTTATGTCACTATCTCCGTCGACCTCTTACATACGATAATGGAACCCGATTCTACGGAGATGGGTTCTTGGGATATATTGTGTGATATATTTCAAAATAACAGGAATTCCCGCATTGTCACCCTTGAACAAGAAATTTTTCAAGTCAGATGGAGGATTTTCCGAACGTTTCCTCCTATTGCAAACGACTCAAGGAATTGGCAGACCAATTTCGCTACGTTAGTGCTCATGTTAGCAATGATCATCTCGTTCTACAGATGGTTGCAGGCCTGTATGAGGCCTATAACGACGTTGCTTCGATACTTCATCAAAGTAACCCCCTACCGCAATTTTATCAACCCCGATCTATGTTTACACTAGATGAGGCTGGTTTGGCTAAAAAGGCGGCTACTGGCGCTAACTCCGTCTTGATGGCCGTGTCCAATAGTTCTTCAACATTTTATGATAATTCAGGTCAAATCATAACAACGGTGGCGGCAAGAAATGTCAGAATTGCAATAATAAAAATAAAGGTTGTGACCGTGGTAGTAATGGCGGCGGAGGACGAGGCACTGGTGGGTCCAGCGGCAACGGAGGCAGCGGGTCCAACTCCAGCAGCAGTGGGCCACGACCCAATTGGACCCTGTTGTAATATTTCAAAGTGCTTACGCAAGTGTACATATCGTTCAAGTAATAAAGATCTGTAAGACCGAGTTATCGTCCACTGAGACTGGTTTGTCAAGTACCGGTTATCTATCCTATGGTATCTATTTGGTTGACGTTCTTTAGTTTGCGAATTATAACTAAGAATTAACTAACTGCAGAAAATAAACTAAGAATGCTAATACTTTGGGTTTATAACAGTTATGAAGGAAATATGGCTTCCAATCTCCTCAACTATCCACTATTTCACGTGTTAATGCAATGCTAATGATTCTTCTTCTTATTAAGATAGCAGGTTAACTAATCTGTCATTATATTCCGGTTAGGACATACAAGAGCTCAACCTTGTGCAGAAACCTTCTATATTTCTATGATAGATTTTACTACACAGGAGGATTAAGAACAATAACTTTAATTACTACACAAGTATCGGAGTACTTTCGTCCACGATTTTAACCTATGTCTAGACAATTACATCATATTCAAATATCACATTTTAGACTTTTGATTCGAAATCATATAAGTTATGACAATTAATAGCTAGTTAATTATCAAGCAATCATAACAATATTGAATAGATCTTAATATGCTGAAGAAGGAATCAATAACTATGCATTAACTATATGAAAGAGTTTCAAGAAGATTCGACGGAAAACCCTACTAAGGTAATTAGCTCCTAAACATTGTCATGTCAAGAACTAAATTACAATTCAACATAAACTGAAATAAAATAAGGGAAAAAAAATAACTTGAACAAGGAGATGTCTCCAATCTTGTTCTTGCCTCATTCTTAGCCTCCCAAATGTATGATTTGTAATATGTTATATGGTATGACATAATGAGCAGGATTTTAGGGTTTTATACTTGAGAAAACTTGCTCATTATGTCATTTTCTTCTATGCTTCTCGGGACTGATTCTGTGTCCTTTTTTCATCAGATTTCTTCTATGCTTCTCGGGACTTCTTAGGCTTCATTTATTGGCCTTTTTAGTGTGCAATTTCATCTCAATTAAGCTCATTTTATCCTCGATTATATACTTCCTCCTTTATGATCGCTGTGACTCAAAAGAAAGAAAAACAAACCTAATACTACTAAACACAAACGAAATGGGTAAAATACTAACTAAAAAAGACTTCAAAAGAGTGTACAAAATACACTCAACAGACACATCCTTGGGCCAACTGGCCGTGGGCCTGTATCAGTGGAAAGTGGCATAACAACCACTGGTCCCCAGTTCTGCCATGTCCAATTAATGGTCAGTTGACTGGAGAACCCATCTCTCGGCCCAACATGCAGTGGCCCACTTTCGATAATCCCTCTAGGCCGAGGCAGCAAGCAGGGGTTCTTGGGCATCAGCCTCCATAGGCCCATTATGCAGTGTCCCCCACTCCTACAGACATCGAAGCCGCAATGCACATATTCAGATTGAATCCTCCGGACCCGAATTGGTACATGGACACCGTCGCCACTACCCACATGACATCCGACCAAGGTACTCTCTCGTCTTATTCCAATTTGAGTAGTAATCATGGTATAATTGTTGGTAATGGTAATTCAATTCCAATTTGTGGTTATGATCATACAACTTTGTCTCCCTCCATCCACCCCTTGTCTTGAAAAATACCCTTCATGCCCCTAAATTGATTAAATTTTTTGTGTATGTCCGTAAATTCACCACTGATAACTCTGTTTCTATTGAATTTGATCCGTTTGAGTTTTCTGTGAAAGATTTCAAGACGGGAAGACCTCTCTTGAGGTGTGATAGTAGGGGATATCTTTATCCTATCACGACACGTTCCGGTTTCTCGAGTCAAGCCGTGTCATCAACTTTTGCATCTCTTGATCCTTTCTTGTGGCATATTCGTTTAGGTCATCCGGAGTCGTCTATTTTATCTTCCTTAGATACAAATAAGTTTATTTTATGTAAGGGTACGAGTAGTACCCTGACTTGTCAATCTTGTTCTTTAGGAAAATTGTTAGGTTGCCATTTGTAGACTCTAATTCTCATACTTTAATGTCATTCGTATTATTCATAGATATTATGGACATCTTCAGTTCTCAGTTCTTTGGGCTATCGTTATTATGTTCTATTTTTGGATGATTATTCTATTTTTTATGGACTTTTCCTATAGCGAATAAATCTCAAGTTTTTTCCACTTTCTTAAATTTTAAAACTTTAACCCAATTTGAATGGAAAATAAAAAATATTCAATATGATAATGACAAATAGTATGATAATGGGGCGTTTTGGGAATTTTGTACTAATAATGAGATCAACTTTCATTTTTCTTGTCCTCATACATCATCACAAAATGGAAAAGCTGAATGAAAAATTCATACCATTAATAATATTATCCGCACATTATTGATTCATGCTTTCGTACCCCCTTCATTTTGGCATCATGCTCTACAAATTACTACTTATCTTCTTAACATTCTTCCTATCAAAAGTTTGACATATTCGTCTCATCTTCAAATTTTATATAATAAGACTCATTCGTATTCACATTTGATAGTATTTGGGTGCTTATGTTATCTGTTATTTCCGTTCACCACAATTAACAAACTGCAAGCCCGTTCTACCCGTTGTGTATTTTTGGGTTTTCCATCTAATCATCGTGATTATAAATGTTTTGATTTATCCTCTAATAAAATCATCATTAGTCGTCATGTCATTTTTTATCAATCCCAATTTGCATTTACTAAAGTAAGTAACCTCGTGCCTAGTTCGTATAATTTTTTGGATGATGGTATATCCCCGTATATTATTCATCATTTTTTGGATATGTCCCACACCCCAAATACTTCAGCGGGCCCACTTCCCTCTAGTCCCACAAATCCGTCATAGGCCCATGTCCTCAGTCTCGTCACTGTGCGATTTGGCTATTGGGCGATCCGGTAATCTGAACGGTCGATTCTGAATCATCGGCTTACGCTACATTTCTGGGACAGCAAGCCCACTTCTTGCTGGCCAACCCATCTCGTATCCCGAAATTTCCCAAAATTCACCCAATTATGCCCCGAGTCATAGACCAGTCACTCGAAGTCAAAGGGATATTTTTAAACCAAAAAGTCATTTTAATTTAAATTCTAATTTCTTAAATCACCGATACCCCGTAATTATGTATATGCTTTAAATGAACCGAATTGGAAGATTGCTATGATTAACGAATATAATGCACTTATTGATAATAAGACGTGGGAGTTGGTGCCCCGTCTTTCTGGTGTTAATATTATTCAGTCTATGTAGATTTTTGCTCATCAGGACAATTCTGATAGTTCGTTTGTGAGGTATAAGACTCTACTTGTAGGTGATGGTAAAACTCAGAAGGTTGGTGTAGATTGTGGTAAGACGTTTAGCCCGGTGGTCAAACCGACTACCATTTCGCACTGTGCTCAACTTGACTCTTTCGAAAGCATGACTCATTCATCAGTTAGATGTGAAAAATGCTTTCTTACATGGTGATCTCAAGGAGACCGTATATATTCATCAACCTTTGGGGTTTAGGTGTTATACCCCGTAGTTCTGGCCACGCGTATGAGAGCGTACGAAAGGAGTAAGACTTAAAATTTTCGAAAGATAAGTTGACGTATTGTTTCGGACGGGTTTTAGTCAACTTTGAGGCGGGTTATGACCCGGTACATTGAGAGTTCCTAAGTGTTTCAAAGGCCTAGGACATAGTTCGTTGAGTCTAGATTCCAACGCAACCAACCGCTCGCCGATAGGACATCGGAGTAGGAAGTTATGGGAGTTACAAGTTCGGTCTTGTGACGGACGAAATGTATTTCGGACGAAGCAGCATGGCGCCGGATCACGAGGGCGCGCGGATGTTCTGAAGGTCGCTAAAGTTTCAGCTCGCGGTGCGGAAGCGAGGCGGCGCGAAAAGTCCCGGCGGCGGGAGTTTCAGCGCATGGCCATGGCCGCAGGCCGAGGCGGGTTCTGCGAGAGTTAGTGGAAATTTCTGCACTGTTTTGTTTTAAAAGAGGTCATGGGTGGGTGACAAGTGTCCCCCCCATCTGAAATGTTGCATGCCTTATATTGACCAAGTCTTGAAGACTTGGTCATCTTTCATCTCTCTCTCTCTCTCTAAGCAAAAGCTCCCACTTCTCTCTAGAATTCCAAGAGGAATTCAAAGCTTAGGAAAAATCTGAAAAGTTAAGAACAAGAAGGAAGCTTGTGGCTAGCTTGTAAGGGTGGTTGTGGTGGTGTTCTTGAAGAGGAGGCTAGCAAAATTGTTGGAATAATTTTGGCTAAAGCTCTAAAGGTAACAATTCTCTCTTGTAGCTAGTTATTGATGTTGCATGTGAAGGAAAAGGAACTTGTTATAGTAAATAATGCTCTTAGATTCATTGCATGTAAGAAATGTGGTTTGGATGTGAAAGAATTGGTTAAGGAGATTATGTGAGCATGTTGTAGCCTAAAAACTACCTTAGACTTGTTAAGTTGGTTGTTTTACCTTGTGGGGCAGAATTTTTACACATTTAAGTTTAGGTGTGTAATCCCCTTTGAAATGTTAGATTGTTGGGCCTTAAATGTGGCGTTTGGATATTGAATTCGACCTTGAAAAAGGTGGCAAAATATGTAGAAACAAAGGAAGTGTTGCCCAAATTTCCTTAAGAATTAGTAACTTGAACTTGGAGTTTCTACATTGAAATTGGGGGTTAATAAACGAATTATGGTCATTATAGGTTGACATATTACGTGCGGTATTTCGGACTTAAGCAAGTGGATTAACCGAAGAGGTATGTGGAACTTTCCTATCTCTTGAGCATGAGTTGTTGTATCTATGTAGTACGGTAGACGTACAAGATTTGATATCTTTCACTTGTTTTAAAGTATATGATACTTGTTTCATTTTAAAAGTATAAGTACCTTGAATTTAGGGAAAATGTATTTGACTAAGGAATAACGCAAATATAATGACTTTATGGGAAGTTGATTATATTAGCTTTTGAAAGGTTAACAAAGAAATGTTTACCCTAAGTAAAACAAGTACGGGTAAAGGATTTGAAATTATGGAAGGTGAATTGATTTTTAGGCATTGATTGCCTAAGGTTTTAAAAAGGAAATGAAGTCACTTGGTTTAGAAGCCTACTATATTTCTAAAAGGAAACGTGACTTGTCTTGAAAAGAAATTGTAACTTGATACTATGGTGATTAGTATCTTGGAATTTTTCTATAAAAAGGAGTTATTTCTTAAAAGGTTAGAAGTACATGGTACTTGATTTGGATTCAGTTTTTTCTATTAAAAGACATGTTAGTGCCTTAGGTATACTAAAATGAGAGGATATATTAATAATGTTAATAAGAAGTTAGGGGATTTCTTAACTTGCTTATGTTATGATAAGCCGGTAGCGCTTATGTTATGATATGATAAGCCGGTAGTGCTTATGTTATGTATGATAGGCCGGTAGTGCTTATGTTATGTATGATAGCCGGTTGTGCTAGGTGATATGTTCTTACGGGGTAGACCCCGGGTTATTCTTGTTATTTCCTTTTGACATACTGACACGATGGATGGTCCACGGGTATGCGTTCATTAGGATGGTTCACTACTTATTCTTGTTAATTCCTGTTGGCATACTGACACGTTGGGTGGCCCACGGGTATGCGGATTCTTGTTATTTCCTTTGGACATACTGACACGATGGATGGTCCACGGGTATGCGTCCATTAGGATGATTTACTACTTATTCCATGGATTTGCTACCCATGATGCGAGTGCGGCGATTGTACTCATGCGGGTCCACAGGATCCATGCGGGTGAAATAGTCCCATGCGAGTAAGGCGATGGTACTCATGCGGGTCCACAAGATCCATGCGGGTGAAATAGTCCCATGCGGGTGAAATAGTCCCATGACGAGGCGGATGACCTCATGCGGGTCCACAGGACCCATGCGGGTGAAATAGTCCCAAGAGTAGGATTGCTTAATGATACTACGGGCGAGGTACCCTGTTTTGATCATGAGCCTCCTATTTTTATGCAGTAAGATTTATACTTGTTACTCTCATTGTTAGTAAGACACAGTGCAAGGTAAATTGATTTTCGTCTATGACTCCAGCTCATTTTGACTTATGATATTATTACAGTATTTTTCAGTTTCACATACTTGGTACCTGTTGTACTGACCTCATTCGGGGGGCTGCGTTCATGCCGCAGGTTGAGGTACATAGCTTGCTGATCCGCGCTCTTAGGATCACTGTTCAGTTCTGGGAAAGCTCCATTTCTCCGGAGGCTTTGTATTTTGGTACGGTTCTCCCCGGTGTTGTAGATATTTGTACATTCAGGGGCATGACGGGGCCCTATCCCGTCATAGTGTTTACTCATTTCTTAGAGGTCTGTAGTCCTGTTATAGTTTGGGTTGTTAAGGATGTAACTGTTCTGCTTGTTATATTAGAGGTAGCCATTTTGGGTTAGCCTGTTTGTTTTCCATATGGGTTCTTGTTTTGAGTTTATTTCCGCTGGTTTTCTCTGATGTTGTGTCACAAGGGTGCCCGGGGTTAGGCACCGGTCATGGATCCGAGGTCGGGTCGTGACAAGTCGCAGGCCCGAGGCCGGGTCGTGACATTAGGGATCCCAAATATCCTCATCATGTATGTTTGTTGAAGAAGTCCTTATATGGGCTTAATTAGTCTCCAAGGGATTGGTATAAGAGGTTTGCAGACTATGCTTCGACTAGTGGGTTCTCTCACAGCAGGTCTGATAATTCATTGTTCATATATCGTCGTGGTTCTTCATTGGCTTATATACTCTTATATGTGGATGATATTATCTTGACTGTCTCTTCTGATGCATTACGCCAGTATATCATGAAAGTGCTCAGTTCTGAGTTTATCATGAAAGACTTGGGGCCCTTGAGTTACTTTTTGGGGATTGTTGTCACTTGTCATGCAGGTGGATTGTTCTTATCATAGAGGAAGTATGCAACTGAGATCATTGAGAGGGATGAGATGTCATCCTGTAAGTCTACTTCCACTCCCGTTGATACTAAACTCAAGTTGGGTACTACGGCTGGCTCCCCATACGAGGATCAGACACGCTATCGCAGTCTTGCAGGAGCTCTTCAGTAACTAACTTTCACGAGACCAAATATTACGTATGCCGTACAACATATGTGTTTGTTTATGCATGATCCCAGGGTTGAGCACATGAATGCACTAAAACGCATTATTAGGTACATCCAAGAGACACTTGACTATGACTTACATTTATATCATTCGTCGTCATCTACACTTGTCGTATACATATGCTGATTGGGGAGGATGTCCAGACACCAGACGGTCTACGTCTGGCTATTGTATGTTCCTTGGTAATAATGTGATTTCTTGGTCTGCAAAGCATCAGTCGATGTTATCACGTTCCAGTGTGGAGGCCGAGTATAGAGGGGTAGCCAATGTGGTCTCTGAATCATGTTGGTTACGTAATCTTCTTGTTGAGCTTCATTATCATATTAAGAAGGCTACCTTGATTTGTTGTGATAATGTTAGTTCCATCTATCTTTCTGGTAATCCGATTCAGCATCAGCGCATTAAATATATCGAGATGGACATTCACTTTGTTCGTGAAAAGGTAGCTCGTGGACAAGTTCGAGTCTGCCATGTCCCTTCCAGGTATCAAATTGTAGACATCTTTACAAAGGGACTTTCCTCAGTTCTTTTTGAAGATTTTAGGGACAGTCTCAGCGTACGAAAACCACCCGCTATGACTGCGGGTGTATGTTAAACAAGGTAATATACCCGTGATATACATTTGTTATACATAATGTATATTACGGGACTTGGCAGCTAAAGCCCAACATGGTACAAGGCAGACCAGCCCATCTCGGGTTGGTCCTTCAAGGTAAAGGCAAGTATATTATTGTATATTGGTGTAGTATTTTAGTGTAAAGGTTATCTTAATTATTATTGTACATTTACCATAATTATAGGAGTCTTGTACTACTAGAATATAGTTTTGGGATTAGAATAAGAATATGTTTTTTATTATAGCAATTTGTAAATTATATAAATACTCTTTCATTAATGAGAATAATCAAGGAATTATTTCATTCATTCTTCTATGGCATTAAAATAAAAAATCACAAGAAAATTAATTAGAAGGTATTACTAGAAGAATTACCAAACTCAAAACAATTCATTCACTTAAAACAAGAACAATCTAACAAAATTGTGTATCAACATTATTGATAGGGAACATTCCATCAACGGAGTAGTAACAAAATGTGTTCACAAGTAGATGTTTCTATTTTCTCACTTTGATAATTTCTGGTGTTTTTAGGGGTCTACGACCAGTCATTCGTGGATAGGCATGGCATGCAATCATCCCCTGAAATAAGAAGGTTTACTTTGAGTATAGCACCAAAATCATGTCATATTATAAAGTAAATAACAGAAAATAGGAATATTCAAACAAGCATCTCTCTATGGCAGAGTGAATTTCAGAAAACCATTAAAACTGCTTTGAGTATCATACATTGCCTGAGACGAGGTGAAGAATACAAAAATAAGGCATTTGAGTATTTTTCAATCTTATCGTATAATCATATTAACCCTGATTTTGGTACTCTATACTTCTTGGTCTCCTTGCAGTTGGTTTTCTTCTTTTATCTAACTATTTATTTCCTTATTTAACTTTTTTATAGGAAGATGAATACTACTGAGTGCTGAGGTTAGTTGCCTCTGTCAGTTTAATCATTTTAAGTGAGTAGCTTCATTCATAGTGAACTGCAAGTTATCCCAAGAAATTAGTACCTCTATGTTCCTATTAGGCATAGAGTTCATTGTCATTTAATTTTTACTTATACATTTCTGACCTAATGCGACGCCTCAAAATCGTCGTAATAAGGCCCTTGTGTCGTCGCATTAGGGCTAATGCAACGACAAGGAGCCGTTGCATCCCATGGCGTTGCATTAGGTCTAATGCAAAGACAAAATGGACCTATTTCGACGGTTGGTACAGCCGTCGCATTAGATATGCACCTAATGCAACGGTTGTATTTAGCCGTCGCATTAGTTGCATATCTAATGCAACGGCTGTTACACCTAATGCGATGGTCTGGTACAACCGTCACATTAAATATGTGACTGGTTTGAGAGACCTCTTTTGACACCTAATGCAACGGCAAAAGAGCTAATGCGACAGCCAGGTACAGCCGTCGCATTAGATATGCACATGTTTTTGGAATTAATTAATTTTTAGAAAAAAATAATAACAAAATAAATAATAAAAAGAGAAAAATAATAATAAAAAAGATTGTATTACTAATTGTTCACAAATGTACAATATTAGACCCCATAGGACATATTACAAAATAATTGTTCACAAAAGTATCTACATAAGCCTCCACCCACGTCCATTTGTTAGATTGCTAGATTTCTTCTCAATTTAGCTCACCACACACCTACAAGTTAACATAATGAATAGTCATAAGTAAAACAATGGTAGACTAGCCAAAACATCATAAATAATAACTTCAATGTAGTTTAGTCATATAAAAACATAGAATTTCACAGTACGTATAATAATATATAAAATTTCAAGCTCTAGAATATTACTGTATTGGAAAGAAGAGAAACACAAAAATTACCTGCTTAACTGTCCCAACAGACTACCCATTTGGTTCACTAGCATGTGGTGCACTAGGCGAATCATTTGGAATTGATGGACTCACAAAAGAAAGAATGACAAGATTTATTCCAGGATTAGTTTCTTGAAGTTGTGTATATAATCACTAATGCAACGGTCGGTGCAAGCTGTTGCATTAACTCAGCTTTCATACTCTGCAAGAATTCCTCCGGAATTATGAAATCTGATTTTTTTTCTTTTTTCTTCAAATCAGTATTTGTCACACCTTTTCCTACAAGTCGTAAGCGATCTTTACTTTTGGGACCTTGAAACACTTCAGAGTAAAGAACTAGATCTTTAGAGTTGCTACCTTCTCCGTTTTGGGTGGACTCCATAGCATCTATCTTTGCCTATTTATAAAATGTTAAGTCATTGTCTTACTAAATTATCAAAAGTACGCAAATATATGATAATACAATTTGTTAACTCACAATATTCTGTTCAGTTTTCTCATTGATAGTATGGTATGTTCTCCCTGAAACTCTTTTCCTTGATTCTTTGTAGACCTTTGCTTGAGAAGGTTCTTCCTTATTCGGATCCTTTTGTTGTTGTAAAAAACAAAATGAAATTTAGCACACAAATAACACAAATACCTAAGCCTTAAATTTTTACAAATTAAAATTAGTGAGAATTAATGGAAGCAAGGAGATAATTCAATTATTGAAAAAGAAAAGTGTATACCAATTCATGACGTAACATTGCAAACGACCTACGACCCATCGTGTGCATATCATCTAACAATAGACGATTGTCTCTATTTGTCTTACATTTTGCCTGTGAGATAAAAAATAATAAGTTAGAATAATATTACCTTACTATTACACGAAAACATAAGTAAATTTAATTGAATACCTTAATCTGTTCACAATTCCAATAATTTAAGAGGTCCTGAAACTGAGGTACTGAAATAGTGTCAGGTTTGTGAAACCATATTAACTCATCACTATCATATTTATAGAAGTGATTCTTCTTAAATCTGCATTTATAACTACGACAACTTTCATTAATTGTCTCCATTACATATTTTCTTCCATCTTCAACAACTATATACTTTTCATATATCAATCATTAAAGCGACACATTAGTAATAGATAAAGGTCTAGCACCAAGAATATACTCGTAATATTTCAAAGAACAATATTACAACATACCAAAACATAATCCCATATTTTGTCATGTGTGGGAAGACATGGAAAACTAGTATAATTCAGTGGCGCAAGCTCGGAATCCTTCCTTAAAGTTCCCAAGAAAAATTTAAATTCATCAACTATTTCCTTCGTAGGTCCAACTGGCTGACCTAATGAGTTCAAAATAATAACTTGGCGTTCCTCTTTTGTACGTGCATGAACCTTTGTAAGCTTTGTTAGCCCTAGATGATTCTTCTATTTGGCAGCTGTTTTAGATTCAAGTGTTAATTTATGTATTAATTTAGTATGCTAATAAGCTAAATGATTAATAAATACTAATGTGTACCTTCATTTTCGTCTTCAGCCGCTGATTACAAATCACAATTTCCATGGTCATGTCCCGCATCATTGGCATTATCATTTAGTTGGACATCATCATTATCATCTCTTTCAATATCTTGTCTTTCTGCTGATGCATTAGTATGAGTTACAATCTCATTCTTTGTTGCAATCATTTTATTATTTTCTACTTGTTTTTTCCGCAATTTAAGATATGCTGACATAGAATCTGGAGTATAAAATTTCCTCTTTTTCTGTTGCTTTTACGGTACAAGACTACGATACTCTATCTCAGAATTAGGATGGTCAAAATATTGTTGATTCTTCTCAACTTGATGATGCTTCTGTTTTGGATTATTCTTTTTCACAAAATTCTTCATAGTTTGTGGCCGAGCTAAAATCTGTAATGGACGAAATTAGAGTATGTTTTATAGACATTCCATCAACCTTAAAATTTAGTATCGTAGTCCAAGGTACGATGGCAAAGTATTGTCGAGTGAAGGTATCGACGAGGCAACACCCGTAGAAATTTGAAGGCATTGTTGACACCCAATTTTGACCCTCCCGTCCAGCCATTAACCATAAAATTACACTAATTTTGTAAAATATCTTTTAGGATTTTTATAATAAAATACAACAATAAAACATTAAATACAGGCATAAATAATTAATTTAATAATGGCATCGCGTCTTACGTAAAGTTTTAAACACTTAGAATCCCGCGCCCGCATTAACTAACTTTAAGCTTTGTCGTAATCCTTAAATAATTAATAAATGCATAAAATAAATAATTTAGCGATAACGTCGTGTCAAGTAGCATATCCGCATTGTAATCAATTTTAATCTAATACATGCATTTAATAGCGTCGCATTTATAAAAAAAGGGGCTTTAAATAAATCTTAAATATCATACTTGCATTTAGCATTTAAATAATTTAATCTAAACTCAATGCAATTTTAACCTCGCAATAATGCATAACAATAAGATTTTAAATAATAGCGCCGCGGTCTAAAGTATTGAGCATTAATTAAATAGCACGCCGCCTTCATAACAATTAGATTAATAAAACACCTAAACAATTTGATCACATTTGTTAGTTTAATTAATTAATAATAACTTACCACTAATTAAATACCTAGTTAAATTAATTAAAAGCCTAATTAAAACTAACCTAATACACTTAATACCTAAACTCTACCCAACCCAAAACTAATACCTTAATTCGCCCAGCCCAACCCTTTTACCCAAGCCCACCCGCCAGCCCAACCCACCTCAACATCCCTTATTTCCCTATACCTTCGCCCCCTCTCAGCCCTTTACCATTTTCACCTCTCCCTGTCGACGAACCAAACAAAAAAAGAAGCCTAAAGAAAACCCTAAGCCTTTCTCGCCGCCTCCCTTACCCACACGCCCTAAATCCCGCCAGATCATGACCAAAATCCCACTTTCCTTTCCTAGAATTTGCCATAGCGAGAACCAGCACCAAAATCGAATCCTCTACTAGTACACTAACTTACCATAACAAGAATGATTTTTTACCATAACCAACACCCAAATCTTGTCCAAAATCAGCCTTGATTACTTACCGACTTGGAATCCAAAATCCTAGCTATAAGTACAGAATCGCTACGCATGCAAGGCAAGGTATCGAGGGGGAAAATCAGAGAGCAATTAATTCGCTCGAATCGAAAATCGAGAGGTTGCAAAACGACCTGACAAAGAATGATCGAAGCGAGAACAAGAATTTTAAACCTTTTTCTCCAAAAATCAATCGTAAATCAAAGAACTAAACCTTGCCCCTATTCGCATCGCAAACCCAAAACCCGTCGATTGGACCGACGACTTGATACGCTGCCCCGGGTCGCTGCCCGGATAAGGTAATTCCTTTCCCTTTTAATTTTCAGTTTAATATGCCTGATATAATCTGTATTCCATGTTTATATTTCCAGTACTTATCGTTTGAACCAATTAGATTAGTTATTAAATGTATCGATCGTATTATGATTGCTCAAGATCGTTATATAGGGTATTAAGCATGTTTCATTAAAGTAGACATTAATAATGATTCACTGTTAAAGCTGTATATGCTCAGTTTAAATCCCCAAACAGATTCAATATTATGGTATTTATTTGCTGGAGGGAATACGATATTGATAATGCAATGTTTCCATTAATGTGTATTAATGTCTAAATGGCTTGTTTGCTGTCTTGCTGGCCATTAATATTGGGATATGCTATGATGGGTTCATGTCCAACACTATGTGATAGGTGTGTGTATTATTTCTAACATTGATTGCAGCACTGGTTCATATCCAGTTTCCAGATTTCCTTTAAATGATTACATGTACACTTTGTCTGTCTTGACGATTTTGTCTTACTGATATCATGTAACATCTTTTAAATCAGTGCTAGTTTCTTATGGTTGTTTATGTGATTAATTGGGAAAATGCATATCTTATTAGCGTAAAACTTAAAATGTCACATGCTAAGTTTAGATGTTCAGTCTAGATGAACATAAGACTAGTTTGTTATTTTCTTCATGAGAGAACAAAGATAAAAATGATTAGTTGTTTAAATGCTTTGTATAATAGCCTCATCTATTGAAAATTAGACCCGCAGCATATCTGTTATCTCTGTTTTAGTCCCTATATTGCATGAACCCTCTGTATGTAAATACTCTTGTGTCATTAGAAAGCGACCCATTTTATCAAAAACTCTAGGGGATAACACTAATTTGGATAGATTAGGGGATGTATAACCTGATCTTTGTTAAGTGTTTGCATCATTTGCCTTCTTTCCTCTTAAATTAGACACATCAAGGTGATGAATAGAATCTGGAATCCGAGACCATGTACTGCCTGTAGTGTGCCTGATATTGTTGGCTTGTTATGAACTTAAACATGATTCAGGGCACTTGTTTTGTTCTAAATACACTGATATACATGCCCAATTTAGGTATACTTGGTATATTTAAGCATGTCTTGTCATATTCCATCGCCACCGCCTTGCATACCTGCACTGTAATCCTCTATTTCGCCCACCGCCATCGCCTTGCATACCCGCATTTCGTGACTGCTCATTTGTTTCTCCGCATTTTGCCTCTCTTGATAAAATTATCGCAATTTGGGCCAGATAATTGTCCCCTTGTTTGCCTTTATTGTTTGCTATTTCCGGGCCCAACAAAGGTATACGTATCTCCTGCTGAAATCAGTTTGCTAATACGACAGTCATATCCCATATATTTAAAGATTATATGAGTACTCTATCTACTTGCATGGTTAAATAAATTTGGGCTTGTACTAATCTTTATTTCCTTTCTTTTACATGGCACGCCTCGGAGCTAAACGAGGAGTCTCATTGCGAGACTCATCATGAGTATAATAGACAAGGAATTGCATCTGTGTGCATCTTCATCTCTACCCAAAATTCAAACCGCCAAGAAAAGACGTCGCCTCCTTCGAGTCCTCCTTACTTATTCTTTACTTTGCTTCATTTATTTGTTGTAAATTAATTGTCTAACACTATACCAATTAATTAGCATTTATAATAGTTAAACCCTGAATCAATAAATAGAAATTAATTTAATTTTGCTTCCCTTAAGTTAGTTACTTTAGGCACGCCATACATTGTTTAACATTTATAATAAACCACTCAATAATCTTCACTTGCATAATCAATCATGTAGCTAGGATATTATTTATGATCAAATTCCTAACCCATTTTCAAAATTCATTATCATTCATATAGGAAAACTACTTTTGCTTGCTAAATAGGCACTTTGCATGCTATGATTATTTTATAATGCATATTTCGCCATAATCGATTTTGCATTACTACTTCTATGTTATGCTATACAATCGAATAAATTCATATAAATACCTTATGAATGCATGTTTTTCCATCAAAACTAACTTTATATATTAAAACAAAATCTTACATTTTCTTTTGATCAAAATACATCTCATATGTTTTAAATACTTTCTTTTAAATATTTTCTAAAAAAAACGCATTTCTCTAACATAATAATTTACCCTAGGTTTGGCAGGACAACCGCAAGTTAGCGGATCTTAGAGGGTGCCTAACCCCTTCCCTCTAGATTAATAAAGAACCCTTACCCAGAATCTCGTTAAGTTTAGCAGACCATTAAAATGGAGTTAATGTTTTACTTTAAACTAGTTAAACATTTAGGTGTCCTAATTCACCCAAATTAATTAGGTGGCGACTCCGCGAACCCTTTAGCATTTTTTTTAACACTTTTTACCATTTTGCACTCCCTAGCAACCTTTTAGCATTTTTACCTTTTAGCACTTTAATATTTAGCAATTTTCCTTTTAAAACTATAGCATCCCTTTTAATATTTTAATACTTCTTAAGCTTTTAAGCATTTTTGAACATTTTAGTATTTTATTATTTATTTTCTAACATTGCATTTTAAGCAGGGTTCGCTAGAAAAAATGCCGCGGCCGGAAAAGGGCGCGACAGAAATGGCGACTCTGCTGGGGATTTTAGGTTCTTAACCACAACAGATCTAGGATAATTATTTGGCAATTACTTTGGCATTTAATTTTTGTGTGTTGTATTTTGTTTTATTTATTTTTTGATTGCTACCTGCTTTACTGCTTTTCTTAAACTGGCATTCCGCTCATATCTCTTCCACTCTGGAAAATTCACACAATCACACACTACATGCGAGGTGCGCTGGGTGCATCAGCAAAATTCTTTCTTCAAAATCCAAATTTAGGAGAGTTGGTAATATACGTGGAGTGCCCGGTCTAACCGGTGGCCGCGTAGCCTTCTCACTGAGTTGTCCGCTCGGAACTCGCCTAGAAAAGCCAAATCTTAGCAACTTAGGATAGAGCTATACCACCCTTCATACTAAGTCACGCATGCATTTACCTTAGGTGGTCGGTCCTGGTATCGACACCACAATTAGAGGTTCGCCAATTGTCGGGCGGTTTCTCACGACCCAACGACCAACAACATATTATGTGCTACGTGATATTAATGGACGAATCCGAGCCCAACGTGACATGCTAACATTGGGAAATTTTTGCATTTTACTTCTATTTATGTATAGGATGAGCAGTATTCCAATAATCCCGGAGGTCAGAATGGTAAGCGGTGTTCCGACAAAGCTAAAGGTTTGGTGGGAGAATTTCGACGGCAGCAGTAAAATGATTATCAGAAGCAAATTAGGTTGTCTCACGGCTTTGTTTGACATCGCTCCGGATCAACATATAGTTAGGGCCTTAATTCAGCCTCGATCCGATAAGGCAGTGTTCAGGTTTCGAGACTTCGAACTCACCCCCACGTTGGAGGAGATCAACTACTTCACGAGCCTAGCTTACCAAGACAGAGGGCAAATCATCCCTTATAATCAATCTGGAAAGAGATTCTTGCATTACATGGGCCTAAAAAACACAAAGGAACTCCGTTGCTTCGAGAACAATTGGGTTTCCCTAGATTATCCAGACGAGAGCTATGGTCGCCAAGATAGCTATCAGTCATTCCGAAAGGAGTTTTCTTGCAGTCTGGGACAATGGAAAGCTAGACGACATACCGCATTCACCGTTGCTCTATTAGGCACTCTAGTGTTTCCCCTTGAACACGGACGGATCAGTACTTGCATATGTTCTGTGACCCGGATGGTTTTTGAAGGCATTAATGGCACGCAACTTACTTTGGTTCCCATGATTCTATTGAGATATTTCGAGCTCAGGAAAATGCAAGCTGGCGGAAACCAATTTCTTCGAGGATGCAATCTCATCTTACGATGTGGGCCATGGAACACTTTTATCGATCGAATATGACAGACATTTGTTTTAGCAATGATTATAGGATTGTAAGTTTTTACGACAGGATGAAGCGGTTTGTTTCGCCCGTCGGTACTAGGGATTGGTATGAATTTCTGGCATCCCGCACTAGCAACCAAGTGCAATGGAGGTACCCACTGCTATCCCGTATCAACAAAGCCTATGTAAGGAGCAAGGACCGTTATTACATCGAGCTCATCGGATTAAGGGGACTTGACCATATGCTCATTGCGTGTACTCCGCCGCTTGGTCAAGAATGTAATCCCGCTCCAATCGCATACGAAGGATTCAGAGGTCGCGTTTGGGGCAAATTGCACTTTCCCCAGAAAGAAGCAAATCCTTGAAGAATGGAACAACGTTGAGAAAATAGATGTCAAATACGAGCAAGCAGGAGGTACGCCCGAATACTGTGCATGGTTCAAGGAAGATCAGAATCTCAAGCCCCAAAGGCAAGCAAGGTTTCGAGGATATCGACATGACCAATTGGGTAAAAGTGCGCAGATTAGGGAACAACACCGTTCCCCCTGAGAGGTGGGACCAACTTCAAAACATCATGCAATATTTGAAAGATGCAGGAGCAGGGCCTAGCAACACCACCGCCACGTTCGCCAACAGCACAATATAGCATTAGGAATAGATCTTTAGTTTTAACATTTCATTGTTGCAATTTAATTATTTTTAGTCCCAATAAAAGCATTTCTCCGATGGCTCGGACCAATCCATCATTATCGCATATATGACGTTTAGGCCTACCTCTGGCATAAAGAGGTCCCCCTGCATGTTAGGAAACGTTTGAATGTGTTGTGTGCAATATTATCTGCTACATAATTGCAAATTATGTTCTTATGCTAACGCTGTTTGTTGCATTTTTAGAAAGATTTATCATCTTCCCCAAAGGTCGGTTCATATTTGACTCAACTTTGTAGGAGCATCCACACTTCACCGCATCCAAGGCAAGAAATGACGATATGATCGTTCTGGGCGCCCGAGCCGAATGGTTTGGGAATTGTTCTGTCACAAAAGTAAACTTCAGAAGGGAGGAATATCACCAGTCAGGAAGAATGTATTGCTCAGCTGCTGCAACAGATTGCTGATATGCAGGTTGAGATGGAGAGACTACGGAATCTGACCAACCTATCCATCAGTTTGAATACCCTATGCGAGCAAAGCGGCCACTATCCCGCGACCACCCTGCATCGACCTCCACCACCACATATCCCCAAAACTCCCCACAAAGGCCGCCGCCATCGACCCAATCGCCCTCGCCCGCCAATCATCAACCTCACCTTCAAAATGATCCTCCCATCGCCCATGACTCGCCTCCGCCTACTCACTTCACCATAATCAGCCCTAATCGCCAAGCCAACCAATGCCCACGCACCATACCCACTACCAATTTCAAAGAAACCACCCGCATACTAACTTACACAATGTAAACCCAACCTTTTACCGCCCCGCGCTCACCAAGTGGATCACTACGAAGAAATGGAAAGGGAAGTCCGAGCCAAAATGGACGATGACGTAGCCCGAGAGATTCACAGCCTGAAAGAAGCAGTTCGTGGCATGCGATCGGATAAAGGTCACGAAGGACTAGATTATGAAGATCTTTGCACGCATCGGATGTGGAACCGCGCGATGGATATAAGTGCCAAGTTCGATTTATTTGATGGGAAGGGAAATCTCGCGCACACTTGAGATCATATTGCGACAAGTTAATCGGTAGGAAGAACCCAATGGCCATCATGAAGTTGTTCATTCGCTTAACCGCGAGGCAATAGATTGGTACACTAGCCAGATCCGCGTAAATGGCATAGTTGGAATGCATCGCCCAAGACTTTGTGGAGTGGTTCGATTCAACACGTAAACCGTGTGGACAGGTTCTATCTAATGAAGTTGGAAAAGAAATCTACGAGACTTTCGGAGTACGCCATGAGGTGGCGTTTCAGAGGCAAAGAAGGTACAACCACCCATGGTGGAGAGTGAGATGACCACACTATTTGTACAATCTTTGAAGGATGCAACCTATTATGAGCGGATGATAAGCGCCATCGGGCGAAATTTTGCAGAGGTCGTCGAATGGGTGACTTCGTAGGAAGGTATTAAACCGGCAGGATTACGATCAAGCGGCATTGCAGAGCAACCAACAAGGCGATTCAGTGGACGATCGGTACTTCCGAAGAAGGAGACGCTTCTTCCATGTTTGTACAAGAACGCAAACCCAAGCATTCATAACATACCGTAACCCACCCTATCAAACCCCATACTACCACACCAAAGAGCCAAAACTTTACACCTCACTATACACCGCCCCACACCCCGGCCTACCACACACACCCATATATAACGCTTCCCAAGCACCCATTTATCCAAATTTCACAACCCGCCCATCAAGCCCGCCAACAACATAGAGCACCCAATGCGCCTGGACGAAATGCGAATTTTGAAGGAAACCATCCGAACTCCGCACCCCACCGGGCCGAACCCATACCCTGATATACGAAAGATCATGAGCCGCAGTTTGATCCAACCAATTCCTGGAGGATTCTCACTCTATCCCAAGATGGTATGATGAGAATAAGCGTTGTGCGTATCACTGATAGCCTGTGGCATGACACCTAAGTTGCTACACCTCGTGGACAAAATCAAGAGTTGATCAAAGAAGGAGTAATACACTAAAGGATCTCGCCCCAAACGCATGATAATCCTTGCCAAACCACGCAACGCCAATGTGCACTTGATAGCCCTTGATGAGGAATACAACTCGAGGGAACCATCCGATCGATTCAAGTGAGGAAGAGTCGAACCTTCGCTTCGCCGCCTCGCCACCAACTCGAAAGAAAGCGATTTGAGTTGGAAAGCGGCACCGCCGAGACATAAAGGTTCAATCACGCTTATTCAGCGCCGGAGGGGCCACCGATCAAGATGGATCGCGGAGAAAGTGGGAAGCGGTCATGAAGTCACCGCCGCGTATAACCGTGTCGTGAGGTATTACACACCTATAGAGGCAGCCAAGGAGGCACCGCAAAAGAAGCCCGTGATGCAGGTCAAGTCGAGGAATTTTGGAGGAAGATGCCCACTAAAGAGTATTCCGTCAGAGAGCGATTAAAGAAAACCTCGCGCGATATTTCTACTTTCATTGTTAATGCATTCCTCACACAGATCGCATTGATGGAGGTGTTGAAGGACGCATACGTTCGGAGGGTACAACAGACGGAACTTGGCACTTTGGTCTGACAGTACTAGAGGCCCGCAGAATCACCTTTCACGATGATGAGTTACCCACGAGGCGCCGACACAACCTTGCATTGAATATCACCATCCAAGTCGCAGATAAGATTGTTTCAACAAGGTCGATTGATGGAGGCTCACCACAACATTTGTCCCATGACGACACTGTTGAAATTGGGGGCAGACTGTAAGAAAATTCGTGAAAGTCATATCAGGGTCAAAGGTTTCGACGGAGTCCATATAGGGGTCGAAGGCTTAATGGACCTCACACTGCGGATCGGACTGCGAATTCGTTGTGGAATTTCAAATATTGGATATTGCTACATGTTACAACTTCGCTGATAGGAAGGCCGTGGATCCATGAGGCTGGTTCAGTCCCGTCCACCTTGCATCAGTGCCTAAAGTTTATATGGAATCACAGTGAAGTGGTAGTATTTGGAGATAAAAAGGGGAGCATCAACACTGATTATGCAATCCTCGTCATGAAAGACGGAAACGATCGGATGGTTCGTTTTTCATATTAATGAGATCAAGAGAGCAAGTAGGGTCCGCCATCGCAAATGCCACGTTCTTCTCAAAATGGTGGCCAAGGAAATGTTAAGAAATGGATACGAGCCGCAGAGGTCTTGAGTCGATGGCGGGATCACAGAGCCTATCCAGCTTATTTGGGAAGAGAGACACTTTTGGTTTGGGGTACCACCACTTCAAGGATTTGGTGACCACGAACCTCGGAAGGGATACATTCCTCACTCGCGCCCATTCCGCCTCGAGTCACTATTCGTCAAAGCCTACACCATCCAGATGCCGAGAGAAGATGACCGGATGATCTTGCGGTAGGTTCCGAATCTGCTCATAGGTGATGATGAGGCGATTTGTTGCATGATCGCAGGAGATCACAAGGAGAGCTCACCGTTTGGGATGCAGAGCAGGATACACTGAATAATTGGACTTGCACTCGCCCCGACCGTCCGAGAAGCTTGGTAGAATTTATGATTAGTTCTAGCAGTGTGACCTTTTTATCTAGAAAGAAAACAGACATGCATTTATGATTCTTAATATGTTTTTAATCTCGCAATTTACTTTCATCATAAATTCCAGGACATTTTTGGCAGCTTTTTTTTAAAAAGATTTTGTTTGTGTTAAAATTAAATTCTTTAAGCATTTTTCTTTCAGCGATCATATTAATAAACCTGTTGATAACGCGAATATGACATGTAATGAGACCAACGAACAAAGTTCAAATGACGAGCATAACCCCGAGGAACAAGAGGAATGTCCGCAATCAGAACTTAGCCAAGAGCTGGAAAACTTTGAGAATAGGCCTAAACCAAATTTGGAAGAAACAGAGTTAATAAACTTAGGCGATGAGGGAACCGTGAAAGAGACTAGAGTCGGTACCACCTAAACGTCGCACGTAAGAAAGAATTAATTGAGCTCTCAAACAAGATAATCGATGTGTTTGCTTGGTCATATGAGGACATGCCAGGTTTGAGTACAGACATCGTCGCACACAGGCTACCTATTGAACCATCTTGTTTCCCCGTAAAACAAAGGCCGAGAAAGATCAAACCAGATATGAGTTTGAAGGTCAAAGAAGAGGTGTCTAAACGGTTGAGGCAAAGGTAATTCGAGTTGCAAAGTATCCTACTTGGTTAGCAAATATCGTGCCGGTAAAGAAGAAAGATGGAAAGGTCCGAGTCTGCGTAGATTACAGAGACCTCAACAGAGCCAGCCCGAAGGATGACTTTCCTCTTCCAAACATCCATATACTCATCGATAATTGTGCGAAGCATGAACTACTGATCGTTAAATCGATTGCTTTGGCCGCTATCATCGATCCTTATGGCGTAAGAGACGCAGAAAGACAAAGATTCACTACCCCGCGTGGTGTACTATTATCGAGTTATGCCGCTCGGTCTCAAGAACGCAGCGCCACCTACACGAGAGCCATGACCACCATCTTCCATGACATGATCCATAAAGAAATTGAGGTCTATGTGACGACGCCATCATCAAATCGCGAAAGCGAGGACCATTGGCAAACTTGAAGAAGTTTTTCCAACGACTAAGACAAAGATAACTTGAAGTCAATCCGCAGTGCGATTTGGCGTTCCGCAGGAAGCCGTTGGTTTTATAGTGAGCGGGAGAGGATTGAGCTAGACCTCGAAAATAAAAGCCATCCAAGAATTACCTCCTAAAAGCAAAAAGGACGTGATGAGTTTCCTTGGTCGCCTCAACTACATCAGCAGTTCATAGCCCGATCACCGTGATATGCGAGCCGATATTCAAATTATTGAAAAGGATGCACTACAAGTGGACAACAGTTGCCAACAGCTTTTGACAGAATCAAAGAATACTGTCTAATCCGCCGATTCTAGTGCCTCCAACCGGAGACCTTTGCTACTCTATTTGTCTGTTAGAAAATGCTGGATGCGTGTTGGGGCAACACGATGAAACAGGAAAAAGGAATGTGCCATATACTATTTGAGTAAAGTTCACGGCATATGAAGCTCGTTATACTCTTTGGAACGCATTTGTTGCGCATTAACTTGGGTCGCCGTAAGTTCGCACTATCTATCTAAGATACACTACTTATCTCATTTCGAGGATGGATCCGCTTAAGTATATCCTTCAGAAGCCCATGCCCACCGGAAAACTAGCGAAATGGCAAATTATGTTGAGCGAGTTTGACATCGTCTACGTCACGCAGAGCCGTAAAAGGACAGGCATTAGCTGATCATCTTGCTGAGAACCCAGTCGACGAGGAGTACGGGCCCCTTCGAACCGATTTTCCTGATGAAGAGGTATTGTTGGTCGGAGAATATATCTCAGAGGTTTACCCGTTGAGGATGTTTTTCATGGAGCGGCAAATTTCAAAGGAGTCGGCATTGGAGCAGTGTTGGTTTCAGAAACAGGTCAGCATTATCCGATTTCCGCGAAGCTCAGATTTCCATGCACCAACAATATGGCGGAATATGAAGCTTGCATATTGGGGCTCCGAATGGCCAGAGATATGGACATACAAGAGCCGGTCATAGGTGATTCGACTTCATCGATCCATCAGGTACATGGCGAATGGGCGACCAAGAATATGAAGATACTTCCCGACCTGTTTTGCGTGAAGGAATTACAGAAGAGGTTCAGCCACATAGAATTTAGGCATGTTCCGAGGATCCAGAACGAATACCGACGATTGGCAACCTTATCCTCCATGATTCAAAGATCCTGGACAAGAATTACATCGATCCAATCACAGTGAGTGTGCTATAGCAGCCGGATTATTTATCACATATAGACGATGAAACAGACGGAAATCCATTGTACCATGACATCAAAAGGTACCTCAAAGCAGGAGAATATCCGTATGCATAACCAACATCCAGAAGAAGACAATTCGAAGACTAGCAAATCATTTCTTTTTGAATGGGGAAATTGTGTACCGAAGGACTCCAGATCTGGGCTTATTGAGATGTGTCGATGCTCAAGAGGCAGGCAAGCTAGTAGAAGAGATACACGGAGGGACGTGTGGACCTCATATGAACGTCTTCACTTTTGCGAAAAGATTCATGGCGAAAGTTTACTTTTGTATTACGATTGAAACAGATTGTATTCGTTTTGTGCAGAAATGTCGACAATGCGGATTCACGGAGATTTGATTCGAGTGCCTCAAGTGAGCTTAATGTGACAAGTTCTCTCGCCATTCGCGGCTGGGGCATGGATGTCATCGCCCGTCGAACCCGTTGCCTCAAATGGGCACAAATTCATCCTCGTAGCAATTGACTATTTCACCAAACGGGTAGAAGCGCCATCACACGCATCGGTGGACGAAAAGGTGGTGGTCGACTTCGTCGCAACAACATCATTTGCCGATTGGGGTTCCGAATCAATTGTAACCGATAACGGAACCAATCTCAACAGTAATTTGATGCGTGAGATATGTGGAAATTTCATGATCACTCACCGTAATTCCACCGCATCGACTCGGATGAATGGAGCGCAGGCGACCCAACAAGAACGTCAAGAGGATATTGCGCAAGATGATCAAGAACTACAAACATTGGCACGAGAATTTGCCTTTGCGCTTTTGGGTTATCGCACCACAATCCGAACTTCTACCGGCAACGCCAGATCTTTCGTGTATGGAATGGCCGTGCTACCAGCAGAGGTGGAAATACCATCGTTGAGAATCATCCAAGCCGAAGCCGAGCGGCCAAGTGGATACAAGATCGTTATGAGCAGTTGATGTTGATTGACGAAAAAAGGTTGAATGCAATCTGTCATGGGCAGCTATATCAAAGCAGAATGGCTAGAGCTTTTAACAAGAGAGTAAGGCCAAGGTTATTCAAACCGGGACAATTGGTTTTGAAACGCATATTTCCGAATCAAATTGAAGCTAAAGGAAAGTTCGCACCCAATTGGCAAGGGCCCTACATGGTCCATCGAGTATTAAGTGGAGGGGCCCTGATCTTGGCTGAGATGGATGGCGAGGTATGGCCCAAGGCTATCAACGCAGATGCAGTGAAGAGATATTACGTCTAGGAGTATTTGTTTTCCGTGTAATCCCCTTTATATTGTAAAAGCTGCATTCCCTCGGTGGGATATGCATAGAGCCCATATAGGGTCTCGCCGCTGCAAATTAGAAAGCCCTTTACTTGTAATCTGAACTACGTTATGACCTGATTCCCTTGGCGGATACGTAGGCGGCCATATCGGCTTCGGTCCCACTTTTAGAATTTTACCCAATTTCGCTTGTAATGAACTACGTCAGACTGATTCCTCGTGGGGATACGTAGCGCCTAAATCGCTCGGTCACACCGTTAGGAATCTTCCCATTCGTCTACAGGCAACAAAGGGGATATGAGCAATTCATCACGAAGTTAAGTTCCGCCCACGCGACACACATTGAAATTGAGACAGTTTTGCGCACTGTGAGGAAGGCAATAACAAGGATTCCAAAAGATGTTCGCTTGGTCGAAATACATGTCATATTCGGCAAATTAGACGAGGCTTTTACATTTTTTACGCATGTCATATAAATGTTTATTTCTAAAGATGTTTTGTGCATACTTCATGAAAACATTTCATTTTTGGAAAATGCTTTTGGGGCACTACTAAACATCTCAAAGAGGTCAGACAGGGGTTGCAAACCCAAACAGGCCAGGCACGTGGACATCAAGGGACAAGGCGACAAAGTCAGATCCGACTCGACTTCCAAAACTCACAAATTTTCTTTGAGCGCAGTTTTTTCATGCTAATGTATGTAAAGCGCAATAGCCAAAGCGTAAAATACGTAAAAGTCTCTTCACATGGCGAAGCAAAGAAAAGCAGCAGCAGAAGGGGGCAACAACAATCCACAATCCAAAGTTCAAAACGCGCGACAAAGTCTAGCACACCGCTGGCATAAAGTCAAATTTATGCAGGCATCGCACCCAACGAAGGCATCAGGGCAATTCGTCAGCTGCGACATCTAGCATATCCGTGCAAGGACAATATCTCAGTATTCATCTGGAGCATTAGGGACGACATCTCTACCCATAAAAAGTGCTCATATCCTATATGCTTATCATTTTGTTTAAACAGGTACGCACTAACGTTTTCTCAAGCTCAGCTTGCAGGAACATTTATTCTACAGGAGCAGCAACACGTCCAGGCAACGACGTTATCAACATTGTGTCCAGGCAACGACGTTATCAGCATTGCGTCTACGCAACGACGCCAGCAGCAACACGTCCAGGCAACGACGTTATGAGCATTGTGTCCAGGCAACGACATCAAGATTGGCGTACGCAACGACGCCAAAGAAGAACACGTCCAGGCAACGACGTTATCAGCATTGTGTCCAGGCAACGACACCATCAGCATTGCGTCTACGCAACGACGCCAACAACAACACGTCCAGGCAACGACGCCATCGCGATTGCGTCACGCAACGACGCCAAAGAACAACGCGCCCAGTAACGACGTTATGGCGTATGTCGGCAACGACATCATCGCGATTGCGCTTCACGCAACGACGCCAAGAAGAACACGCCCGTGCAACGACGTTATCAGCATTATGTCAAGGCAACGACATCATCAGCATTGCGTCTACGCAACGACGCCAAGAAGAACACGCCCGTGCAACGACGCGACGATTATGTCAAGGCAACGACATCATCGCGATTGGCCTACGCAACGACGCCAAGAAGAACACGCCCAGTAACGACGTTATCAAGACAAAGAAGTCCGAAAATGACACCATCATCAGCATATCACGCAGGGACGATTCCTATACTCCCGAAATTGCATTTCTCACGCATGCTTTATTATTCTGTCTTAGCAGTTATGCACTAACTCTTTTTTGAGCTTTAGTCCACAGGGGGCAATTGCAGCAAGGACGACGTGTCCGCATTCACAATCGCAACCCGTCCGTGCAAGGGCGAAATCACAACATTTGCAGCATCGCATCAACACAGCAGTCATCACATTTTGCAGGATAACCTTTTCTATCCACAGTTACATTGTTTTAAAATTATTTTTTTGCCTTAGCAGTTATACACTAACCGTTTGTTCAAGTCTTAGCACGCAGCAGCAGGAGCACAACGTGGAATTTCTCTTACAAATAACCGGCAACTGTTGGGCCAACCTTCCCAACGATCGCGTAAGCCGCCTCAGCGTCGGTCCACTCGCTCCACATCACCATAGAACCCAAAGACCACAAGCCATAGCAAGACACCCTGTGTTCAAGCCGCTTATATTCTTTTACTTTTTGACCATAGCCCAAAGGTCATCATAACTCGACATCGGACATCTTTAAGCCCGCATTAGCCCGCCTGGTGTTTTGACCACGGTAGCCCAATGTCGCCATAACTCGACACCGACGCTTTAAGTCCACGTTAGCCCGCGGTGTTTAGACCATGGTATCGATGTCGCCATAACTCGACATCGACGCTTTTTGATTTTTGCGTCGGCCTTGTCTACACCGCCAAAGATTTTTGCAATTCTGAAGATCGAGACAAAATTGGCTATGAGTCAACGTCTTTGTCCGAAGATTCTTCCATCATCTCCATACAAAGAGGGACATCTGTTGACACCCAATTTTGACCCTCCCGTCCAGCCATTAACCATAAAATTACACTAATTTTGTAAAATATCTTTTAGGATTTTTATAATAAAATACAACAATAAAACATTAAATACAGGCATAAATAATTAATTTAATAATGGCATCGCGTCTTACGTAAAGTTTTAAACACTTAGAATCCCGCGCCCGCATTAACTAACTTTAAGCTTTGTCGTAATCCTTAAATAATTAATAAATGCATAAAATAAATAATTTAGCGATAACGTCGTGTCAAGTAGCATATCCGCATTGTAATCAATTTTAATCTAATACATGCATTTAATAGCGTCGCATTTATAAAAAAAAGGGCTTTAAATAAATCTTAAATATCATACTTGCATTTAGCATTTAAATAATTTAATCTAAACTCAATGCAATTTTAACCTCGCAATAATGCATAACAATAAGATTTTAAATAATAGCGCCGCGGTCTAAAGTATTGAGCATTAATTAAATAGCACGCCGCCTTCATAACAATTAGATTAATAAAACACCTAAACAATTTGATCACATTTGTTAGTTTAATTAATTAATAATAACTTACCACTAATTAAATACCTAGTTAAATTAATTAAAAGCCTAATTAAAACTAACCTAATACACTTAATACCTAAACTCTACCCAACCCAAAACTAATACCTTAATTCGCCCAGCCCAACCCTTTTACCCAAGCCCACCCGCCAGCCCAACCCACCTCAACATCCCTTATTTCCCTATACCTTCGCCCCCTCTCAGCCCTTTACCATTTTCACCTCTCCCTGTCGACGAACCAAACAAAAAAAAAGAAGCCTAAAGAAAACCCTAAGCCTTTCTCGCCGCCTCCCTTACCCACACGCCCTAAATCCCGCCAGATCATGACCAAAATCCCACTTTCCTTTCCTAGAATTTGCCATAGCGAGAACCAGCACCAAAATCGAATCCTCTACTAGTACACTAACTTACCATAACAAGAATGATTTTTTACCATAACCAACACCCAAATCTTGTCCAAAATCAGCCTTGATTACTTACCGACTTGGAATCCAAAATCCTAGCTATAAGTACAGAATCGCTACGCATGCAAGGCAAGGTATCGAGGGGGAAAATCAGAGAGCAATTAATTCGTTCAGAATTCGAAAATCAGAGGGTTGCAAAAAACGACACGAACAGCAACAGCAGCAGTCAAGAACGAGAACAAGAATTTTAAACCTTTTTCTCCAAAAATCAATCAGAAATCAGCAACTAAACCTTGCCCCTATTCGCATCGCAAACCCAAAACCCGTCGATTGGACCGACGACTTGATACGCTGCCCCGGGTCGCTGCCCGGAGAAGGTAATTCCTTTCCCTTTTAATTTTCAGTTTAATATGCCTGATATAATCTGTATTCCATGTTTATATTTCCAGTACTTATCGTTTGAACCAATTAGATTAGTTATTAAATGTGTACGGTCGTATTATGATTGCTCAAGATCGTTATATAGGGTATTAAGCATGTTTCATTAAAGTAGACATTAATAATGATTCACTGTTAAAGCTGTATATGCTCAGTTTAAATCCCCAAACAGATTCAATATTATGGTATTTATTTGCTGGAGGGAATACGATATTGATAATGCAATGTTTCCATTAATGTGTATTAATGTCTAAATGGCTTGTTTGCTGTCTTGCTGGCCATTAATATTGGGATATGCTATGATGGGTTCATGTCCAACACTATGTGATAGGTGTGTGTATTATTTCTAACATTGATTGCAGCACTGGTTCATATCCAGTTTCCAGATTTCCTTTAAATGATTACATGTACACTTTGTCTGTCTTGACGATTTTGTCTTACTGATATCATGTAACATCTTTTAAATCTGTGCTAGTTTCTTATGGTTGTTTATGTGATTAATTGGGAAAATGCATATCTTATTAGCGTAAAACTTAAAATGTCACATGCTAAGTTTAGATGTTCAGTCTAGATGAACATAAGACTAGTTTGTTATTTTCTTCATGAGAGAACAAAGATAAAAATGATTAGTTGTTTAAATGCTTTGTATAATAGCCTCATCTATTGAAAATTAGACCCGCAGCATATCTGTTATCTCTGTTTTAGTCCCTATATTGCATGAACCCTCTGTATGTAAATACTCTTGTGTCATTAGAAAGCGACCCATTTTATCAAAAACTCTAGGGGATAACACTAATTTGGATAGATTAGGGGATGTATAACCTGATCTTTGTTAAGTGTTTGCATCTTTTGCCTTCTTTCCTCTTAAATTAGACACATCAAGGTGATGAATAGAACTGAATCCGAGACCATGTATCGCTTTGTAGTGTGCACGATATTGTTGGCTTGTTATGAACTTAAACATGATTCAGGCACTTGTTTTGTTCTAAATACACTGATATACATGCCCAATTTAGGTATACTTGGTATATTTAAGCATGTCTTGTCATATTCCATCGCCATCGCCTTGCATACCTGCACTGTAATCCTCTATTTCGTCCACCGCCATCGCCAGATACCCTCGCATCTTGACTGCTCATTTGTTTCTCCAGATTTTTGCCTCTCTTGATAAAATTATCGCAATTTGGGCGATAATTGTCCCCTTGTTTGCCTTTATTGTTTGCTATTTCCTGGGCCCAACAAAGGTATACGTATCTCTCTGAAATCGGTTTAATACGATACCATATCCCATATATTTAAAGATTATATGAGTACTCTATCTACTTGCATGGTTAAATAAATTTGGGCTTGTACTAATCTTTATTTCCTTTCTTTTACATGGCACGCCTCGGAGCTAAACGAGGAGTCTCATCATGACTCATCATGAGTATAATAGACAAGGAATTGCATCCATGTGCATCTTCATCTCTACCCAAAATTCAAACCGCAAGAAAGACGTCGCCTCCTTCGAGTCCTCCTTACTTATTCTTTACTTTGCTTCATTTATTTGTTGTAAATTAATTGTCTAACACTATACCAATTAATTAGCATTTATAATAGTTAAACCCTGAATCAATAAATAGAAATTAATTTAATTTTGCTTCCCTTAAGTTAGTTACTTTAGGCACGCCATACATTGTTTAACATTTATAATAAACCACTCAATAATCTTCACTTGCATAATCAATCATGTAGCTAGGATATTATTTATGATCAAATTCCTAACCCATTTTCAAAATTCATTATCATTCATATAGGAAAACTACTTTTGCTTGCTAAATAGGCACTTTGCATGCTATGATTATTTTATAATGCATATTTCGCCATAATCGATTTTGCATTACTACTTCTATGTTATGCTATACAATCGAATAAATTCATATAAATACCTTATGAATGCATGTTTTTCCATCAAAACTAACTTTATATATTAAAACAAAATCTTACATTTTCTTTTGATCAAAATACATCTCATATGTTTTAAATACTTTCTTTTAAATATTTTCTAAAAAAAACGCATTTCTCTAACATAATAATTTACCCTAGGTTTGGCAGGACAACCGCAAGTTAGCGGATCTTAGAGGGTGCCTAACCCCTTCCCTCTAGATTAATAAAGAACCCTTACCCAGAATCTCGTTAAGTTTAGCAGACCATTAAAATGGAGTTAATGTTTTACTTTAAACTAGTTAAACATTTAGGTGTCCTAATTCACCCAAATTAATTAGGTGGCGACTCCGCGAACCCTTTAGCATTTTTTTTAACACTTTTTACCATTTTGCACTCCCTAGCAACCTTTTAGCATTTTTACCTTTTAGCACTTTAATATTTAGCAATTTTCCTTTTAAAACTATAGCATCCCTTTTAATATTTTAATACTTCTTAAGCTTTTAAGCATTTTTGAACATTTTAGTATTTTATTATTTATTTTCTAACATTGCATTTTAAGGTGGTTCGCTAGAAAAATGCATGGCGGAAAAGCGCGCGCGATACCGCCGAGGCGTTGATGATGAGGCGCATTTGTTGCTCACCGCTGCCGCTTACTAATACCGCCGCCACGCTTATTGCTTGTTGCCGCCATCTTTGTCGCCATCTGCTGCCGCCGCCTTGCCGCTTATTGCTACTTCATCGATAATGCTTATCGCTGCCGCTTTACTATCGATTCTCATGTTGCTGCAAGAAGAACATGAGAATCACCAAGAATAGCTTCAAGAACTTCTCAAGATGCAACACCAGTAGCAACATGAGAATCGGCCTCAGCAACAACTTCAGCATGCAGCACCAGTAGCAACAACGATCTCAACATCAGCAGTAGCAGCAGGTTCAAAAGTTCTCAGGTTCAAAAGTTCAGCAGTAGCAGGCCTCAGTAGTCATCAAAGCTACATGCATGTCAAACCTTTTATTACTTGAAGAATCGTAAGTTTCCAACCCAGACACCCACAAATCCTTCAAATCCTTAATTAGTGGCTGCAAATAGATGTGAATATCATTACCCGGGGAAGAAGGACCAGAGATAAGTAAAGTCAATATCAAAAACTCTGGCTTCATAATCATCCATGGAGGCAAGTTATAATTGATCAATATAACAGACCATGTACTGTGAACAATGCTCATAGAGTTGAATGGGCTAAATCCATCTGTGGCTAAACCCAACTTCATATTGCGCGGATCTTCTGCAAACTTTGAGTATGCAGAATCAAACTCTTTCCAAGCTTGGTCATCCACTGGATGTTGTAAAATCTGATTTTTTTCACGCCTATTAGCATGTCATGTCATGTACTTCTCCGTCTATTCACACATAAATAACCTTTGCAATCTTTTCTTTATTGGAAAGTACCTAAGGATCTTATTAGAAATCCTATGGATCTTTTTATTTTCATATTGTGTGTCATTCTCTGTATCATTCGACTTTCATCTTGGCGTCTCACAAACATGGCAGCTTATAGCATTTGCATGTTCTTTCCAATACAACATGCAATCATTGGGGATGCATCTACCTTAGTATAATCCAACCCTAGTACTTTTAAAACACTTTTCACTTCATTAAAAGACTTAGGCAACTTTGCCTCGGGTAACACCTCCCTTACAAGCTCTAATATATCAGCAAATGCAACATTGGTAATCCTGTGATCACACTTCAAAATAAATAGCCGAATCATAAAGGAAAGCTTTGAATGTTTCTTGCATCCGGGGTATAATTCCTCCTGACCTTCTTCAATTAATTTGAAAAACTTTTTTGCCTCGTTATTCAGCTCCTCTGTAAAAACGTCACGAGCATCATTCAACAATCCTGCTATGTCATCATTGCAATCATCCATATTTGATTGTTCATCATAATACAGATTAGTTCTTTCTCTTTCAATTTCGATCCCTAATTCAGATAACTTATATGTTCTTGGCACAAAAACATTACATATTAGGTGATCTCTCACAACATTCTCATGCTGTCAATAACGATAGTGACAACTATCACATGGACAACAAATGTGGTTTCCTTGAGACTTTGTAGCAAAAACATTTTAATATACTCGTCTACTCCTCGTTCATATTCATCACTCCATTTGGCAGCCATCCACCACTCCTTAGTTCTACAATCCATTTCCTCAATGTAATATTTAAGAGACTAATAAACAAAATATGGAAATACATACAGTAAACAAATTAAATTACATTATCTGTAATTTAATTTTGAAATACAATTTACAAATAAACAAAATGTGGGAAGAACAATGAATAAAATTTGAGCAGTTCGACGAAGCAACAAAGGTAAAATCTGAGCAAATCTATACACATACAGTAATCTAACCTTGAATTAACAACGGTAAAACATGAAAGGGGAAGGTAAAACGACGGTTAAATATAATCTAACCTTGGAGAAGAGGGAAGAGCAGTTCGATGAGCAGTGGAAGCTGGGTAACGCGACGGCAAGCAGTGGAAGGGTAAGACGATGGCGACGACTAGAGATTAGGAAGAAGAAGGGTTAAGTATCGCGGGTATCTGAAATGAAATACGATCCGTCGTGTAATTTGGGGATATCAAAACATATGAACCGTTGCATTAGCCTTGGATAATCGTTGCATTAGATAGGCTAATGCGACGGTCGTGTTTGGGCGTTGCATTAGACGATATATACCGTCGCATTAGCCTATCTAATGCAACGACCACAAAATACCGTTGCATTAGCATATTTTATGATTTCTTATAACTTGAACCCGTCGCATTAGCCACATCTAATGCAACGGTACTACATATGCCGTTGCATTAGACCTATATGAACCGTCGCATTAGCCTAGAAATGTAGTAGTGTTGCTATATGTCTTTGTCTCATTTGTGTTCCTCATTATCTATCTGTGAACATTATATAGATAATCAGAGAACATTATAGGGAGAGATGAGAGGCACATGTCACTTCTTAAGTTTCTATGAACTCATTTGTTTTGTGAAACAAAAAAAAAAGAATAATAATAATAATAATAATAAGGATATTCGCTTGCAAAAAAATGTATCAAATATACATGTACTTTTTTACTATGAGTTGTTTCTAACAAACTTCTCATAAAATGCAGGAGTTAAATTTTCAACAAGTTGTTTATATACTACATCACTTAAACAACATCCACCACCAATGCTAAAAGCAAATTACCGACACAATATGGAGAGATATGTTGAAAATTTAATAATGTGGAATAAAATTTATTCTATTATTTATGACTCGAATAATTGGGGTTCCGCATATCGGAAACATAGTTTTCACACACGTGTACATGTTGTACCAAAGATCGTAATTTTTTTTTAGTGAAAGAGATATTGGTACGTAAGTAAAATGTTTGAGACATAGAATGATGGACGGTTGTTGGTCAAACTACGAGTGTTCCACGATGGTAAATGAAGGAAGAAGTGTGCATAGTGTAAAGATTGAAACGGGTCGAAAAGGGACGCAGAGCCGAGAAGGGTTGCGGTACCACCATGGAGACGGGGAGCATTATAGCGCCACCACCATCAGGGCCGCGACACTTCCGAGGGGAGCCGCGACGATAATTCGGCCAGAAGTTAATGGAGCCGAAGCGTCGCGGCGCCTCCGAGGCTAGTCACGGTACTAATTCGGCGATGCCCAAGCAGAAAGTCAGAAATCGAAAATCTGTCTTTGGAGACCTTTGGCTGCCCTCAATGGAATTCATTCCAGCATTATTCAGTCAGAATTGGCTGATAAATGACTGTCATTATTTGGACAATTTATTGTCATTTCATGAGTGATTCAATAGCCATTACTTGGTACTTGAAGAGACTAAATTTTACACTATAAATTGAGACCTTTAGCTCAATTGTCAAACACTTGCAATCAGAAATTCTGAAATACTTCTTCCTCTCTATCATACTCTAATACTCAAAGTTCTTCAAGAGAAAAACTTGAGTTTCCTTTGCTCCAGTGTTAGTAACTATTTTATCTTGGGAGACTATTGCCTAGAATATAAGGGGCAATCTTGTCTTAAAAAAAATGTCATCACTCGACTCAATAAATATTCATATCAAGTGTTTGTTCTTATTTCCAGTTTTTTGTTAAGAGTATTTTTTTGTAATATTTGTTCTTCATTTTCATAGTTCCTGTAATAGGTGTTTACTACTTCCCGTTTGTTGTATTTATTTTTTAAATAACAATTTTAAGACAAGTTTTGTATTAGTACTTTGTAAACATGACTGGAAAAGAATAATTTGATTATGAATTTGTTGTTGCTACTTAAGGCAATATATTTGTCTCTCCATCTGTTGCTGCTGCTGCTCAATAAGGGAATCCTTTCGCCTTCTGTACTGCTGCCCAAGGAACAACCTCTGGTTTTCCTGCTACTCAAGGGAATACCATAATTCCTCCACCTGTCGGGTTTCACCATGAACACCTAAAAAAGTTCATGGGAGTTGATTTCAAAAGATGTTGTTTTTCTTAACTGTGATGGGAGTGGCATGCTGTGTCATCGAAGACCCTCCTAAACCAGGAGTTTGTGCGGACCCTCAGCCTAATGATACGGTTGAAGGGGGCCAAAATTTCCAGGCTCTCCTGAAAATAATTCTTGACGCAGGGAGTCATAATGATTTCATGTGTAATAACTACATCCTGAACTGCTTGTCAGACTCGCTCTACATGGTATATTGCACCGCGGATTCCGCCAAAGAGTTGTGGGAGAAGATTCAGAAGAAGTACAACGCACAAGATTCATATACTAAGAAGTTCATCATTGGAAAATTCTTGAAATTTCAAATGGTGGATAGCAAGACAGTGATGTCTCAAGTCCACGAATTCCAAATGATTCTACATCTCCTGGATTTGGAGGGTATGAAACCAAATGAGTAATTTTTTGTTGCATCACTGATTGAAAAGTTATATCCCTCGTGGAATAAGTTTATGAGTTACTTAAAACTCAAGACAAAAGAAATAACTTTTGAAGAGCTTATTATCAAACTCCAAATTCAGGAAGATAATAAGAAGTCCTTGCCTAAGGGAAATCAATCCGCCGAGGCCATGTCAAATCTGGTGGATGTCAAAGGGAACCCAAGCAAGAAGTACAAGTTCCAAAAAGATGGAAATACCTAGACAACGGTGAAGTTCAAGGAAAATGTCACCACTGTGGCAAAGCTGATCACATGATCAAGGACTGACAGAAGCTCCAGATGAAGCAGAGTCAGAAGGCCAAGGCCAAATGCAAGGCAGATGCTAACATCATTGAGGACACGCTTCTTGATGACATGATTGAGGAGTTCTCTGCGGTGGTGCTAGAAGCAAACCTTGGAGAGAATCTCAAGCAGTGGTGGATGGACACGGGTGCTACTCGTCACATTTATTTTGATAGAGATGTCTTCTCCACATATACACCAGTCACAAACACGAAGATGTTCATGGGTAACAATATTTCTTCTGACGTTTTGGGGGTAGGAAAGGTGGTCCTGAAGATGACTTCTGACAAGGAGCTCACTCTAAAGGAGGTGATGCATATCCCTGAGATTGGAAATAATTTAATTTCAGGTCATGTATTGGTCAATGCTGATTTTAGACTAGTATTTGAGTCCAATAAGTTTGTAATCACTACAAACAAAACCTTTGTGGGAAGGGGCTTCGTATGTGAAGGTCTCTTCAAAGTTAACGTTATGTCTATCATATGTACAAGCAATAAAATTGAAGTTTCTTCTTATTTGCTTGAGTCTTCTAATTTATGGCATCATAGATTAGGACATGTAAACTACCAATCCATCCAAAGGTTGGTAAAGTTGGAGTTGTTGTCATCTATCAACGTAAATGCTCAACGTAAGTGTGAGGTGTGAGTAGAGGCAAAACTCACTAAGACTCCTTTTAGATCCGTCGAAAGGGAAACCGCTCCTCTAGAACTTATTCACACATATATATGTGATTTGAAGTTTGTACAAACTAGAGGGGGGAAAAGTACTTTGTGACATTCATAGATGATAGCACAAGGTATTGTTACATTTACTTATTAAAAAGTAAGGATGAAGCATTTGAAGCGTTCAGACGCTAATAAGCAGAAGTTGAAAACCAACTAAGCATATAGATTAAATCAATTCGTAGCGTAGATGGGGAGAATACGTAGCGTCATTTGAGGAATATTGTGCCCAATCGGGCATCGTTCATCAAACGACAGCTCCATACTCACCTCAGTCAAACGGTGTCGATGAATGCAAGAACCGTACATTGAAGGAAATGATGAATTCCTTGCTTATCAATTCTGGTCTTTCCCAAAATATGTGGAGAGAAACTGTCCTTAATGATAATACTATTCTTAATAGAGTCCAAAATAAGGGTAAGGACAAAACTAGAGTTATGAAAAGGAAAGAAACTCACCTACAAATATCTGAAGGTGTGGGGTTATTTGGTAAAAGGTTGAAGTACCTAAGCCAAAGCAGGTCAAGATTGGACCTAATACTGTAGATTGCATTTTCATCGGATATGCAAATAACAGTAGTGTTTATCGCTTCTTAGTGCATAAGTCAGATGTACTAGATATCCATAGAGGTACAATCATTGAATTAATGAATGCTCAATTCTTTGAGGATATGCTTGCTATAAAGAAAGAGACATAACCTCTCGCAAATGAAGTTATGAAAGCTCTAAGGATACATGAGTCGTTGACTGCTCGGATCTAGATGATTCAGATCTAGTGGACTCCAAAGTGGCTGAATATTCGGAATCTAGTGTTCCATATTCTCATAACTTGGAAACTCCAGAGATAGAACCAAGAAGAAGTAAACGGGCTAGGAAGGATAAATCCTTCGGTCCTGACTTTGTGGCTTATATGGTTCATGACGAACCACGAACAATTGCTGAAGCATTGTCAACTCCAGAAGCACCGCTATGGAAATAAGCTATTGAGAGTGAAATAGACTCCATCTTGCACAACCATACTTGAGAGTTGGTTGATCTTCTTTCGGGAAACAAACTGTTGGGTTCTAAGTGGATACTCAAACGGAAGTATCAGGAAGATGGGTCTATAGACAAGTAAAAGGGTGTTGGTAGTCCAGGGCTATCGAGTATCGACAGAAGGAAGGTCTTGACTATTTTGACACGTACTCCCCGATTTCTAGGATGCCGTCTATACGAGTATTCATTGCGATCACATCATTGCATGACATTGAGATACATCAAATAGATGTCAAGACAACCTTCCTAAATGGTTGTTTGAAAGAAGAAATTTATATGGAACAACCCGAGGGGTATGTGGTTCTACGGCAAGAGAAGAAAGTTTGTCGACTTGTCAAATCTCTGTACGGGCTGAACCAGGCCCCGAGGAAATGGCATGAAAAATTTGATAGTACTATATTATCAAAGGGTTTCTCCATTAATGAGTGTCATAAGTGTGTCTACATGAAAGGTAATGCCGACTCATTCGTCATGATATGCCTTTACGTAGACGACATGTTGATCATAGGGAGTAGTTCTAGTTTATTCTAGAGACTAAGAATATGTTGAAACAGTATTTCGATATGAAAAATATATGTATTGCAGATGTCATCTTAGGGATCAAGATCTCTAAGACGTCTGACGGACTAGTCTTATCTCAGTCTCACTACATCAAGGATGTGTTGAGAAAGTTTGAGATGTTCGACAGTTCACCGATAAAGTCACCTCTGGATATGAATCAGAAAATTGATAAAAATCGTGGTGAGCCAGTATTCTAGGAGCGATATACACAACTGATTGGGAGTTTGATGTACATAACAAACTGCGCCCAACCTGATATCGCTTATGCAGTCAACAAGTTGGCTAGGTTTACTCGTAATCTAAGTGATGATCATTGAAAAGCGTTGAATCGGGTACTACGGTACCTAAAATACACGTTAACTTATGGGTTGCATTATTCGAGATATCCAGCTGTACTAGAGGGGTACAATGATGCAAACTGGATATCTGATATAGAGAACACCAAGTCCACCAGTGGGTATATATTTACAATTGGTGGTAGGGTTGTGTCTTGGAAATCCTCTAAGCAAACTTACATCGCCCGATCGACGTTGGAGTCAGAGTTTATCGCTTTAGACAAAATAGAAGAAGAAGTCGAGTGGCTTCATGACTTCTTAGAGGATGTTTCATGTTGGAACAAACTCGTACCTTTTGTAATGATTCACTGTGACTGCCAATCAGATCTTGGAAGGGCATGGAGTTCGATGTATAACAACAAATCTCATCATATTCGACGGAGACATAAGACCGTTAGACAGTTGTTCACCACATGTATTATTTCCATTGATTATGTAAAATCAAAGGATAACATAGCAGACCATTTAACTAAGGGCATACCCAGAGATCAGATATTCTGTCTGTCTAGGGGAATGGGCTTAAAATCCAAACAATAAGGACTGATACAGTGGTAACCCAACCTTAGTGACCGGAGATCTCATAAATTAGGTTCAATGGAAAAAACAAGATGTAAAGATTCAGTTGAGTGCTTCAGTGAAAGCAAGAGCACTTTGAGTTATAATTCTATAAGGAACATAAACCCAAGGTTATTCCCGCGATAGACATTAAGTGCTATTCGCAGTGTGAGTAGATGTTAAGTTTCTAAAACCTTTAATGATCCTTAATGGTTGAGGTTAGGTTTTGAGAAACTTTTAATATTTCCTAACACTTGTGAAGTGGGGTATAGAAGAATACCTTGTGGGAGACCACCTATTTAAGTGCGAGGATAGGCCGCCTCAAATGAACGTACTTAAGAATCCAATAGTGTCCACAGCCTCAACGGATAAAACATTAAAAGAAGAACTGAGTAAGGAAAATTGTTATGTTGGTGCCGTTCACTTGGCTTACACTACACACTGACGGTTTAAGATATCACGTTCACCGCGCAGTAAGTAAGTCCGATGGTATTCAACTAAGAAAGGTTCAAAGTGGAAGCTACCTCTCTTGATGCAACATCGGTCCGCTGAAAGATTGCTAGAAAGGCACATTGTGAGTGGGGGAAAATCTCTTTCAAGAGGAAATTGTTGGAAATTTATTAATGTGGAATAAAGTTTATCCCATTATTTATGACTTGAAAAATTGGGGCTCCCACGCCGGAAATATAGTTTCCACACACGTGCACATGTTGTACCAATGATCGTAAATTTCCTTAGTGAAAGAGATATTGATACGTAAGTAAATATTTTGAGACATAGAATGATGGAAGGTTGTTGGACAAATGATGAGTGTTCCACGTTAGTAAGTGAAGGAAGAAGTGTGCATATTGTAAATATTGGAACAGGTCGGAAAGGGCCGCAGAGCCGAGAAGGGCTGCAGCGCCACCGCGGAGATGAGGAGCGCAGCGACGCCACCACCTTCAGGGTCACGACGCTTCCGAGGGGAGCCGCGATGCTAATTTGGCCAGAAATTACTGGAGCCGAAGCACCGCGGCGCCTCCGAGGCTCTGCCATGCAGCACTGGCGATGCCTGCATGCAAAGTCGAAATCAGAACTGATTTTGGAGACCTTTGGGCTACCCTCAATGACATTCATTCCAACATTATTCAACCATTACTTGGCCTATAAATGACTGCCATTACTTGGGTGCTATTTCATGGGTGATTCAATGTCATTACTTGACACTTGAAGAAACTAACTCTTACACTATAAATTGAGGCTTTTGACTCAATTGTCAAACACTTGCAATCAGAAATTCTGAAATAGTTCTTCCTCTCTAGCATACTTTCATACTCAAAATTCTTCAAGAGAAACATTTGAGTTTCCTTTGCTCAAGTGTTAGTAGATGTTTTATCTTGGGAGACTATTGCCTAGCAAACGTAAAAGGATATATACGGAGAAATCTTGTCTTAAAGACAGAGTGTCATCACTCGACTCAAAAAATATTCTGATCAAGTATTCGTTCTTGTTTTCAGTTGTTTGTTAAGATTATTTTGTTGTAATCTTTGTTCTTCATTTTCCTAGTTCTTGTAATAGGTGTTTACTACTTTTCGTTTATTGTATTCATTTTTTAGATAACATGATCTACTTAGATACTTTGAGTATAGATAGTGAATGCATAAAGATATAAGTTTAATGTGTGAACACCTACGCAAAAGTGAACCCTTTGAGAATCTGACAAGTGACAATGCTTATAATGTTTGTTCATTGCCACTATTGGCATCCGGAATCTAGTAAAAATCAACACACTAGATAATAAAATGTTCTGGTAAAGATTTAAAATCAGATCACCTGTCCAGAATTTTCAGTAGGAGCATATTTCCACATGGCTTGCTCATTCTACACTTTTGTGGAGAAGAAGATACACATATCCAAATGTGGCAGCATCTCTCTAGTTAATTGTGTACTATACAAGAAGAACTGGAAGAGATAAAAATGGCAACAATGCAGAGAGGGAGCTCCAGAAATGCAAAAAACACAAAAAAAATACAGAAATTTTGTTCAGAATATTCGAGGATGAATGTTTCTAAGGGGGAAGGATGTAACATTCCGTACTTTCGGGTCACAGTTTGAACCGCTAGGCGTATGTAAAATCGCTAGGTGTGTGTAAATAGACCCAAGCATTGGGAAAATTTATGTTATATTTACGTATGCTAATAAAAAGATATTAGTATATGAAAGGATGCAACCCCGAAATAATTTTGGACGTAACAAGTGTGACGATGAGAATTGAAAATAAATTTTATGTATGCACAAAGAGGTTATGGACTAGTGTCACATTACAAGGTTATGACATTGAGTATATAAAGGTCTTATAAGTTATCCGCAAGAATTTAATTGTGTGCGATTGATTAATTTTGGGATTAATAATTTTAATAGGGGGACAAGTAGAAGTGGGATTTTGTACGTGTAAGCATTAGGTAAATTACCTAAGTGACTAATTAGTAATTACTGGAATCACTTAGGTGTCATTCAGTAACGTGGGGTTAGTTAACATGAGTATTTGCTCTTGAATTCTATATAATTCAAAGTGTGTAAATGTCTGTCACTTAGCTTTTATGAAGGAAGTTGTAATTATCAATCTTGCAGGATGTGACACTTTCCTTTTCAGTGCTTGTGTGTTAATATTTTGATAGGAAATTTAGTACTGCTTGTGTTACTCGAACTGTATTATACGACCATGCAGAGCTAACAACTTGAAGCCGTGATTTCTTTTTTGAGTCGTCTCAATATTTCCTTTACATTAATAGGGACTGGTTCTGTTATTAGGGAGATATGTTAAAGGTAAAATATTTGTTAAAGGTAAAATATTTCTTTTTTTTGTCATGTTTCATGTAACGAAATATAATTGTGATATTGTTTCATAAGTTATTATACTCCTAGTAGTTAATAATATTCATATTATTGATTTCTATGTTAAAAGCATGTCTAAATATGTTCCTAAGTCCTTATTGAGACAAACAGAAAAGATGTTGGTATTCACAGTGTTAGCCAAAAGTACAAAAATATTATGTCACCCAGGATGTGTTATTGTCATTCATGCATTTTCATTTGCATTGCATTCATATATTACCCTAGATCACTTGTGTTATGCATATTATTATATGGTAAATATTATATATATATGTAGGGGATATGAGAAAAGGGAAAAGTATTATATACGCACACCACCTGCAGCTGGTACAGACTATCACAAAAGAGTCCTAAGAGGCCAATATTAAAGTCTGTATAGCTAGCATGTGGCTCATATGATATAACCGGATGCCTGTGTGGCGGTTATGGAAGTAGGATGCCTGTGTGGATATTAGTGTACAGACTATCACAAAAGAGCCCTAAGAGGCCAATATTAAAGTCTGTATAGCTAGCCTGTGTGGCTCATATGATATAACCGGATGCCTGTGTGGCGGTTATGAAAGTAGGATGCCTGTGTGGATATTAGTATATCGCATTTGCATCATGCATACATTCATTAACCATTATATGGGATGATGCACACAGATGTCGTTATTATAAAGGAAGATGCCTGTGTGGCTAATATTATACCGCATTTGCATTGCATAACATTTAAGCATATGTATTAGGGTCTCCGAGGTATTTACTGCTGGTCAGCTGTTTCTATTTCAGATATTGTTATATCTCTGTTATGCTATTATTCAAGTCTGACATACTCAGTACATCAGTCGTACTGACGTACCTTTTGTCGGGGACGCTGAGTTTTATGCCCGCAGGTTCAGTTAAAGAAGGTGACAGTACACGCTAGTAGGTTTCTGGTTCAGCTGATGTTGGAGCACTCTATTTGTTTCAAAGTTGCAGTCTGATCGTGATACATTATTTTTGCATACACATATGGGTATAGCGGGGTCCTATCCCGTTCTTGTGATGTCATGTATTTTTTAGAGAGGCTTGTAGATGATGTCTTGTGGGTATAGTAGACTTGTATGACATTTTCGGTCTTAGTATGGATATATGTATATATACAAATGGGTTTTCTGATTACGAGTTTCTATAATCTTATTCGACTTAGTCTGTATTTAATTGTGATTAGAAGTTGGTTGTATGATTAGCGGTACCCGACGGATGGGGTTCTGGTGCCCGTCGCGGCCCTCCGATTTGGGTGGTGACACATTTCAATATGCTTGGTTCTCTGATGCTGAACCAGGTTATGAGATAAGTAGACTACATATATTTATCACAGTAAACCATAGACACCTTACTTAAGTGACAGTGAAGCTCCAAGAGAAGGTTTCGGGGCCAGCAGATCTCAGCAACAACGTTTACAATGACTCTATATTCTTCTTCTGCACTTGATCGGAAAAGTGCGGCTTGCCACTTGACAGACTACATTATGAGATTATTTCCTAAGAACACACAATAGCCAGACGTGGAACGTCGCGTGTCTGGAAAGCCTACCCAATCGACGTCTGTATATGATATGATTTGATTGCATGGTATCGGGTGCGATGTGAGCAGAGTCGGTACCGGTATTGAAGAAGATTGAGAGTCATTTGTATCGTAACGGATGACAGTTACTCAATCCGGTCATACGACTTCCAAAAACCTTTTAATAACATTTATTGAGAGATTGATTGTCCAATTATTACAACATTCATTTTTCTGCATTTATGAAGGCATATATTGTGGGCTGTGTACCCGTGTAACTCATGTATAAATAGGGCACATTATTCTATTGTAACTCATCAAATACTTACTGATATTCTCTTGATTTCTACTTACATACAAGTTATCTTCACTTTTGCTCAGAAGCTATCTCAAGACTCAGGCTAATTAATGCTTACTTTGTCTTATTAGTATTTATCTTAAGTATAATTCTTATCTAACGTGACACTTGAGATCCACGTATCCTTGACCACGTATACAAATTTAACTGTACCGTTTTACGGATAAACATGGTTAATTAGTATACTTCATTAATCTACAGAAAAGTAAATGCAAATGAATATGAAGCTTCGAATATCTTAATTATCATGACGCCTAACTGCGTTATTTTTTTTGAATGATGTAAAGGTATGAAACTCTGTTTTTTTTGTTTAAAAAGATAATATATATTATCAATAAGTAAAAACTCTTGACAACTCATACTGCATGAACTGGCAGAAATTGATGTATCCACAAAACTCATGAGGAAAATATGTGAGCCATATATTACTTGTGGTCTTCAAGATACTGAATTTCTGCCATTAATTATGTTCGTCATTCAAATTAATCAAACATGGTTTGGTGCTTTGTCCTTTTACTACTCCCATTTTTCCACCACCATCGGTCTTACTTACTGATTTAAAGTTTGAAATTTATTGATTATGCTTATACATTTATTGTAAATTAATTTATAATAATAATTAAATAATAATTATATATATATATATATATATATATGAGCAAGAACTACTGAGTATTAAAAAACCCGTACCTAAAATTTTAGATCCTCAATCACTTCCCTCAACAGAATTAGGAAACAAGAAAAACACATGACCAATGATAATGATTACACCTTAATAGTACCTCTCTAAATCTTGTCTTCCCGACTTGCTCCTTAATAGTACCTCTCTAAATCTTGTCTCTATTTTTTTTGATATTCAGTTCCCGACTTGCGTCAGGCTAGTTCTGGAGGTAGTAGTACCGGTCCCTCAACACTACTACCAGTAAATCACGGGATGTGCTCCAATAACCAGGATTTGAGTACAAGGATCAACCTGAGAAGAGGCGTCGTCACCTTTGAAATCGATCCCACGCCGCAGTGTCAGCAGCCTGCGCCAGTTCTTGCCATTGGACTGTGGCTCGGGGACATCTTGTCTCTATTTTTGTTGGCATGTGGGAGTGGCGAAAAAGAAAAAAAATACAAATAAATGTAAATGTACTTTCAGTAGGTGTAATATTATTTTTCTGAACTAAATCTTGGTACAACCCGTTTGGTCATTTATTCCACTTCGATATTCTATTCCCCAAAATACCTTTTCTGTGATTTTATTTAGGTGTTTATAACCAGGGGGATGGGTGATACGCTTTTCGAGGAAATCATGTTAGTTTCAGAAGATAAAATCCTTAATTAGAGTTTCATTAATTCTTGAAATGGAAAAATTTGACTAAATGTTGACTTTTGAATAAACACATCAGTAATCGAATTATGAAGGTCCCGTTAGGTCTGAAACGTTATTTATGACTTCGTTGAGCTATTGGTTTAGGTCTCGAGGGTCTCGAGAAAATTTTGGGTGTTTGATTGTTAAGTTTTGAGTTTTTAAAAAGTTAGAAAGATTTTGTGGAAAAAGTGTGTTTTAACGATCTCGGATCGGTGTTTTGAGTGCCCGAGAAAGTTCATAGCGTCGATTATAATCTAATTACGCATTTAAGTTGTGTCGGGAGGGTTCCATATAAGTTTTGAGTGTTGGATAGGATGTTATGTGCAAAGTTTCTGCTTTTCTGGTGTCAAGAACCTTTCTTCGCGATCGCGAGAAGGGGTGCCACGATCGCGAACCTAGGTGGGATAGGCCTCCGCGACCGCTTAGGGTAATATCATAGTTGTGATGTAACGCGGATCGGGACTGGGTGGGTCACGGTCCATCGCGATCGCGATGAGCCCAACTGGGCCGTGCTACAGATGAGCATCACAGTGCCTTAGTCCGCAATCACAATAAAGGGTCGGGTTTAGAGGGGTTTTCTTCCCCAATTTTGATTTTGGAATCCATTTCGTTTTAATCAAGTTCTAAAGCTCGAATTGGGGAGTTTTCAAGAGGGAATCGCTCACCTAAGTTTGGGGGTAAGATTCTAACCTTAAATCTTTCATTCACCATTGATTCTTATCAATATTTAGCAATTAATCATGATTTGGGATTATAATTTGGGGGGTTTTAGCCCTAAGCCTAGATACGATTTACATGAAATTAAAGGATAAAATGTGATTAGATTTTCATGATTTTGACTATTTAGGTTATAGGTAAGATGATTTTAAGCTAAAATTTCAGTTTTGCACTTAGGGCTCGGGTTTGACTATTTTGGGTTCATTTATGAATTTTGAAAAAGGTATGGCAATATGGGTGTTGTTAGACTCGTATACTTATATAGAATGTGTAAATGATAGATTTGAATAGAGTCGTTTGAGAGGGCTTCAAAAGACAGATCTCAAGGATTTAGACTTCTATAAAAGGAAAGGAGGTTACTTGAGGGATTCATGGCGTGTTACTCGACCTTCAAGGTAGGTTATAACTTACCTTTTTAGACTCCAATTGGAGGTGTGTATATAAAATATAAATGTTATCGGAGTATGAATGTGAGTCTTTCACATTGAAGGTGATGATAAATCCACTGGCTTGGTATGATTGTTTCTTATGTGGGCTGAAAATAAATAAAATGCTAAATGTTAAAAGAAAGAATGTTAAAGTGTTGAAAATAAATGTTTAACTAGTTTAAAGTAAAACATTAACGCTAATAATGGTTTACTTGAGGCGCACCCAAGCTCAAAGGCAAAAGCTAAATAATGAAAGCAATAATTTATCTGTGGCGAGATAAATACTGAAGGATTTTTCCTAATTGTCGCATGTGCATGGCATTAGCTGGTAAGAGAGGAAATCACTCGATCTCAAACCCTATACCGACAGAACAACTTGAACTTGTTTGTCGATACACATAAAACTTCGATCAATCAACATCACACCGGATATTAGCAAACGACGGCTGGATATGATTAAAATGGAACCTAGTAATAGCTTTAAATAATATGTTAGCCATTTTTGAGTTATACTTGTAAAACTTTGATTCTGATTCATGTTCACCACTATATATCTCGATAATACCATGAGAAAATGATCATTCTTAGAATTGAATTGCTAATATGAGAAGATATGACAATTGCTTACCATTTTTGTACTATCTTGCTATATTGGCATATGAGACTATGTATGATCCCTTCATTCATTCATACATATTGTTGAGCTAAATCATTGGTCGAGGTACGAATCATGGGTCTAAAAGGCCGAAAAGAGGGTAGGAGTGTTGTTCTCACAGTATGACGGTAAAGATGGGTTTATAATGAGTTTTTCCCAGTCCGACAATAATGTTGGGCGGTACAATGAGTAGTCACAAACCGATGAATATAGCATGTGTGTACCAGATATGTATTGGCCAATTGTATTTCATGTCGATCACTTACGTTCGTAGTATCTTTAATTGATTATGTGGTCTTATGTTACATTCTTGTGATTAAATGAAAAGGCTTAATCGCTCGTAATTGACAAAAGATTGAACTTTCTGACTAGTTAGAGCCGAAGGGGCCTAAAAGTTGTGTTGAGAACAAGAAATTAAGGTTCAGTTTCTGAATTGGATGTGAATTTGATAATCTCATAATCTAAGAGAGTAAATGGTTTTTATTATGTGTGGTCCATCAATATTTATTGTCTATGTGTGTTTTTTTGTTGTCGGCCCCTTGATGCTTACCGGGTATAGTGTTGTACTCATACCACACTTGTTACACTTTTTTGCATATACATATCTGAATTCTAGCTTGAGACCTCGTGGCTGATCGCGAGGCACTACTTTCGAGACTTTCAGGGTGAACTACATGATCGACTTGTGGCCCCTGAAACTCTCCTCTTTACCTGCTATCTGTACTTGGATTCACAGTTATTTCGTCCTATGAGATATTTATCAAACTTTGGATAGCGCTCCTGTACGAATTAGATCAAATTTTGAGATATGGTTGTACTTTGTTTTATTCCAGTATTATTTTATTGAGACTTTAGGAGAATCTTGTTTATTTAATTTTTTCACTTTAAATTTCAGATTGTATCTTGTAATTTTGGGATGATTCGCCTATCGATGGAATAGTATATATGCCATCATGACCAGTATTTAGTCCGTGACAAATCTATATGATTTTATTTCAAAGAATCTCACACCTATTTTTACACCTACATGTGTAGCTTCTTCTTTTTATTAAATTATTGTTGTGAGACTTCTGTTCGAACGCCCCAACAATCTCCCTTTCTCATGGCTCATCACCTTCATGGGCTTTATCTGGGAATTCGTTATGTCTCCTATATCGTTCGAGATGTTATAATCACCATAGTACAAAATTGGATTCTTTTGTACGTGTGCGTCTCCAAGCATCTCAGGCTGATAACCACATCATCAGTTAGCTATCTCCTTACTCCCCCTTCCTCCAAATCATAGATTCTGATATCATTTGTTGGTCGAGCTAAGCTAGTTAAAAAATACTCCTATCATGATGTAATATTGTTTGCTTTAGATCAAACCCACATGATTTTTCTCAAAAGTGTCACACCATTAGCAACATTCTTATACCTATGTAAAAAATTTCCAACTATCAATATGAGATATTTTGTCCGCATGCCCCCAACAATTCTCTTATTTCATGTGCTATAATTAACTAGAATCGCATTAACGTTTACTAATTTATGTAAAACATTCCCCTCTTCCTGGTATTTCCCATTTGTTGATATGAATTACCAGGTTATTTTGAACGTAATCAACTTCTATCTACATTATGTTGGAAATTTTACTAACGGGGAATAAGTTCATCCCGCCATTTATGAATCTAACATAAGGCGCGCAGCACGTCGGAAACCTTGTTTCCACACATGTGCACACGTGGGGCTAAATATCACAAATTTCCTTAGTGAAAGAGATATTGACACACGTAAGAGTAACGTATTCGATACATAGAATGATGGACGGTTATTGTCGACAATAATCTATATTTCACGTTGGATAAACAAATAAAGGATTGTACGAAGTGTAAGATGGAACAGGTCGAACCGCGGAGCCGTAAAGGGTCGCGGCGCAGGACGGACCGAACTGCGATAGTGGAGCGCTGCGGCGCCCTATGGGCAATAAGCCTCTGGAATGTTGGCGTCGCGGCGGCAATCAGGCAGGGCCCGCAACGCTTCCCGGGCAGTGAATCTGGAGACGAAAGTTTAAGAGTTTCTCTTGAACTTTGTGTTGGGTTTTGGAAGGATGAATCTTCATTAAGTGAGTCATTGGTTTGAGTGTGTTCACACACTCTTTACTTGGCTCAATGAACCTTCATTAAGGTATTCACATTGCAAGTGAAGAGGTATCCTTGTCCTATAAATTGAGGCCTTTGTAGTTCAGATTTTATAGGGGTCTAACATGCTCTTTACTTCAGATTTTTATGTGCCCAACATTCACTTCATTTCAAGGAAAGTCTTACACATTTCTCAAATATATTGTCTCAGGAGATCATGAACCTTTTATACCACAAGTTCATACACATCTCTGAGTCAATCCTTTCTTAGCAATTTCCATATTTGTGTTCTTCGATAGGTCTTCTTCGTTGTGCTTTACGAAGAATATAAGCTGCTATTGCCCTGCTAACGTAAAAGCATTTATACGGGGAAAATCTTGTCTTAAGAAGAAAGGGGTCACCCCTTGACTCAGCGTGTGGTGAAACTTAATCAATTTGTTATTTGAGTTCTTGTTGCAGACAGAAGGATCAAAAGCTTGCAGCAGTTGAAGTTGTTGCCCGATAGTCCATGGAGCATGTAGTTGTTGGATCTACAGATACCACGTCAAGAGACGATGATTATCGACACAGAGAATCAAGAACCTAGATACCTAATGATTGTAACTAGATGATGTAATTGTAATGATGTCGTAATGATCTCCTTAGTATATCCTTTAGATCACTTATAGTTAGTTTAACTATTCCCCGGATGTACATGTGGATAGACAAAATTGTCAACAATTTAAGACAAGATTGTAATAGTGATCAAAATATGATCTTGTGAACGTGTGTACAAAATACGATGAGAAAGATGCCGCAAGGAGATTCATGTGTTAGGAAATGCTACGTTAAGGTAAGTATTTCTTCTTTGTCAATTATGAAGTTAAAAAGGTTTCTGAATAAAGGCAAGAGATGGAATATGAAAAGGTTTCCTAAATAAATCATATTCCATAAGTCTTTGAAATCATAATTTTAACTTCACACCCTTCCCACCTAGTGATTGGATTATAGAAATCGATTCTATACGATCCGGTCTAACGGTATAAGGGGAAGAAGATTAAAAACAAGTTAAACCTGTCAACATTTTCGACAGAAGATCATTTGCTTGATAGATGTTAAGAGATGAACCTGTCACACTATCGGACAGAAGATCCTTATAGGATAGAATTGGACACCCGATAAAGTGGGCCAAAATAGACACTCAGTCATACAAAACCTACGGGCGACTGAAGTGGGATAGAAAATTCAAAACTTAAATAACCGAAAGGTTAAGGCTATCGTTGGGCAAGACAAGGATAAAACCTTCGGATCTTGACAATAAGGTTATGGATAAAAGGATCCAATACATCGGCGTGCAAAATGTCCAAAACTCAAAATTGGCTGATTTTGGGAAGGGGTCGCGGCGCCTGAATTAGGGTCGCGGTGCTCCCCGAACAGAGGGGCAAACGAAGCTACTTCCACCTTAGCGCTGCGGCGCTGCCTCTGATTGTGGAGCCGCGGCGCTGAAACCCCAGAATCAGTAGGCAGAAAACCTCGAGTTCCGATTTTTTGAGATCCAAGAGTCTTATGACTTTTGAGATGACTTCTGGTGAGTTAAACCAACATTCAATCTCCGTTACACAGCCAAAGGTTGGAGTACTAATTCTCCATTAATCGGAAGCATTCTCCGATTGCGCCCTACTCATGGGCAAAAAGTTGTTCATGTGAACTGACGTAGTATACACTTGTAATCCGTGCATCAATGTCATCATAGAGATTGTTGTCATCTGTCGATATAAACCCTCAAAATAAAATGTGAGGTAGTCGAATAATCACCTTTCCATTTCCTTAACGGAATAACGAAAGAAGAATCGCCCCTCTAGAACTTAGTCACACCAACGTGGGTGATTTAAAGTTTGAACGAAATAGAAGGGGAGACAAGTACTTTGTGACCTTCACTGACGATGGTACAAAGTGTTGGTTCCTTTGTTTATTGAAAAGAAAAGATGAAGTTATTGATGCAGATGAGCGCTACAAAGCAAAAGTTGAAAAGCCTATGGAGTGAGGAATTCATAGAGACAAAGGGGAGAATGTGGAGCATCGTTCACTAAACGTCCATTCCCTACTTACCTTAGTATGGCCGGTACGTTCACATTGTAAGTGAAGAAGCACATTTACATTACATGTGAAGGGGTACGTTCACACTACAAGTGAAGAGTATCGTTCACATTGCAAGTGAATAGTGTTAGACGTATTTTGTATACGCTTTTTGAGTCATTTTTAGTTAGTATTTTTCCAATTTTCGTTTAAGTAAGTGTCTTGTTAGTGTTGTTTTTCTTTCTTTTGAGTCACATCGGTTCTAAATGGCAAAATGGCTAAAAGAAGCTAAAAATGGGAAGAAAATGAGCTCCCGAAGCAAAGATGAAAAAAGTTGGCAGATCCGGACGAAAGACTACAGGACCGCAGTTCCATTCTGCAGGACCGCGGTGCCATAATTACTGAGAAACCGCAGTACTTTCGGCACCACGGTGCCATTCTGCAGTACCGCGGTGCTGAGGAGAAAAAATCACGTTCTGGGCCGATTTTGACACGGTTTTTAGGGTCCGAAATTCATATTTTCTCAACTATAAAATCCCTAAACCCTAGCCTCATTATTCATCTGGGATCTTACATCTCACATCATACTTTGGAGAGGAAAAGGAGGCTACAACACAAGATTGGAGACAACTTTGATTCAAGTTTCTTTTCTTTTCTTTGTTTTTATTTCAGTTTATGTTGGTTTGTATTAGTTCTTGACATGACAATGTTTAGGAGCTAATTAATTTATTAGGGCTTTCCTATTGAATCGCTTGAAACTCTATTTCATAAATTAATGCATTAGTTTGATTTCTTCTTCACTTGATTAAGATTTATTCAATATTGGTATGAATGTTTGATAGTTAACTGATCACTACTTATCAAAATCTATATGATTTCGAATCAAGAACCGAGAGGAGAGATTTGGATATGCTGTAATTGAATAGACATCGGTTAAAATCGCGGATGAAAGTACCCCGATACTTGTGTAGCATTGTAGGTTATTGTTCTTAATCCTCCTATGTGGTAAAACTTATCATAGAAATATAGAAGGTTTCTGCAATGGGGCTGAGCGATTATATATCCTAACCAGAATATAAGACAGTCTAGTTAACCGCTATCTTAACGTAGAAGAAGAAGTTATTCTAGTTGCGTTAAGGATTGAAAAGAGTGTATAGTTGAGGATATTGAAAGCCCTAATTCCTTCATAACTGATTTAAACCAAAGTATTATCATAATTAGTTTATTTTCTGCAATTACTTAGCCTTAATTATTAGATAAAAATACAAACAAATTAATGTTCACCAAATAGAAACTAAAGCTTAGATAATCGGTACTTGATAACCAGTCTCTGAGGACGATATTCGGTCTTACCAGACTATATTACTTGTAATGATACGTAGACTTGCGTGAACAATTAGAAATCGCCTAACAAGTTTTTGGCGCCGTTGTCAGGTACTGACGTACTTTCAATATCGAATTATATATATTTGGTCATGTTATTTTATTTATAATTTGGTTTCTCCAAGAACAAGTTTCTAACTTGTTCTGCGAGCATCTTGTTATCAGTTTTTGTTGTTTTTCTTATTTTGTAGGTAAAGTTCGTTTAAAAAAAAAAGACAAAAGAGACACATGGACTACTACTACTACTATCAGGGGTAGCAGTACTACAACTACTATCCACAACATCAGTATCATCAACAACAATTTAACCCACAGGTTCCACAGGAAGATCGAAATGAGCTGCATGAAGCCTTACTCAGGCTCACCTAGTGCCAGACTCCTCAAGGGCAATTTCAGCAGCCACAGAGTCAGGCCCCATCAGAGGAGCAGGATGAATTGAGAAAATCATTATTGGCACTCACAAACGCCCAAACTCAGTTCATGGTGGAAGTGAAATCCTCTTTGCAGAACTTGGAGACTCAAGTGGGAAAGTTTCTGAATTTGGAACCACAAATAGGGCAACCGAGGGACATGGTAACCATTACACCTCAAGAAAGTCCACCGAGTGACCCAGTTACGAGGAGTGGTGAGCATTTGTGGAACCTGAACCACAACTAAGCTGTTGAGGAATTTGGAGAGATAGTTGATGTAGAGAAAGAAGAGGTCACTGAGGACCACCCTATTGCAGAAAAGACAACACCAAAGGTCATTGCTGACCCTAAAAAAAGTCCATACTCTGAAGGACACCCCCAAAAGTTGAGAGATGTAGGGAGTTTCACTGATCCCTACATTATAGAGAGCCTAGAAAACAAGTATGCCTTGTGTAATTGGGGGATAATCTTAGATATGAAACCCTTGTTTTTGTGTTGTGGGAGAAGTGAGACATGCAACAATAACTGTGCGGATTGCAAGCAGTTCGCAGAAGGATCCACTGGGCGCTAGTAAGGATTAATTGCGTCCGGCTAAAAGACATTAAAGACAACACTACTTGGGAGGCAACCCAATGTTTTAATTATGTTATTTAAATTTTTGTTTTAGTTTGTTTCATTTTGAATTGAACAGTCTCACGATCTGGTATATTGAGTGTTGTGGATGACAGATAAAAGCAGGGATTGAGAAAAATGCTGCAAAAATGGGAGAAATTTGGCACAGCGTCGCGACGCCCGTTGATAAAACACGACATCTCCAGATACCACCTCAATGCAATATCTGCCGCCATCACCACCATTGTGAACCGCTGTTTTGATGTCTGTAAGTCGTCCCTTTTAATTTTTAGTCTTTACATATTTGGGACAATGTGTCGTTTAAGTTTGGGGGATCTTAGTATTTTGTATGTCTGTTTTTGATTTTTTTTTTTTGTATTTTTTTGTCTTATATTAGTCAATTTTTTTTATGATCATGCATGATGTAGTTGCTTGAAACGTCTAGTGAATTAAGTGAGATAATATAATGGAATGAGAAGCAAAAATATGTGTGCTTGAGTTAGATATGCCAAAAATTCATGAACATCTAATTATTTGGGATATTTGTGTTTAGCCTATGTGTGTCAATGGTGAAAAGAATGATTGAAACATGTCTATGAAGTTTGTTTGCTTGCTATTTAAGGCGAAATAGTTAAGATGTACATGCTTAGGGAGATGATTCAGACATTTCTTTTTTAGCTCTTCTTACCATTCATTACCTACCTTGCAATAAATTGTATCTCTAGTCAGCCCCTTTGAGCCTAAAATAAGTTGTTTTCTTTGACACCTCATGATTCCCTTGTGTGCCATAAGCAGTAATTGAAAATAGGGATGAAAAAGAGTGAAAAAAAATACAAAAAGAGAGTGAAAAATTGATGTACCCCAATGCAAAAATGTAAAAGCGTAAGTTTGGGGGTGCCTATGTGAATGTGTTTCATGCTCTCAAAAAGAGAAGAGGGGAATGATAGGTATGAACGGAAAAGAATACCAAAAAGAAGGAAAAAATGGTTGAATGAGAAAAATGCTTATGGTACGTAAATTGAGCCGAAATGCCTACTCTTACCTATACCCGGCTAACGGGCTGACTGACCGACCGACCGTAGCCCTCATCGGGTTTAACTTGTTCCGGACGGCACGGTCTGCTCACGGACACGCCAACCGGTCCGTTCATCGGATTCGAGTTGGCGTGCATGTTCTCGTCGAACTTGGTCCAACCTGGTCCTGCTTTTTTTTTTTTTAATTTTTTTTAAATTCTAATATTTATTTTCTATAATATAAACTAAATTCAATTTAAATATGTAATATAATAATATAATATATAATTTAGTTGTATATATTAAAATTGAAACTTTAAAGTTAACTTTTTATTTTATAGTTTATAACTTTATACTTTATTATAGATTATAACTTTATACTTTATAGTTTATAACTTTATATTGTAAATTTGTAATTATAATTTTATTAATTTATTAGATTAGTAGATATAAGTCATATAACTTATAAGTAATAACAGATTAACAACTAAATAGATAGTAAAATTAAAATTAATGATAAGATGTAAACTTTTGAACTTTCATAACGTTAATAAGAGTACATAATGAAGTAATAATAATTTTATTTACATATTATGCATCCTTTTTGCAAGTTCTTCGTAATATATAGGTTGATTGAATTGATTATGCTCCATAGCCTCTAAATCTGGAGTATTAATTCCAGTCTCGTCTTCGCTCCCGCCTTCGCTCCCGCCTTCCAAAATATTGCCTATTTCTTCATCTTCTGGAGAATTAACGTCTCCACATCCTTGATTTCTTCTCTCTGATTTGATCCAATCCCTTAAGCAGACTAACACTTCTAATGTGCTTCCACCCAATGAGTGACGTGTGTCTCCTATTTGATCTCGTGTTTGGCTAAATGCACTTTCAGAAGCCACTGTTGAGATCGACACATTAAGAACATCCCGGGCCATCGCTGCAAGTACCGGGAATTGCCTTTTGTTATCCTGCCACCATTGTAAAGGGTCAAAATTTTTCTTCGGCTCCGCTGACTTTTGCAAATAAAATTGCATCTCATCGCAAGATCGACTTGTGGTTGGTTGTGTTGTAAAAGTGCTCCATATGTCTAAAGATTCTTCTTCATCGTCATCATCATTGAATCCTGCAGGTGTAGACACAGAACCAGAACTAGAAGGAATATTAGTAGCAGAGTTGGTGTTATCATGTAATGTAGCATAATATTCATATAATGTTGTTAAATTAGTATCAAGTTTATTTATGCAATCAAATGAAGATGGAGTTTCTGTTCCACCTATTTTCATATAAGTATATAAACTAAATATTAGATTATGACAATCTACCTTTTTAATAGAAGGATTTAAGACTGCACCAATACAATAAACATCAGGAATAGGAAAAAAATATTTTTTAAACTTTTCAAACATAATCAGAATCAGATTCAGATATTTCACATTTGATTTTAAACCATAAAGTAAATAGGAAATTTCAGCTATATGAGCTAAAGCATTACAAACTGTTGGGTAATAAGATCCTGAAAATTCAACAGTTGCAGTGTAAAATTTACGTAAAATTTTTAAAAGTTCACCAATTGATTTTCAATGTTCGTCGGTTAACATATACATTACGTTCTTACAATGCGCATTTGCAACATGTGTTATGGGGTCTTTATACTTATAACATTCTTTTAAAAATAAATAAGTATAATTCCACCGTGTAATAATCTCTTCTGGCATGAATTTAGGTCTCAAATTAAATTGTTTACATTTTTCTTTAAATTCTATAATTCTATTTTTCCTATTATTACCCTGAATAACTCCAACAACTCTTTTGACAAGTTTTATTTCAGGTGAAAATAAATCAAGACCACTTTTAACAATTAAATTATAAATATGACAAGCACAACGAACATGAAATATATCAGGAAGTGGTGGTTGTACTTCCGCTTTTAAAAGATCTACAGCAGCAGTATTATTAGATGCATTATCAAATGATACACAAAGTATTTTATTATAAAGATTATATTTTTGGGCATAAAAACAAATAGTTTCGCTTATATATTTTCCAGTATGACTTTGATCCTCGTCATACGCAAAAACAATAATACGTTTTTCCATTTTAAAATTTTCATCAATCCAATGACAAGTAATTGTTAAATAATCATAACTGCTCAACGATGTCCAATGTCCAAGTAAAACTAACATGGCATGGAAGGTTAGCAAACAAATATTGCAAGAAAATAACATAATCATTATGAAGTCTGAAAATATCATCTAGTAGTACTACGAGGAACACCTTTAAAAAAGGATTATATACTCTTTGAATATATGTAATTAAATATGAAGAAGAAAAAGAAAAGGCAAACAACCTCCGACAATCATTTTTGCTAATTCAACGCGATCTTTTTGGATCGCATTTAGCCAACCCCCGCTTAATGGATTAAGTTGTTGACCGGGTTCTAAATCAGCGACAACATTCCATTGTGCCGTATGATCGAATTTTATATGTCTAGCTATAGTGCCCGTCCCCCCGTCACCACCCTCTGTCTTATGTTTATAAGTTCTCCCACAAATATTACATTTAACTCTATCGCATCTACAACTTTATCATAAAAGAGCCACACTTTACTCCTTTTTTTTTGCTCATCGGTTCTGGTAAAGGAGGTCTACGACTACGACTACCACTAGCGCACTAACATTGATGTAGGAACACTAAGAGTGTAGGAGGTTCTTGTTCTTGTTCTTCAAGTTCAACAATATTATCTAATTGAACGTTATCACATTCATTATCTTATTCCAAAATTCTTCTTGCATTTGATCATAATCTATATTTTGATTAGATGATGAAGAACTCTGATTTTACCCTTGAACTAGATTTACTACGATCCGACGCAATTCCTTAGTAAAGACATTATAAAATATTTAAATAATCAACAAATAAATATGACAATTTAATAAAATAATTAGAGAATGAAACGAGTGTACCAAACTTGGATTCGTAATTCAATAGAAACTCAAGCTCAAGTCTTGCGTCTTGCTACTTTGAATTTGAAAACTAATAATATTAATAACTTGAAAATTGATAATAAAGATGATTAAGAGAGTATGAGAATAAGAGAATTGAGAGAAATGTTGTGTGATAAAAATGAAGAAAATGTAGAGAATTTATAGATTTTTAAAGGGTAAAATGGAATTAAAATAAATAATTAAACAAAATAAAAACAAAAACAAAAATAATAAAAGCGACCAACGGCCGAAATGACCGCCCTACGCCGCCCCAAATTTCTTCAAGCCCAACGGCCGAAATGACCGTTGGGCAATTATTTTATTTTTTTGTTCTGGTCCTGGTCGGTTAACCAGAACGAACCGATTTTCCGTTATCGCCTAACTGGCCCGCCTTACGGGTTTTTAAATAACGTCGCGGGTTGGGATTGGGCTAACCTAACCCCAACCCAGATGCCTACCGTCGGCCGGGCCGGTTAAACTACCGGGTCAACCGGTCCGGTTCCGGGTCAACCCGGACCGGTTGACAGGTTTACTCTTACCTACCCCTGCCTAAGCCTATATTACAACCGTGAAAAGTCCTAAAGATCTTTAAATTGTATGTCTATGATTAGTGGAGAATAACAAGTAAACAGACTCATAGGTCATTGGAAAAAACTAAATAAAATTGACATGCATATGGTAGGGGTTCATGCTTCCATTGATTGTGATGAAATGAATTTGCGAAATATCTGACTTGAAATTCTAGATTTCTATATTCATGCTATATATGTTCCAACATATTATCTCAACTAACATTCATGCTTTTCTAAGTAACCTTGTGCAGTTGCTTGATTTGAGTCTTTGAGTCTTTTTATTTGTTTTGTTTCTTTAATTTTGTTTTGATCTTTGCTCGAGGGCAAGCAAATGTTAAGTTTAGGGTATTTGTTAGGCGTATTTTGTATACGCTTTTTGAGTCATTTTTAGTTAGTATTTTTCAAATTTTGTTTAAATAAGTGTCTTGTTAGGGTTGTTTTTCTTTCTTTTGAGTCACAGCGGTCTAAATGGCAAAAAGAAGCTAAAAGTGGGCAGAAAATGAGCTCCCGAAGCAAAAAAGACAAAAGTTGGCAGATCCAAACGAAAGATTGCAAGGCCGCGGTGCCATTCTGCAGAACCACGGTGCCATAATTACTGAGAAGTCATAGTACTTTCGGCACCACGATGTCATTTTGCAGTACCGCGGTGCCGAGGCAGAAAAATTACGTTCTGAGCCGATTTTGACACGGTTTTTAGGGTCCTAAATTTATATTTTCTCAACTATAAAATCCCTAAACCCTAGCCTCATTATTCATCTGGGATCTTACATCTCACATCATACTTTGGAGAGGAAAAGGAGGCTACAACACAAGATTAAAGACAACTTTGGTTCAAGTTTCTTTTCTTTTCTTTGTTTTTATTTCAGTTTATGTTGGTTTGTATTAGTTCTTGACGTGACAATGTTTAGGAGCTAATTACTTTATTAGGGCTTTCCTATTGAATCGCTTGAAACTCTATTTCATAAATTAATGCATTAGTTTGATTTCTTCTTCACTTGATTAAGATTTTTTCAATATTGGTATGAATGTTTGATAGTTAACTGATCACTAATTATCATAATCTATATGATTTCGAATAAAGAACCGAGAGAAGAGATTTGGATATGTTGTAATTGAATAGACATCGGTTAAAATCGTGGACGAAAGTACCCCGATACTTGTGTAGCATTATAGGTTATTGTTCTTAATCCTCCTATGTGGTAAAACCTATCATAGAAATATATAAGGTTTCTGCACTGGGGTTGAACGATTATATATCCTAACCAGAATATAAGACAGTCTAGTTAACCGCTATCTTAACGTAGAAGAAAAAGTCATTCTAGTTGCATTAATGATTGAAAAGAGTGGATAGTTGAGGATATTGAAAGCCCTAATTCCTTCATAACTGATTTAAACCAAAGTATTATCATAATTAGTTTATTTTCTGCATAATAGTTTATTCTTTAGTTAAAAACTCCAAACAATTTAACGTTCACCAAATAAAAACTAAAGCTTAGATAATCAGTACTTGATAACCAGTCTCTGAGGACGATATTCGGTCTTACCAAACTATATTACTTGTGAACGATACGTACACTTGCGTGAGTATTTGTAAAATCGCTAACAACGAGTGTGACAAATGTGTTTACATGAAAGAAAATGTCGATTCATTCATTATGATATACCTCAATGTAGACGACATGTTGATCACTGGAAGCAGTCCTAGGATAATCCTAGAGACTAAGAACATGCTAAAACAATGTTTTGACATGAAAGATATGACTATCACAGATGTCATCTTAGGGATCAAGATCTCTAAGACATCTGACGAACTGATCTTGTCTCAATCTCACTACATCGAGGATGTACTGAAGAAATTTGGGATGTACGACAGTTCACCGGTAACGACACCACTGGAGGTAAGTCAAAAGATTGACAAACATCTTGGTGTGCCCGTACGCCAGGAGCGGTATGCGCAGGTAATTGGTAGTCTGATGTATATCACAAACTGCACACGACCTGATATCGCGTATGCAATTAATAAATTGGCTAGGTTCACCCGTAATCCGAGTGAGGATCACTAGAAAGCGTTGAATTGGGTAATATGATTCCTGAAATATACGCTAAATTTCGGGTTACACTATTCGAGATATCCAACTGTACTAGAGGGGTACAGTGATGCAAACTGGATATCTGATACCGAGGACATCAAGTCCACCAGCGGATATATTTTTACAATTGGTGGTGGAGTTGTGTCCTAGAAATCCTCTAGACAAACCCGTATTGCCCGATCCACCATGGAGTCGGAGTTTATCGTTTTAGACAAAGCGAGAGAAGAAGTTGAGTGGCTTCATGCTTTCTTAGAGGATATCCCATGTTGGGATAAACCCGTGCCTTCTGTAATGATTCACTGCGACAGTCAGTCGGCTCTAGGAAGGGCATGAAGTTCTATGCACAACGGCAAGTCACGTCATATTCGACGGAGACATGAGTCTGTTAGGCAGCTGATCACCACGGGTATTATTTCAATTGATTACGTAAAATCTAAGGAAAAATCGCAGATCCCTTGACGAAGGGCATACCTAGAGATCAGATGTCCTGTCTGTCTAGGGAAATGAGCTTAAAACCCAATCAATAAGAACTGATACGGTGGATACCCAATCTTATAGACTGGAGATCCCAGGAATTAGGTTCAATGGGAAAACTAAATCATAAAGGTTCAGTTGAGCGCTTCGGAGGAAGCAAAAGCACTTCAGATAATGATTTCTTCTTAGAAAAATGAATCCAAGGCCGATCCCGAGATAGACATTAGGTGCTACCTGCGGAGGGGGTAAATGCTAAGTTTCCAAACCTTTAATGATCCTCAATGATTGAGGTTAGGTTGGGGAAACTTTTAATGGTTCCTAACGCTTGTGTAGCAGGGTATTGCAGGATACCTTGTAGGAGACCACCTATTTAAGTGCGAGGACATGCCGCCTCAAATGAACGCACTTAAGAATCCAAGAGTGTCCACAACCCACGACGGACAAACCTTAAAGAAGGATAGAGTAAAGAAAGATATTGTGTTGGTACCGTTGTTCTGGCTTATACTAAACACTGGCGGTTCAAGACATCACGTTCACCGCACAATAAGTAAGTCCGATGGTATTCTACTATGGAAGATTCAAAGTTATGGCTACCTATCCAGATGCAACATCGATCCGCCAGATGATTGCTAGAAAGGCACCATGTGTGTGCGCCAAAATCTCTTCCAAGAGGGGATTGTTGGAAATTTATTAAACGTGAAATCAAGTTAATCTTATTAATTATGACTCGAACAATTGGGGTCCCGTACGTCGGAAACATCATTTCCACACACGTGCACATGTTATACCAAGGATCGTAAATTTCCTTAGTGGAAGAGATATTGGTACGTATACAAACTGTTTGAGACGTAAGATAATAGACGATTATTGGTCAAATGACAATGGTTTCACATTGGTAAATGAAGGAAGAAGTGTACAATAAGTTAAATGATGAATCGAGTCATGAATCGCTATGGAGCCGAGAAGGGCCGCGACACAACTTCGTCAGGGCTGTGTCGCCTCCTTCTTGGGCCGTAGTGCCTACGACGGAATTGGATACTAGAATTCTAGGCTTAAGTTCCAGTAGCTACTGGAACTTGGGCCGCGACTCTAAATGATGTTTTGTGTTCCACTGACTTACTGGACGTGAAACATCGCGACGCCTTCCAGAAGGGTCGCGACTCTAAATGACGTTTTGAATTCCAGTGATCTACTGAACGTAAAGCGTCACGGCGCTACAGTGAGGGCCGCGGCAGTTGGCTTTCAGAAGTCACGAACGGGAGACGAAAAGACATGACTCTTGGGCTGGTTTTGAGGTATTAAACCTCAATTACATCCCACATGAATTCAGCCATTATTTGGCTGAATTGTAACTCCACATTCAAGGACATTACATGGTCATTCAAGGCCTTTACTTGGCCTTGTGTAAGGTCATCTTTTCCACACTATAAAATGAAGCCATGGGTTCATTTGCAAATCACTCAACATTTCAGAAATTATCTTCCTCTCTAGAAACATTCCATATACTCAAAGATCTTTCTTTCTTAAGCAAACATTTGAGTCTCCTTTGCTCACTTGTTTGATTGTTGTTTTATCTTTGGAGATAAGTTGACATCACACCGTTAAAGGAATATACGGGGTAATATTATCTTAAAGATAGATTAAAAATCAATCGACTCAGAAAGCCATCTTCTTTGTTTTATTTCCAGATTTCTAACCTCTTTGTTGTTATTGTTCTCATTCCCATTTCCTTGTTACCACACATTTTGTCACGCCCCGACTTTTCCTAAGTCTTTACTTAGGGCGTGATGGCACCTGGACAATTATTTTCCACCAGGAGCACCATTTAATTCTCTTTATTTAGAAATTTAAACTTATATTCAAATACGGAGTTATTAATAAAAATAACAATAAAGACATTTGTTTATGACTTTATTGAAAATATAACGCGAGCCCATGCTCGTGCAAATATTGTTTCTATATAGACATACTGACAAATATTATTCTAAGTTGGAAGGGAGACCATTCCACAGGCATTTCGAGACATCGAACCGACATTCGAACTTGACAGTACCAAGCCCAAGAATGGACTTGGTATGACAAGAGGTCGCGGACGATCGCTAGCCTTGGCGTGGAGCCTTTCCTCTATCACGCTTTCAAACATGTTAAATAAAGAGTCACTCTACCATCGGGTGGTGAGAACCTTACCTCGCAATTCAAAGTAACACCACAATATTCCAAGCAATCACATTATAACGTAATAAGCATATTGCAAAAACATATCAGGTTACAACATTTTTAAATATGCAACAACTCCTCATAGGAAATTCTCGGTTTAACTGACACTTCATTTTATCTCGTATTATATGTTAAGACATTCCCCTGCATTTGCACATGTTTATTACATTTATAAATTTGTGAACGCGTATTCACTTTTCATATTTATATATAGGTGAACATGTATTTATCTTTCATATTTGTTGCGCGCAACCCGATCCATTATATTTACGTATTTGTGAACACGTATTCACTTTACGTTTTGTTGCGCGCAACCCGATCCATTATGTTCACGTATTTGTGAACGTGTATTCACTTTACGCTTTGTTGCGCGCGCAACCCGATCCATTATGTCTACGTATTTGTGAACGCGTGTATTCACTTTACGCTTTGTTGCGCGCGCAACCCGATCCATTATGTCTACGTATTTGTGAACGTGTATTCACTTTACGCTTTGTTGCGCGCAACCCGATCCATTATATTTACGTATTTGTGAACGCCGTATTCACTTTACGCTTTGTTGCGCGCAATCCGATCCATTATATTTACGTATTTGTGAACATATATTCACTTTACGCTTTGTTGCGGCAACCCGATCCATTATGTTTACGTATTTGTGAACGCGTATTCACTTTACGTTTTGTTGCGGCAACCCGATCCATTATATTTACGTATTGGTGAACATATATTCACTTTACGTTTTGTTGCGGCGCAACCCGATCCATTATATATTTATATATTTATGTGAACACGTATTCACTTTTCATATTTTTGAAGCTCAAATAAATACTATTCTCTTTCTAACATTACGTCATTCATACTTGTAACGATTATAACTTTTTAACCATAACTCCAACTAAGGTGTTTCTCAAGCGAAACTAAGGTAAGACGGGATCTTTCACTGTACCCAATTTCATTTAAAACTACTTTGGGTAACTAACACAAATTTATCCTCAAAACAGCCACATGAAATTTGTTTCGGCAGAATTTTTATTAAACAACACCCAATCTTATAATAGTCATAACTCCTAATCTGTAAACCCGTTCAATCCCCATAAATTCCCAAAACGACGAGAACCGAGAGATACACGTCTCCATGTGAACCATTCTTTCATATTCTGTACCATTTGGTACAGTTTTACACTTTTATTCGCTGCCCTTCCTGGATCTCGATAGATCCGAGGCAGAAACTTTAAACAGAGATAACTCTCAATCCGTAAGTCGGATAGACCCCCGTAAGGTCTCAAAATGTTCACAACAAAGAGATCTAGAACTTTCATTTAGCAAAAATTTTCATATTCCCCACAGATTAGTACAGTTTTACGTTTCAACGTCCTGCCCTTCTGGATTCCGATGAATCCGAGGCAGCAACTTCAAACTACAATAACTCTCAACTCGTAAGTCCGTTTTAATAAATATTTATATATATCTGTCCGTAACAGAGAGATTTACAACCATGTAAATTTTCATATAATTTCAATAAGTAAAACTCAATAAAAACAGTCCGTAATTATGCCTTTCCGAATTTCGACCAAATCTAAGGCAGGAACTTTGAACTATGATAACTTTCAAACCGTACGTCCATTTTACCTCATTTTTGGTTCTATATGATCATATTAGAGAGGTGTACAATTCTTCCGAATTTCATCAAATTCTAACAATTATAACTCAGTGAGAACAGTTCGTAAAGTTTATGACGCAACTAGTTGTCTAAACAATCAAAAGTTCAATATTTCTTTTCAACACTCAATTCTTATTCCAACATGTATTGAACTAAAAATAAAGGATGTTACCAAGAATTTCTGAGTGAGAAAACTCACCTTGTAAGTGTGAAGATTATTGTTGTGTGGTTGCTAAAATTATCCTTACTCTCTAGTATTTTGCTTGCTCTTCTCGCCTCTTGGTATTTTTTCCTCTTCTTTTCTCTTATTTTTTTCTGATTTTCTAACCTTTATGTTATGTACTTTGTTTGTGTGTAAATACAATGTATAAGTGGAGAGTTTTCTATAACCTATAGGAGGTGAAATGACAAGAGTTGGAGGGGAAATGAAAAGGGGGGAAGGGGAAGGGAAGGCCTTGCACGTATGTGCATGCTCCAAAATTGTTATTTTTTTATTTTTTTTTCTTTTGTTTTTCTTTTGTTTTGTTTTCTTATTTTCATTTCATCTATCTATTTATCAAACTTTAACACTAATTTTATCCCATGCAATTTATTCTTTATTTTCTTATATATATTTATTAACCCAACCACAACTATATATATATATTTTTTTTTCCGGATTTCACACATTTAACTCACACAAATTACCTGAAATATTAACCGTTTAATAACCAATGTGTTATGTTAAAAGATTCAACGTATTATGTCTCTAAGTGGTTGTGTTTTCATCCAACAGTAAACTTTTAGACCACTTATCACATAATTTAACATGATATCCTAACAGATAGATGCTTTAGGGATCAAGCTCACAGCCCCCATCATCAACAGAATATCCTTTCATATATTTGTTTATGAAAAATAGTCAGGCAACACGTGAAAGACGTATCAAACACATATTTAATTAAATTAAATTATTCCTAACCATTGTGTGTTGTTTATTCCTTATTATTGGCCCTTTTTGTTTGCATACATACTAATTACCAAAGGTGAGCTATATTTGGTATGTTTTTACCTATCAAAATGATTGATAAACGAAGCAATCATTGTGATATGATATCAAAACAAACTCATTTTCCATATAACTAAAAGGTGAAAGTGACTGTCGAGGTCCCCTATCTTAAACTAGTTGTATATTACAGGAACAAGATTTGTACTTTCGAGTTGAGCACCAACCATAATATTGTACTAGGGATGGGCTGATTTACACAAATATCACCTTTTTAGGCTATAATATTTTTTTTAAAAAAATTCTATTCCTAAAAGTGTGTCAATATATAGTCTTTTGGAAACTATTGTTTCGTTCATTGTTAGAATTAAATTTAATGTCTTCTCATACCGATAAAACATCAAATAATGATCTAACGTTTTGCAATACCTTATAAAATTTTAGATTATGGTCTACGATTTTCACATAAATTTTTTATTTTGCTCAAAAGAAATTTTAATCAGTGATCTAAACAATCTGTAAGCTACACGAGAAATAAAATGATGGTCATTCTGATATCATCAATTATGATTATCAGAATCAATAATTATGCCTTAATCCAAAAAATTGTATTATGAGGGTTTATCAATCATCATGAATTAACTAAGTTTACGATGACTACTAGCTCACTACATTCTTCCTCTTTTATTCGGACTTGAGGTCGACAATATAAACTCACATAAGGAGAGTTGATCATAAGTACTTTTTGATCAAATATTAAGGGTGCCAAAAAAGTTAGGTTATGATTTTAAATGAGTTGGGTATATGTTTGTCATGAAAGCTACTATATATAAGATAGATTGGGTTCATTGATGTTTATCACCTTTCTTGGTTGGCATTTCCCAAGAGGGATTCCATGAAAGGTGTAGGGACATGATATCAATCTCCTATTATTAAGGTGAAAGAGACAAACATGTACAACATATATGCCTGCCCTTCACTTCAGTTTTCCGACTCCTCATCTGTACTAACAACTATTCTAGGGCTCAAAAGTCATAATCCCTTGTGCTAAAGAGATTGACAAAGGAAACTCCTCAAGTATCACACATTGATTATAAAATGTGAAAAGGTCGCTTGAGGTGGTTTAAGAATTAAGTGTGTTATGTGTCGATTTACGTACAAATGCATCAGTCCGTAAGTTTGAAGCTATGATAAGTGAAGGTGTTAAAAGGAAACATGATAGACCTAGAATCACATGAAAAGAAAATCTACAAATGTTTGATGTCAATGTAGACTTAGAGATAGGGCACAATGGAAGAAGAAGATCCATATAAGTGATAACTACTGAGGATAGGTTTTAAATTTGTTTGAGAGTTTCTAATTTGATTATCAACACTATTATTATTATTATAATAATTATTATTATAAATTATAAATTTATTATGTACTTTTATTTTATTTATATGATGATGATATGATATGAGTTTAAATGAAGAAACATAGATTCATATAATCGATTCTAATTTGTTTGAGATTGAGGCATAATCTTTGTTGTTGTTGTTGTTGTTGTTGTATTCGGCCCCATTCTTATTTATGTTGTATTCTTTGACTGAGCACGAACTTAACAAGGAAAAAGGGCTTTTGAAATTTTTGGACAAGTGACCAAAAAGAAAAACGTGTCATATAAATTGAGTTTCAGAGTCTTCAATTTTTTTTTTTTAAAATCTGTATTTTTCAACTGACAAAGAGTATAACCATAAAAATATATTCGGATCCGTAAAATTCTCGGTCTGTTACAATTTAAAATAACAGGATTTAAATTAGTCTGGATCTCGAATGTGTAATCAACTTAACGTATAAAAAGGGTAAAAATTAAGAAGAAATAAAAAGAAGTCAGCAGAGTCTAAATAAAATAATAGTAATAATATACGAAGAAAAACTGGCAAGCTCGCCAATATATATGTTACCCCGTCATCCCAATTTATGTGAAGATAGTACTGTTTGGAGAGTCAAATAATTCTTTCTTTTACTATAATTTTTTTATTTTTTAAAAATATTTTGAATTATTAACTATATTGACTTGCAATACATTTCGTGTAGTTTTTCATAAATGTAAATTTTAGTTTAAATTTTGTTAAAAACTCTACCCAATTTATTCAAACTTAAGTATTTGGACCTTTGTATTTTGAACACCTTTACATAAATTAAAACAAAGAGTGCGTTTTTTATATAGTTTTCTATATAAATATATATAATCTAACTTGGGGTCAACGGGTGCAACTAGGACTTAAGAAGGTCAAATGAGCATGCTGAACTTTATTTAGGCTAGTTAAAATTGATCTAGTTTATAGGATAAGGATTGTCCAAGTCCATATAAGGAGTCCATGTTTTCATTTCATATCCGATATGAGACTCTTAACACTCCCCCGCACGTCCATACCTTGTTAACTGGAGCGTGGACAATATAATTTGGGGGCCCAACGTCGGTGAATAAAGAATTGGAATGAGTCTGGCTCTGATACCATGTAAAGAATGGATCTTGAGCCTAACTCAACCCCCATAGCTAGCTTATAGGGTAAGGATTGTCCAAATTCATATAAAGAGTTCATGTTCTCATTACATATCAGATGTAGGACTCTTAACAAAAAGGAAAAAGAGGAGCAACTCTTTTGTAAAAATACATGAATAACTCTTAATTATATGAGGGAAAACGATAGCACAGAAGCAAGTAAACACTAAATATTTTGGTATGATGAACATGTAAACACATAGTCAGGATTTTACAAGTCAACTATTTAATTATCATGCTAGTATTGGTCTATTTCAATCCTTAGAGACTGTTGATAGCACATGACACAATTAGCATAGGAAATATGGCCCTTCATTATCTTCTACACATGCATTTAACTAGGTAATATAAACTTATGGATAAGCAGTAATTACACGGATTTGAATAGACATATACAGACAATTTGGTCAAATGTGCAGAGCTAAGACATGTAGGCTGGTCTGAAACAAGGTCATATATGATCAAAGCAATGATACATCAAAGTATACAAGCAATCACTTACCTAAACATCAACAGGGAGCCTGCCATAAACATAGTTAACTCATACAACACTAACATGCTCTACATACCTCAAATTAGTTTATAGGGACACTTAAATACCATGAGTTTACAAACCCACCTTCATCACATATTGAATTAAGAACTAATAAGGATATCATACCTTTAAACAACAAAAACTGCATTCAAACCTAAGTAACAAGTTCTAAGAGTTCAAATAAATTATTTTTAGCACTACATCACTGACACAACACCCTTTTAAACCTATTCAAGTATAAACTTACTTTAGAAGATAGGTATCCGAGCTGTCAGAAAAATCAGAGTATTAGGCATGCAACTGACAAGTGATGTATAAGATATTTATTACACAAAGTCATGCTACCTCAATTATTGTTAGTCCACTATTTTCTACCATTGGAAGTGAACCACCTAATAATAAGTGAAAAAAACAAAGTCATTTCGCCATTTTTGCTTAAATACTCCTGCTATACAAATTTAAACCATAATACTTTACTTATTCCTTTCACTTTTGTGACCATATACTTCCAAAAGAAGAGTTAAGCTTGTCTCCAAATATGGCAATTAGGGGTGGTAAAATTAGTCCAAATTCAAATGACCCGCCCAACCCCCCAAGATTTTATGGGTTTGGGCAAGAGTAATTTTGATAATGGGTTGGTTTGGGCTAGTTGTTAGGCGTATTTTGTATACGCCTTTTGAGTCATTTTTAGTTGGTATTTTACTCGTTTTTGTTGTGTTTAGTATAGTAGTAGATTTGTTTTTCTTTCTTTTGAGTCACAGCGGTGCAAAAAAGCAAAATGGCAAAAAGGAACGAGAAATGGGCAGAAAAGGTGCTCCCGAGGCGAAAAAGACGAAAGTTGACAAATCAGACCGAAAGAAGTCAGCACCGCGGTGCCATATTTACCGAGGAGCCACAAGATTTTCAAAGATCATGCCATTTGTGCCGAGAAGTCGCAGAATTTCGCACCGCTGTCGACGCGAAATTTCGGGCCCGAATGTAAATCGCTGGCGGATTGGTCTATAGTACCTAAAATTAGTGGATATTTAAGCCATAGGAATTAATGTTATGAAGGAGGTTGGTCATTCTACAAGACAACACAACACGACGGATTTGGAGCTACAATCGAGACTTTGTTTCACGTAATTTTTTTATTTCGCTTTTAATTCAGTTTATGGATGGATATTGTGTTAGTTCTTAGCGTGACTATGGCTAGGAGCGAAACACTCTATTAGGGGCTTTCCTTATGAATCACTTGAAACTGTTATTCATGAATTAATGCAGTAGTTTGAATTCTTCTTCGCTTGATTAAGATTTAGTCAATATTTGATAATTAATTGATTACTAGTTATCATAACCTATATGATTTCGAATCAAAAACCGAGAGGAGAGATTTGGATATGCTGTAATTGACTAGACATAGGTTAAAATCGCGGACGAAGTACCCCGATACTTGTGTAACATTATAGGTTACTGTTCTTAATCCTCCTATGTGGTAAATCTGATCATAGAAATATAGAAGGGTTCTGCACTGGGGTTGAGTGATTATAAGTCCTAACCGAAATATAAGACAGTCTAATTAACCGCTATCTTAACGAAGAAGAAGAATCATTTTAGTTGCATTAAGGATTGAATAAAGTGGATAGTCGAGGATTTTGGAAGCCCTAATTCATTCATAACTGATTACAACTTTATAAGTTTAAATCTTGTAATTATTCTAGTAGTTAAATAAATACCCCAGTCAAATATCGATTGCCAAATAGATAACATAAAATAGATGAATGATACTTAGAAACCAGTTTCTGTGGACGATATTCGGTCTTACAGACTATATTACTTGTGAACGATGTGTACTCTTGTGTGAGCAGTCGAATTATCGCCTGCCAAGTTTTTGGCGCCGTTGTCGGGGACTGACGTACATCTAATATCGAATCATCTGTTTTTATTTCTACTATGGCTTTATTTTTAATTTATTTTAATTTTAATTTTTACTGTTAAAACCGTGTGCCTTGATTTGGTTGTTGATTTTGATCTATCTCAGGGACTCAGTTTATGCGAAGAAGAAAAGGGGCAGACACACTTGTTCCCTTCAATCCTGAAATTGAGAAAACCTGCAAATAAAACAGGCACAACAAAAGGATATCTGAGTCAGTGACCATGAATAACGAGCCAAATCAAAATGGGGCGGACAATGAGGTTCCTGAGAATGCAGGGGAACCAATACAGGTCCCAGCAGAGAGAAGTTTGGGGGACTGTGTTCTTCCCACGGTCACAGGTGCACAGACTTGCATCAGACTCCCAGCTATAGGGGCCAACAACTTTGAGATCAAGCCAGTCATCCTGAGCATGGTCCAGAACACAGTATAATTTAGAGGACTGTCATCTGAAGATCCCTACATGCACATTGCAAATTTTCTGGGGGTGAGAAGTGGATGTTAGTCCACATTTTTATAATGGACTGAGTGGTACTAATCGTACCATCATTGATGCTGCAGCAGGGGGTGCTTTCATGAGAAAGAGTGTCAATGAGGCACATGAGTTACTGGAAGATATGGCTGCCAACAATCATCAAGGGGCATATGACAAAGTCGACCAGAAGGCTATGGGCATACATTAACTAGATGTCATCATCGCTCAACGCACAGTGACCCTTTTGACGGCTAACTGCAGCAGAACACCATGTCCGTGAATGCAGTCCAGCTGCTTGTGAATAGTGAGATTTGTGGTGGACCACATTCCTTTGACATATGCACAGTGGTGGACCCTAATAATGTGCCAATAGAGCAGGTACACGTGGTTGGGAACTTTCAGAGGCCTTATAATTCCAACACATACAACCCAGGGTGGAGAAATCACCCTAACTTTTCGTGGAGAAACGACACCTCACCAAAGAACCATATCGCGTGGTTATCGTAACCAAGAGGTGCAAAATCAGACTACCTCATCCCAGCAGTTTAGACCACATATACAACAGAGAAACTCGATTAATCGAGAGTGACGCTTACACTCACCAATTTGCGTAATCGCCTCATGTCCAAATAAGGTCCTCTCTCAGGAGCTTGGAAATACAGGTTGCGCAACTTGCAAAGATGGTAAACAACAGGTCGTAGGGCACTCTCCCAAGCAATACATAGGTAAATCCTGCAGAGAAAGGTCAAGCAGTTGTTGAGGAGTCGAAAGCATTGGGCGAGTTGCTCCTCACCGCAGTGGTAAGTGAGAAGTGAGAAAGCAATGAGGTAGAGAATGAGGGTCACCGAGACCGCCCTACACTGAGACACTCCACGAACACCTGGCGGAGTACGTTGATAGAATCTCTTACCCTCAGAGGTTACAAAAGAAGGCAATTGACAAGCACTGAACCACCCTCACATCTATGCCCATACATTTCCTACTCCACGCCACTCCACCCACTTCTACCCCACCTAACCCTATATCCGACCATACCCCCAACTTACCACCCGCCCTACCCCCACTCCATTATTAAATTTTTATTTCATATTTTTTTTATTTTTATAGAAAAATTATTTAAAATATTAAATTTTTAATTACCGCCCCCTACCCCTCCTCCCCGACCCCTCCCCCCCCCCCCCCCGCCCTACTCCCTCCACCCCACTCCACCCTCAAATTTCTATTTTATATTTTTGTTACTTTTATAAAAAAAAATTATTAAAAATATAAAAAAAAATCTTACCTCCCCCTACCCCCTCCACCCCCACCCTATTCTCAAATTTCTATTTCATATTTTTTGTTACTTTTATAAAAAAAAAATTAAAAATGTGAAATTTTTTCTTACCTCCCCTACCCCCACCCCCACCCCATTCTCAAATTTCTATTTCATATTTTTGTTACTTTTATAAAAATATTAAAAATATGAATTTTTATTACCTCCCTACCGCCCCTACCCTCCACCCCAAACTCCATTGCCTCACCCATTCTCAAATTTCTATTTCATATTTTTGTTACTTAAATTTTTTATTAAAATGTGAAATTTTTCTTACCCCTACCCCCTACCACATTCTCAAATTTCTATTTTATATTTTTTTACTTTTATAAATAATTTATAAAAAATATATAATTTTTTTCTTACCCCCTCTGCCCTATCCCCACCCACCACACCCCACCTAGGGTCATATCATCCATTGGCCTGGGTATCGACATATCTGAATCGGACCGATAAGAATTTGGTCCTGAAAAAAGATACGGGATTGGATCGATACCTTATCGGGCGGATACCCGATCCGGTCCGATAAGGTTACGGTCCTGCTTCAGATAATATTTCCATCCAAACCGTCCGTAATATTTAAATCCCTGCTTTACTTAAAAATCTCAACTTTACTTATAATTTTTTTATAAAAATCTCTGCTTTACTGTTTTACATAACACATATTAACAAACTTAAAGCAACATATAATAGCAATATTCCAAGGATTGATCATCAATTCATCATCCCAATTTCCAAACTATTCTATGGTATCGCATCGGATCGATAACATATAAGGTATCGTAATTAGACTGCCGTTTGACCAATCCTTATGTCCGGTACTCAGATCCGACTGCTAACTTTTTGTCCCGAGTATTTGCTCGATTCTCGGGTTATCCGGACCGATAACAACCCTACCCTCACCCCATTCTCAAATTTCTTTTTTATATTTTATTACTTTTATAAATAATTTATAAAAAATGTGAATTTTTTTCTTACTCCGCTCATATCCACACCTACCCCTTCCACCTCCACTTCATCCTCAAATTTATATTTCATATATTTTTTTTGCTTTTATAAAAAATAAAAATAATTTTTAAAAATATTATTCTTATTTTAAAAATAAAGATATGGAAAAATCAAATATCATACAAAATAAAATAACATCATAGAAGGTAAATTTGAAATTTGTAAAAGAAATGAGTCAAGTTGGGCAATTTGGGTTATGACCCATCATTTAGCTCATCTTGATCCGTCCATGTTAACCCATGTAAGTTTTGGGCGGGTTGGACATTGATCCATCTAAAACTTCAACCTATCTTGACCCGCCCAACTTCAATCCAAACGGCCCATCTGCCACCTCTAATATGGCAATATAATGTTCTATGATTCCTGAGTGTAATGACAATCTTAGGTATGTTGAAAAGCAAGTAAATTCTTTATAAAATCAAATGAGAACTAAATACTTGGCATATGCAGTTTTCGGTATTGACAACTAAGAGAAAAGAGAAGTCAAATTTACAGTCTACTCACAACTAAAGTAACAAATTTATATCTTCAATGCTAATAATTTTCTAGTGCAAATTGGTTCAGCTTGACAAACTGGTTCTGCATTTTTTTTTTCCTTGACCTGAATATTGTCTAATCAAAGTTTAATTATGTTTAAAAGCATCATATTCCTACAAGGACAAACTAGTTTTGCATTTTCTTTTCTCCTTGACCTGAATATTGTCTAATCAAAGTTTAATTATGTTTAAAAGCATCCTATTCCTACAAGGACAAACTGGTTTTGCATTTTCTTCTCCTTGACCTGAATATTGTCTAATCAAAGTTTAATTATATTTAAAAGCATTCTATTCCACCAATTTTAATAGGGTGTGAACATATATGAGTATAAGCCTTACAAAATGTCTGAGCAAAATACGGTACAATGAACTTTATAACTCAATATTATAACTTGAAATAAAGAAGGAAGCATGCTCAATAAATTTCTCATTTGGTCATCTAAGAAAAAATCATCTGAAAAATAAATTTCTCATTTGGTATCTAAAGTGTAAATGTGTATAGTAGTATAATAATATTTCTACCTATAATTAGAATATTTGTATAAATATAATTATGGTAAGACTAGGATTCCTCTTGTATATGGGACTAAGATTCCTATTGTAATTGAGATGAATATTGTACATTATATATATTGATATTAATGAGAAAGACTCCCCAAGGGAGATTAATATCATCTTACATGGTATCAAGAGCCAACACCCTAAACCCTAATTCTTCTTAATTTTTTCTCCGCCTCCCTCCTTACTGTTGTGGCAGTACATTAACCAAGAAACAAACTTTGTTCCTTCCTTACTGTTTCCGCAGTAAATTGACCAAGAAACAACATTGTTTAGTTACTTCTTACCTTGCTGTTTCAGCGGTACCTTGGCCGATAAACAACAATTGTTTCATTACCATATTTTCTCATTCTCTCCTAAATTATATCTACTATCATGACTCCTCCTACAACTCCTGAAACCCAAGAAGCCTCCTCCTCCACTGTTATCACTCCCGAAACTGCAAAGCCATCTTTAAATCCAACCCTAACCGTTACCAACATCAAGAACTATATTCTCATTCTCCTTTATCAAGAAAACGGTCAGTATTCTCCTTGGGTTGAACTGTTTCACATTCATGCATGTCTCTATAACGTGCTTGATCATATTGATGACACTATTCCTCGCCCCCCGGAGGTTGATGATTCTACATGGCGTCGCCTCGACGCTGCCGTCAAACAATGGATTTATGGTAATATTTCTCAGAATCTACTCCTAACTATCATGAAATTTGGCGCCACAGCTCATAATTTGTGGAACCGTTTGAAGGAAATCTTTCAAGATAACAAGCACACTCGTGCTGTGTATTTAGAGGAACAATTTAACAATACACGTCTTGAAATTTTTTCCAACATGATCGAGCATCGCAGATGCTTGAAACTATCGTGATCAACTCTCCAATGTCGACACGCCTGTCTCGGACACTAAAATAGTGTTGCAATTTATTGCAGGCCTTCCTAAAGGCGACTATGATACGTTAGCCACCATGATTCAACAGGCAGATCCGTTACCTAGTTTCAACAAGGCTCACTCGCAGTTGTTGCTTGAAGAGACCCGTCGTGCTAAGCAGGATGAGCACAGTCAGTAGAAGATAGCTGTCGACACACAACCCCAAAATCAGACACCACCAGAAAACTCTCAACCACGGCAGGGCCGCGACGACAAGGGTGTCGGCGGTCGCGCGATGCAGGAGTTCGCGGTCGTGGGTGCGGTCGCGGCGCCAGGCAAGCAGAAGAATATCAACAGCAGGTCCGCAGAACAATCGGGCCGGCACTCAAAGACTGGCACAAGCCGCAGTCGCCAAGATAGCCGCAAGCACTCAAGATGAGTCACAGACCGCTTTCCAGCACTCAGATCCTTCAACCAAGATTCTCAACACGGGTTGTTGGTCCAGCCACCCACTCTAAGAAGCCCAAGACTTCAACAAGTCCACTTCATGCAAGGATAGTTCCAGCAGCCCGCCTCCGGCATAGCCCTCTCTGAGTTGGGTCAGGCTTTTAGCAGCCTCAATCTGCAATAACCTGACAACAACTGGTACATGGACTCCGGAGCCACTTCTCACCTTACCCGGTCTGTAGGTAATATTCCCAAACTGTTCAGTTTAAAGTATCCTCAATCTATTACAGTTGGTAGTGTCACCGCATTCAAATAAAGGGTTATGGTACATCATACACACCACCTCATTATCCATTCCCCCTTAAGAATACCCTATATGCCCCACATATAATTAAGAACCTAATCTCTATCCGCAAATTAACTCGTAATAATTCTGTCTCTGTTGATTTTGACCCTTTTGGTTTCACTGTGAAGGATCTTCATACGGGGACACCTCTTACGAGATACAATAGCACAGGGGATCTATATCCATTCACTTCCACCTCCGCTGCCAGATCTCCCATCTCTCTAGCGGCCATTTCTTCTTCAACATGGCATAATAGGTTGGATCATCCAGGAGCACCAGTTTTTAATTTTCTTAGAGGCAATAATTTCATTACTTGTAATAATGGAAAGCTTGCCCAAAACTGTGTTTCTTATTCTTTAGGCAAACATATTATTCTTCCATTTAAATCATCTACTAGTGTTACCTTTGCACCATTTGATAGTATACATGCCGATTTATGGACATCACTTGTTGCTAGTTCTCTTGGTCATAAATACTATCTTGTCTTACTAGATGATTTTTTCCATTTTTACTGGTTATATCCTCTCAAATTTAAATCGGAAGTGTTTGCCAAATTTTTTGAGCTTCGAACATTCATTCAAACACGGTTTGAAAAAGATATAAAATCTTTTCAATGCGATAATGGTCGTGAATTCAACAACTCTATGTTTCATCGGTTTTGTACTAATAATGGCATGGTCTTTCGCTTCTCCTACCCCCCCACACTTCCCCATAAAATGGTAAAGCTGAAAGAATTATCCACACCATTACAAATATGATTCGCACTCTATTGATTCATGTATCCCTCCCTCCGTCCTTCTGGGTATATGCTGCTAAAATGTCAGAATATATTCTAAATATTCTCCCTACTAGCACCCTTCACAATATGACTCCTACCGAAATCCTATATTATAGAGTTCCCTCTTATGATCATCTACGGATATTCGGTTGTCTATGCTATCCTAACATTGCCTCTACTCCCCCTCACAAGCTAGATCCCCGATCCACTCCATGTGTCTACCTAGGCTTCCCTCCAAACCATAGGGATTATCTATGCTACGACTTGTCAACTAGTCAAATCCACATCTCCCGTCACGTCACATTTGACGAGACTACATTTCCATTTTCGAATCATCAGAAATTTAAAAAAACTGGGCTACTCATTTCTTGACGAGCCTGCCATGTCTCCCATTATCCTTGATCAGCTCACTCAATCATCCCAGATGTCAGCGCCGCGACCCATCAAGGAAGCGCCGCGGCACCTCCCTTCCAGTGAGCAAACTAACTCTTCCAGGGAATTAGAGTCGCGACCCCTCGAGGATGCGCCGCGGCGCCTCCCTTCCAGTGAGCACCTAGTTGCCGAATTGCATTTAGAGCCGCGACCCTCGACAGTAGCGCCGCAGCACCTTCGAAGATTCCCACTGGCGTCGCGGCCCTTGATCGCGGCGCCGCGACGCCTTCGACGGATTTTCCTCCACCCTCTCCTTATCCGACCTCACCATCTGCTTCGGATCCCCACACCGTCCCCACTCACCATATGGAAACTCGTGCTAGATGCGGGATCTTCAAACCCGAAGTCCAATTTAACCTGTCTGTCTAAACCATCTCTCCACTTTCCAAAAATCCCAAATTGGTCAAACAGGACCCTAATTAAAATGCAGTTTTGTCTGAGAAATTCAATGCTTTGACTAAATAGCACATACGCGATATAGTACCTAGACTTGAGGGGGTGAATGTGGTTCGTTGTATGTGGCTATTTCGTCACAAACTCAGAGACAATGGGTATCTTGAGAGGTATAAAGCACGTCTTATGGCTAATGGCACGAATCAGCATGAGGGTATTGATTGTGGTGAGACATTTAACCCGGTTGTCAAACCGGCTACCATTCACACAGTTTTGAGCATAGTTATGGGCAGACACTGGTTGATATATCAACTTGATGAAGAATGCATTTCTACATAGGATCTCGATAGAGACACATACGCATCAACCGCTCAGTTCACCCATTCTCGCATCCCTCACTATGTGTCGCTGCCTCAGATATGTCATTATATGGCTCAAACAGCCCCCGCACGGTATGATCGATTTACCAAGTATATCTTGCAAATTGGGTTTGTATGCAGCAAGAGTGATACATCACTCTTCATTTTTCATCGAGGTAGTAGCATTGCTCACTTATTACTTTACGTGGTTGATATTGTTCTTACTGCCTCCTCCAATGGGTTGAAAAATGAGATTATTGACTTACTTAAGACTGAATTTGCAATGACTGTTTTAAAAAAATTGAGTTATTTCTTTGGGATATCAGTGACCAGCTCTGCCAACCACATATTCTTGTGTCAGCGTAAGTATACATAGGAGATTGTGTACAGGGCTAAAATGGTGAATTGCAAAGTTATACCTACTCCAGTTGATTCAAAATCTAAACTCAGTGCTATGGATGGTGCTCCAGTCTCCGATCCTACTCTATATAGGAGCCTTGCAGGTGCACTTCAATATCTCACATTTATAAGGCCAGACATTGCTTATGTTGTTCAGCATGTATGCTTATTTATGCATTCCCCCAGGGAGTCTCATTTCACTGCCCTTAAGTGTATCATATGATACATTAAGGGCACACTTGATTATGGTTTGCACCTATACCCTTCTGCACCAAACAAGTTGCTCTCATATACGGATGCAGATTGAGCAGGGTGTCCGGACTCGCGACGCTCTACCTCCGGCTTTTGTGTTTTTTTAGGGGACAATCTGATTTCATGGTCTGCCAAGCGATAGGTCACCCTATTACGTTCTAGTGTCGAGGCTGAGTACAGAGGCATTGCAAATGTGGTAGCTGAGATTTTTTGGCTTAGAAATTTAATGTTAGAACTTCAGTGTCCTTTGCGTCAGCCATCTATTGTGTACTGTGATAACATCTCTGCAATCTACCTTTCTCACAACCCGGTTCAACATCAGCGAACCAATCACGTTGAGATGGACATACATTTCGTTCGTGAGAAAGTTGCGCTAGGCCATGTCAGAGTATCAGTATGCATATATATATTTACCAAAGTATTTTCCAGACAGTTGTTTCTTGACTTCAGATCCAGTCTCAGCGTCCGGCCTCCTCCCACTCCGACTGAGGGGGTGTGTAAACGTGTATAGTAGTATAATAATATTCCTACCCATAATTAGAATATTTGTGTAAATATAATTATGGTAAGACCAGGATTCCTCTTGTATATGGGACTAGGATTCCTATTGTAATTGGGATGAACATTGTACACTATATATATTGATATTAATGAGACAGACTCCACAAGAGAGATTAATATAATCTTACATAAAGTGTAAGTCTTTGATGTCTCTGGTTGTTCAAGGAATGACAGAAATTGCTTTCTATGTGCATTTCACAAGCATACAACATAAAACTTACTATCTATTCTACAATAATATCTTAGAACGAATATCTCACCAAAACTCCAAAATCTCAGTCCCAAACTGATGTTTGAGAATGAATATCTCACCGATTTTTAATTAACTTTGAGAAGAAGAAAAGGTAACCAATAAGAAATCGCATCGAGCAGAAAAACAGGACAAAGCTCATAAATGCCATCTCGCTAGTATGCATTCGCAAAAATAAAAAGTAGAAAAATGAGAGGAGGGGACGGTAGAGATAAGTCATTAAGACTATTGCCTAAAATAGACATACAAACCTGATACAAGACCACAAGCATCAGAATTTCACAAAAACGCAAGCAAATCGAGAGACGAGAGAGGAGCATAAGGCACGACTAGGTTTGAAACCTTTCGCGCCTTTGTGCGTAAATAAAAGGCAGTGGGTGGGGAATCCCTAATATCTATGATATGGGCAGTCAAGTCCTTTCGGACTTGGGCTCACGGATTGAAAGAGAAATGAGCCGCTTGGTCGTCAACTCCAAAAATGGGTCAACGAAAAACCGCCACACAATACGTGACGGTGCAAATAACTATCATACGTGTTATTAATTTATGACGCTTTATATAATCGCCACGCTTTATGTCATAAGTGCATGTTGATCAAGAAGTCAAGGGAAAAATTGTCATACTATGTGACGGTTACAAAAACTGTCACACTCGCTATCATCAGAGGTCATTTTTCTCAGAGCTAAAAGCCTTAGAACTATCTCTCATGTGTTGAAATGAAATGAAGTATATATTATAACTTCAGGATTTATCTTAATTTAGATGTACTAAGGAAATAATTCATTAAACTTATATTTCGTCGCTACACAATACCTCGACATTTTTATAATGAAAAATAACAACGGAATTTGCCGTCGCTAAAAATAAAATATTTTATAGATAAATTTAAAGACTTAGCGATGAATATTCCATTGCCAAATTTTCGCGCTATATATTAGCGATGAAATTCAATTTTGGTCGCTAATCGGTCGCTATATATTTTATAGATAAATTTAAAGACTTAGCGATGAATATTCCATTGCCAAATTTTCGCGCTATATATTAGCATGAAATTCAATTTTGGTCGATAATCGGTCGCTATATCATGAACAAGATTTTTAATTGCTATTCTAGCGATAAAATAATTATTATGTATCTAATCCATCATTATTTAGCGATGGAATGTGATCACTACAAAGTAATCTCTTAACGTTGTTTTAGTAGTGATATAGCTACTGAGATTTTTAAATTGATTTATTGTGATTTATGGGGGGAAATAGGACTCCTTCTTGTGGTGCCTCATTTTTTTACTATTGATGATGGCCTGATTTTTTCTCGAGTAGTGTGGATTTTATTTTTGGTTTATAAGAAAGAAGTATTCTAACCCTTGAAAAGTTTCTTCGCTTTGGTGGACCGGCAGTATGGTAAACATCTGAAGATAGTGAAGATAGTTAGAAGTGATAATAGAACTAAGTTCACATGTATTAAGAATTATTTCTTTGAACATGAAATAATTTTCAAACATCTTGTAGAGAGACACCTCAACGAAATGAAAGGGTCGAAAGAAAACACAGTCACATTCTTAATGTGACACGACCATTAAAGTTTCAGGGCCATCTTCTAACAAAGTTCTGGGGAGAATGTGTATTGACTGCTGGGTACCTGATCAATCAGTCACCCTCTTCAATGATGAATGAAAAAACTCCTACAAGATTTTACATGGAAAGAAACCACAATATGAACATTTGATAGTATTAGTCACTGTGCTACCCGCACAAAATAGGAAGAACATGAGATAAGTCTGAAAGTCAGAGTCGTAGGTGTGTATTTGTAAAAATCATTTTGACTTGGATAATAAGGAATTCTTGGTCTCAAGGGATGTGGACTTCTACGAAATCAAGTTCTCATTTGCTTTAGGATCGGGTGGCTTGATAAAAAATGAAAAGTATGGAAGTCTCATCTAAGACAATGGTGGTTTTATAGCAAGTAGCACTTGAACACCGAGTGGGAGAAATAGAAAAATAATGATAGACAAATCTGGAGAAGAATACCGGAAGGATACAATAGTGTAGATGACACTGGGGAGACACCCGGATAGACACATTTCAGGTATCATATATCGGACCTGACATCCAGAATAATGCAGACCAGACAGAGACCGTTCTGAATCGGAAACATAAGAAGGAAGTCCGAAAAGAAGAAGTTCAGACTAGAAAACCCGATCGGGGGAACAAATGAGATGGGGAAAACTTCAAAAACATGAATCAGTCCGGTTGCGCGATTATGTCACTGAAACGGTATAGAGAAAGTCTCATAAGATCTTCCACCTACTCCTCAACAACCTTCAGGTGCACCTTATCTTTTAGCTCACAATATAACGTGTGACAATTTGTCTTTGCGACACAAAAAAAATCTTGCAGTGATTACTATTGGAAATGAGCCGAGAAATCTCTTGAAATTCATGAAAAAGGAACAATGGCGAAAAGCAATCCAGCAAGAGATACAAATATTAGAAAATAATGAACACATGAACACTGAAAACGTTGCCACCGAATCAGAAGGCGCTCGGATGCAGATGGATGTACAAGATAAAGTACAACTTCGACAGAAACATCGAGCGATATAAGGCTCGCTTGGTTATTTTCATAAACAAGCAGGAGGAAGGCATCAATTACAATGAGAGATTTGCTCCGGTTGCTAAGGTGGTGACAGTTCAAGTATTTTTGGCGATTGCTCGAAATTGGCAGCTATATCATATGGATGTTCATAATGTCCTCTTACACATATATTTCAAGAAGGAAGTGTATATGAAATTACCATCGGATTTTCCGTGTTTCTAGTCTGGGTAAGTATATCATCTTCAAAAATCTCTGTACAGATTAATACAAGCTCCAATTTGTTTGTGAAGTTGTTAAGCGCTTTGATAAAGTATGAATCCAAACAGTCGTACTCAGATTACTCTCTCTTTACTATGCACCAAGGAGGTATGCATCTCAACGTTTTAGTTATGTGGATGACTTAATCATTTCCAGAAACAAGCACAATGCCATTAAACAATTTAAAGACTATCTCATTAAGTGTTTCCACATGAAGGATTTGTGCTCCTTGACGTATTTTCTTGGAGTTGAAATTGCTAGGGGATCATATTGAAATATTTCTATGTCAAGAAAAATATGCATTGGACATAATCTTTGAGACTAGATTATTGGAAGCTAAAATCAATCAATACTCCCATGAAACATAATCACAGTTTGACAATGGTCGGTGGAGCCAAGTTGGCACATCCAAAACCATACCGTCGATTGATCAGTAGATTCACATATCTCTATTTCATGCAATTGGAGTTATCATATTATGTGTATGTAGTCTCTCAATTCATGCAACAACTGAAGAAAGTGCACTGAGATGCAACTCTCCGGGTGGTGCGTTATTTAAAAAGGAATTCGGGACAATAAGGAATAGTGATGTGAAAGGATTGTGAACTCCATTTGTACCAATGGTATGATTCAGACTAAGAAGGATGCCGGCTAACCTAGAGGTCGCCATCGGATGGTTTATCTCGCTCAAAATTCACCAATGTCTTGGAAGACTAAGAAGCAACATATTATCTCTCGCTCGTTGGGGGAGGCGGAATACCGATCGATGGCAATGGCGGTCTGTGGATTAAAATGGATAAAAAGAATTATGCAGAGTTTTGGAGTCAAACACTAATATCTGGTTAATGTGTAATGTGACAGTCAAGCAGCATTATATTGACGGAATTCTAATGATTCATGAATGAACTAAACATATCAAAGTGGATTGTCACTGTCTGGGATGAGCTCTAGTGCAGACATATATCCCCCAACTACGTGAACAACTACTGATGTGTTTATGAAAGTGTTGGGAAAGTCACAATATAAACATTTACTTGGCAAGTTGGCCATTCGGAACCATCATTTTCCAACTTGAACGGGGGCATTATGACCATATATATATATATATATATATATGAAAATTATAGTTCCTTTATAATTATGGTAACATAGAAATTAGAATAAGGTTAAATTAGGTGATGACTTACTTGTATATAAGGAGATAATATTAGGAATACTAATAGAAGAGAAAAATTCACTCAAAATATTTTTGTCTATCTACCTCTTTCATGTCATGACTTTCAATTTTAGCTGGATATGACACTTCTTTTTATTTTTATCGACAGATGGCAGTGGAACAGTGAGGGATCTACGTCGTTTGAAGTGGTTGTTCGAAAACAAATCATGTTGCAGATACGGAACGGCGATGTCGCATTGCTCAAAACCAAGATAACATCAGAAAAAAGCACGCTTGTTCACGTGAACAAGTGTGCACACAAGAGATCCGCCCCTGCAGTGGAAGGTGGGAGTGTAATATTATTTGGAGTGCTAACTAGAGACGATAAATTGTACTGCTAGTGGAGCACAACTCGATTAACAATAATAATAATAAACAAAAAAATACATCCTAATTAAAAAAATTCCTAGCATTTAGTTATTGTCGAATTACGAAATTCAACCGGACTACAACTTACAAGAAGTGTTTCTTTCCGCATCACTTCGATTTGAATTTCTGCGATAGGACTGAATAAGGTGACGAAAGCTGAAGTCAAGGTTCCTTGATGTGTTCCATAAATATTCATATTAATTCGAAATGAGCAAGAGATAGATATAAATTGAGAAAGTAAGTCTGCGTTCTTCTTAATTAGACTTTTTAGTCTAGTCTCTATTCCTGATATATGGTCTGATTGTTATCTATAAGTCTTGTTTTGACAGAAATTCTGGAGAGAAAGAAAAGTAAAAAGAGAGTAAAAGTAAGGAAATTAATTAAGATTGTTGGGTCCCGGGGCTACGGATCAAAAAGTTAAAGCAAGATTAAATTCAAAATTAAAATGCTGAAACAGTTTCAAATGTTGACTACAAATGTTGACTACAAATGTTGGGACAACAGACAAAAACAGAATAAACATTTAAAGAAAGAATTATGGAAAAGAAAAGACACAAAAGATTATATTTTCAAGATATATTAATATATCCCTTGATGGTTAATGACCAAAATAATTGTATATATTATATACAATTACAAAAAAATCTTTTTACAAATTGTGCAATACAAACAAAAAAAAAATTACAAAAAAAGAAGTCGCAGATAACTTCACCTAAGTTAAAAAGTCTAAAAAGACAAATACAACATCTTCATTACAATTGCATTTACATTGAGTTTAATCTAGAATAGAGATAACAATAGTTGTGGGACATATGTTGTTAAAAGACTTAGGCTAAAATAAAATGTTTTGATCCAGATTGCCGTAAACTTGAGCTCTCTTGGTATTTTTACATTGTGATTTTGGATACCAATACTCTGAAGTTCCTCCTATATTTATAGTGTGGAACTTTCTTGAAACTTTCACGGTCAAGTCAGGAAGTCGAGAGAAATAAGCACTGACCTATTCCAGCTTCTTGAATTTCTCAACAACTTTGACTTGGTCTCCAAGTTGCTTGGTCTTCAAGTAGCTTCTATTCCAAGCTTGACTCTTTCAATTCCCACGCTTTAAATACACCCATATTCACGCCTAGACATTTTTAACTCACAAGAATAAATACTGCTTTGGCCTAAGAATAGGCAAAATCGCTTTCCAAAAATGTCGTGAAATATCGAGGCAACATCTGAGATAATATCCGCAGTGATCGGATGTTACGCGAACATCGCGCAACATCTGTAGAAGACTACGAGATGTTGTCCAAGCATAAAACCTGATGTTGTCACAATACTCACACAACATCAACAATCTCCCCCTTTTTGTCTTTCTTCACAAAACTCCATACAAATCTCAAAATGCCTAGGATTTGACTGATTGTAAATGTTTTCTCTTAACTTCCAAATTCAGCAAGATCGTAGTCATGCTCCCCCTCAACCTGCAGTTTCAAGTTTTGTATTGCAATTTGGGTTAGTAAAAACATATGTCTATTAGTCACAACTCACATACAACATGGTTGTAAGAAGTCCAAGACTAATATCCATACATCATCCACAAATAAAATATATACAAATATATTTAAAGACCAAAAGTAGAACTGTCTCTTTATCTACACATATCCATATCCATCAGCGTGAAGTAAGACAAAACCAATTTAAAAGAAATACGAAATGTTGGTCAGATTGTTGCATAACATTTGTCCCAACATATCTCCATACACGTATGTAGATATGTTGTTACAAATGTTACAACACTAATTTCAACATTAACAGTCTCCCCCTTTTTGTCTTTCTTCACAAAACCCACACATTAACCAATATATATATATTGTTTTAAATTTAAAACAATTTTCTTGTTGGGTCCTGCTATGGATAAGTAAGATTAAATTCGAAATAACAAGAATAACTGAAACAATTTCTAAATGTTGCCTCAACATTGGTGGCAACATCTGACAAAAAACAGAATACACCTTTAAAGAGTAATTGCAGCGGAAAAGTAAAAGACACAAATGTTTATATTTTCAAGGGTATATATTAATATATCCTCGATGGTCAATGACTAAAAGAATTGTATATATTATATACAATTACAAATGAATTTCTTTTACAAATTATGCAATACAAACAAAAAAGAAATTACAAAAAAGGAAGTCGCAAATGACTTCACCTAAGTTAAAAAGTCTAAAAATACAAATACAACATCTTCATTACAATTGCATTTACATTGAGCTTAATCTAGAATAGAGATAGCAATTGTAATGTGGGACAGATGTTGTTAAAAGACTTAGGCTAAAATAAAATGTTTTGATCCAGATTTCTGAAGTGAAATTCCGAGAGCTCTCTGAGTATTTTTACATTGTGATTCTGGATACCAATACTCTGAAGTTCCTCCTCTATTTATAGTGTGGAACTTCCTTGAAACTCTCGCTGGTTGGTTGTGGAAGTTGAGAGAAAGAAGGCTGCAGCTTGGACCTATTCCAGCTCCTTGAATTTCTCAACAGCTTTGACTTGGTCTCCAAGTTGATTGGTCTTCAAGTAGCTTCGATTCCAAGCTTAACTCTTTCAATTCCCACGTTTTAAATACAGCTCCATATTCAGCTTGCCTAGGGCATTTTTAACTCACAGTAACAAATACTATTTTGGCCGAAAGAATATGCAAAATCGTTTCCAAAGATGTCGGGTGAAATGTTGAGGCAACATCGAGACAACATCTTGCGATCATGGATGTTACAGATGCGACAACATCCTAACACTGCGAGATGTTGTCCAGGCATAAAATCTGATGTTGTCACAACACTCACACAACATCGACAATCTCTCATTTTTTGTCTTTCCTCACAAAACTCCATACAAACCTCAAAATGCCTAGGATACGACTGATTGTAAATGTTTTCCCTTAACATTCCAATTTCAGCAAGATCGTGAGCTACGCTTCCTCAACCTCAGCTTTCAAGTTTTGTATTGCAATTTAATAAAAACATATGTCTATTAGTCACAACTCACATACAACATGGTTGTAAGAAGTCCAAGACTAATATTCATACATCATCCACAAATAAAATATATACAAATATATTTACAGACCAAAAGTAGAACTGTCTCTTTATCTACACATATCAATATCCATCGCAAGTAAGACAAAACCAATTTAAAAGAAATACGAAATGTTGTCAGTACAGATAACATTTGTCCCAACATATCTTCATACACGTATGTAGATATGTTGTTACAAATGTTACAACACTAATTTCAACATTAATAATCTTCCTTTCTTGTCTTTCTTCACAAAACTCACACATTAACCAATATATATATATTTTGTTTTAAATTTAAAACAATTTTCTTGTTGGGTCCCGGGCTATGGATAAGTAAGATTAAATTAGAAACAACAAGAATAATCAAATAGCTTGACGTTGTCTCAACATTGGTGGAAACATCCGACAAAAAAGAATAAACCTTTAAAGAGTAATTGCATGAAAAGTAAAGACACAAAATTTACATTTTCATGGTATATATTAATATATCTCGATGGTCAATGACCAAAAGAATTGTATATATTATATACAATTACAAATGATTTTTTTTTACAAATTGTGCAATACAAACAAAACAGAAATTACAAAAAGGAAGTCGCAGATGACTTCACCTAAGTTAAAAAGTATAAAAAGACAAATACCACATCTTCATTACAATTGCATTTACATTGAGCTTAATCTAGAATAGAGATAGCAATTGTAATGTGGGACATATGTTGTTAAAAGACTTAGACTAAAATAAAATATTTTGATCCAAATTTCTGAAGCGAAATCCCGAGAGTTCTCTTGGTATTTTTACATTGTGATTCTGGATACCAATACTCTGAAGTTCCTCCTCTATTTATAGTGTGGAACTTCCTTGAAACTCTCGCTGGTTGGTTGTGGAAGTTGAGAGAAAGAAGGCTGCAGCTCGGACCTATTCCAGCTCCTTGAATTTCTCAACAGCTTTGACTTGGTCTCCAAGTTGCTTGGTCTTCAAGTAGCTTCGATTCCAAGCTTGACTATTTCAATTCCCACGTTTTAAACACAACTCCATATTCAGCTTGCCTAGGGCATTTTTAACTCACAGTAATAAATATTGTTTTGGCCGGAAGAATAGGCAAAATCGTTTCCAAAGATGTTGGGTGAAATGCTCGAGACAACATCTTCTCGCGACTGGATGTTACGCAATATCATGCAACATCCGCAACACGCGAGATGTTTTCTGCATAAAACCTGATGTTGTCACAACACTCACACAACATCAACAATCTCTCCCTTTTTGCCTTTCTTCACAAAACTCCATACAAACCTCAAAATGCCTAGAATACGACTGATTGTAAATGTTTTCCCTTAATATTCCAATTGTAGTCATGCTCCCCCTCAACCTGCAGTTTCAAATTTCAAGTTTTGTATTACAATTTGGGTTAGTAAAAACATATGTCTATTAGTCACAACTCACATACAACATGGTTGTAAGAAGTCCAAGACTAATATCCATACATCATCTACAAATAAAATATATATAAATATATTTACAGACCAAAAGTTGAACCGTCTCTTTATCTACACATATCAATATCTATCAGTGTGAAGTAAGACAAAACCAATTTCAAAGAAATACGAAATGTTAGTCAGTAGTCAGATAACATTTGTTCCATCATATCTCCATACATATATGTAGATATATTGTTACAAATGTTACAACACTAATTCCAACATTAACAATCTCCCCCTTTTTGTCTTTCTTCACAAACCTCACACATTAACCAAACATGAACAGCCTGTGTTCAAGATCATCAATCTCCTCGCTTTTTATTCAAGAACAACAACATCCGGCCGAGAAGAAGACTGCCGTAGCTAGCTCCCCGTGTAGTAGAGCTTGTATAACTTCAACTTCCCCCCCTGCATAGATAACATTTTCTCCCCCTTTTTGTAGAGAAAGCAGTATGAATGAACTTAGATGTTGCCCGATGTTGTGACAACATCATCGACAACATCTCAGAAATGACTTCGCCTAGATCGCTGATAACATTCCGTGCAAGATTGTCATTTCTCGCTACCTTCTTCCGTGTCAAGTCAATGTTTCTATCTTATGAAGACAATTGTCCAATCGGTAAGTATTGAGCTCGGGTTCTATGTATTCGACGGATGACTAATGCTCATCGACGGAGTGGTATTTGATAGTTGTGTTGACATCGAGAGGTATTTTATCGGTGAATACGTAGGAGAGGATTTTGGAAATTAATCCGGATACATTTATATAGATATTGTTTAGATTTGACATTCGGAGCAATGTAACATCTCACATACAATATATATATATATATAACAACCATCCATGATCGAGTGTGACATAGTGATTTAGTTCATCTGATAGATAGAAAACAACCCGAGGAGATGATTTTTCCCTTTTTTTTTCTTTTTTTTAATAAAAATAATCGGGAAAAATCTTGAAATGACATGAAAAATAACAAACAAGAGGAATAATATATACAAGACAACATTTCTTTAAGCAACTCACAACAGTATTTTCCAAAAAGTAGGTAGTGTAGAATAATTGGAACTCTTCATATCCCTAAAACAAAGAGTTTTACATAGCACAAAACATCATTACAAAATTAAAAAGAAACAGTCCTCCAGAATTTTGGATTTTCGTTATTTAGAGAGACGTGTTACATACCATAACCCATAAAAAATAAGAAAAACAAGATTGAACAATGTACTGGAATACGATGTTGGCAACATTTCCAAGTTTTACAAGCATTTTGAGACTTCAAGGATTTTCTGATTTGACAAATGGTTTTATGTATATGTTCCCTATGAGGTTGATCGCTGGAAGAATGTAACATTTTACCATTGTCCTTAATCAGCTTAGTTGAACACGTATGGATAAAAAATAAATATTAAGGAATCTTCAACCTTCTTGAAGCACATGGTACTCCTATAGAATAAGAACGGTACCAAACATAGAGCTTTGCTCTTTTGTATCAAACCAAATCTTTAGTTGAGGCTTCGCCTTCCTATGATACTCTTTTTTTATGATATACATCATCGCATAGAACATTATCACATTCAAACGTTGTCCTTGTGAAGTCAAACTTGATTCTTTTGGAAAACAAAGGTAACATTACTACAACACATATCATGATATCGACTAAACAAAGAATGTTACCCAGAATGTTAGGACAACATTTTGGACAACATCTACCTAGCCTGTCTTATTTTCAAAGAAAACAGAGACTAAGAGATTTTTTCAAGCTAGAAAATCTCTCATGATCTAGTGGTTTGGTAAAAATGTCAGCTAGTTGAGAAAGAATATCAACATGTTTGATTTGAACTAGCTGTTTTTCCACTAAGTCTCTTAAAAAATGATGTCTTATATCTATGTGTTTTGTACGTGAATGCTGAACATGATTTTTGGAAATATTAATAAGACTCGATTATCACAAAGATAAAATCATAAATATTGCTTGAAAAATACGTATAAGACTATCACAAGGTAAACAATATCATCTACTTGTATTCTCCCCATCATTCATATCTCAAATTTCAATCCAAGTCACTAAATCCTATTAAGTTAGATAAGTGTCATCGAATACCAAAATTTCCAACCCATACGTACAACAACATATCGAACAATACATTTTACTACATTTAAGTGGAATATTTTGGGACAAAGCCGAACATACGCACACACAAATACACTAAACATAATGTTGGACGACATGCGTAAGATACAAAAGACTATCTATCATGGATCGTACAATGTCGGTCAACATCTTTGCCAACATCGCCTTTACATACCTTTTGGAAGTTCATCGAGTTTTTTATATGTTTAGCATTCTCCAATCCAAATCTTCTAACCGGATTCTTGGCGTATGTGGTTTTAGATGAAAGTTCCATCTTCACTTTGCTTTATCCGCAGCTCAAGAAATAAGTTAGTTCCCAATCATGCTCATCTCAAATGTTGATCACATAGCCTCGGCTGTAAGGTCTTAAGGTACGCATCGCCAGGCCGAGCCAAAAACTATGTCATCTACATAAATTTGAGCGATGATTATATCTACATCATGATGTTTTATAAATAAAATTTTATCAGATTCATCACGGCTAAAACCAAAATCAAGTAGAAGTCTAATCAAACGACCATACCACACACATGAGTTTGTTTCACCCTATACAGCATTTTTTGCTTGTATACATAATGCGGGTAGTAGGATTCTCAAACATAGACTTTCTTATCAAGAAAACCATTTAGGAAGACAATTTTAACATCCATTTGGTACAAGATAATTTTTAGGCAACAATCATTAGCAAGTGGTAAGTCTAATTGATTCAATTCTATCCATTGTGCAAAGGTTTGGCCACATAGTCCATACCTTTAGCCTGAGTATAGCCTTGAGCCACTAGACGAGCTTTATTTTGAACTATAGTTCTTGATTATTCTGACATATTTTTAAAGATCCATTTAGTTCCAATAACATTTTAATTGTTAAGACTTGGAACCGGATCTCAGACATCATTTCGAGAATATTGCTCAAGCTCTTCAGATTGCCAATCCAAAATCAACTTTTAGTGCTTCCAAAATATTTTTGGTTATAAAGTAGATATGAAACAAGAAAGACTAACTGTTGGTATACGGTAGATATACACACATACCTTACCATCTTTCTGTAGTTGATTGGCTTTTTCTCTTGTTATAATTCCTTCACAAACTCCCTCTATCACCTGGTCTGAGGGATGATTCTTACTAATTCTTGATGAATGGTATCTTCATACATGATCTAGCATTTCAGTTCTGGGCTCCTCCTCCACTTCGACCCTTGTGATCTCTTCATGGTTCGAGATATTGCCTCGATGCTGTGACAACATTCGGGACAACATCCGATTCAGCTTTGCTTTTTCTCGGTAATCGCAATGCTATTTTCTCATGTCTTACTGCCACATCGCAAGATCACCAAAATAACATTGACTAACCTTGTACGGCCATGGTCCCTGATTGTACAAACGATAAGCATGACTAGCCAATAAAAATTCCTTTCATTCTTAGAGTCAAACTTCGCTAAATGATACACGTCATTTAAGATGAATAAATGCACCCAAAAGAGATATAAAAGAAACCAATTATTACTCAAATGGTGTCATTTTAGTACTGCCTTAGATAGACTCTATTGTAGACGTGGTATTTAAGGATTCTCGCCAAAAAACTCTTTGACATTTGTTTAGAACTTAACATTACTCTTCCCTTTCTTGCAAGGTTTTGTTCGTCCTCTGTGCTACCCCATTCTACTAAGGAGTTTTGGGAGCATAAAATTCATGAAAAAATCTCTTTCTTTTTACAATTTTTTGCAAAAGAATGGGTTTTTAAAATCCTTTCCATGATTGGACCTAATCCAAAAACAATAGGAGAACAAAACAGATTCATAACTCTAGAGTGTAAAGTTTTAAACATATCAAAGGTTTATAATTTTTCATTTAAAGAAATATCTCCTTGTGTACCTAGAAAAATCATCCACAATAACAAAGAAATATCTCATGCCCGTAGGTTGTCTACTTCAATTAGATCCATATGCAATAACTGAAAACAAAGAGACATACCTGAATGTTGTCCGTCGTGTTGGACAATATTAAGGGCAACATGTGTTTGCTTATCTTTCATACAAACTTTTAAAAAACTCAAATATCCATGGTGTCCTTAGAGAACCCTATTTCACCAAGTTGTTTCGCTTTATACTGAGCCTCCTTATCGTCGCCCTTATTAATGTTGCTACTGCTTTTACTCGAGATCATCATCACAAATATTACTTACGCAAGAAGGTTAGCAACTAAGCCATCAACATTAAGTACATTCTTCAAGGCCGTATATCAGAACCATTCAACGCTCTTTTACCAAAAACGTGATCTTACTCCCACCAAAAGTCACGAACCTCTATCGAACGACTTTAATTCTTCATAAAGTCTTTCAGATTATTCATGTGGTATGAATGCTCACAATCAAAGTACTAAGAACTCGTAATGTTAGTTCTTTAACGCAAGAATGTAGATATTACCGCTTAAGACCATTTTGAAACTCCAATCTCTTAAAATATTTTCTCCTTCTGCTTAAACGTAGCTTCAAATTTTAGGCAACACATCGCTCATAGAATTTTGAAGTTCGAAGTAGTATGTCATTATATTTCCAAGGAAATTTAAGTAACTACCCACATACTTCAGATTATTCTTTGATTTAAACAAGACAATCTTTTCTTTACAAAAAACGATTTTCTCGTTTTTATCAACGAAACTAGAGTAAATAATTTTAAGAGATTTTTGATATCCAATACCTGCATATGAAGACTTACTAAAGTAAATAATTTCATCCAATTTTAAGATCCTCGTGTTGAGCTTCTGGAAAGTGGCTACGGCATAATCCAAATTTTACACAAATCTTACCAAATTAGAAATCCTTTTTGGTAAGTGCTACCTTTAAATGGGTAATTGTGCTTTTTAAATCACGCTTCACAAGTTAAAGATTTGACTTTTGAGTCACGCTTGCTCAAATTTAATGATTAAATCTTTACAAAGATTTTATACATGCTTAATCATGTCATCTTTAGAGTCAATTTGATCCAATCATGTAGCCTCACTACTGAAATAAAATCACTAAAACAATTTATTTATGGAAAGTTAAAATATTCATACCTTAGAGATGTTCCCGCAGATGTTGTTGCTGATGTTGCCACAGATGTTGAGACAACATTGTCGATGACATCTTCAAGTATTCGACAAAATCTGTCAAAACAAAGCAGCTCAACATTGCTTGTGATTTTGGTTCTGGATCTCATTCTTCATCATCACTAAGAAAAACTCACCGATTCTTACCAAATTTCCAAGAGTGTTTGTACATTTATTAGCATAATGAGCACATCTTGAGCATTCATGTCCTGACTAATTT